>JANJXV010000440.1:600000-821817 GCA_024803745.1 Megascapheus bottae
ATGGAGGTGTGTGAAGTCACAGAATGGAGGTTTGTTAAGTCATAGAATGGAGTTGTGTGAAGTCATAGAATGGATGTTTCTGAAGTAAGAATGAAGGTGTGTGAAGTCATAGAATGGAGGTGTGTGAACTCATAGAATGGATGTGTGTGAAGTCACAGAATGGGGGTGTGTGAAGTCAGAATGGAGGTGTGTAGTCATAGATTGGAGCGGGTGAAGTCATAGAAAGGAGGTGTGGGAAGTCATACAATGGAGGAGTGTGAAGTCATACAGTCCAGGTGAATGAAGTCACTGATTCGAGGTCTGTGAAGTCATAGAATGGAGGTGTGTGATGTCAGAATGGAGGTGTGAAGTCATAGAATGGAGGTGGGTGAAGACATAGAAAGGAGGTGTGGGAAGTCATCGAATGGAGGAGTGTGAATTCATAGAGTGGAGGTGAGTGAAGTCACAGATTCGAGGTCTGTGAAGTCATTGAATGGAGGTGTGTGAAGTCAAAATGGTGGTGTGTGAAGTCACAAATGGAGGTGTGTGAAGTCACAGAATATACGTGTGTAAAGTCAAAATGGAGGTGTGTGAAGTCAAAGAATGGAGGTGTGTGAACTCATAGCATGGAGGTGTGTGAAGTCATGGAATGGAGGTTTGTGAAGTCAAACATTGGAAGTGTTGGAAGTTACAGAAAGGAAATGAGTGAAGTTACAGAATGGAGGTGTGTGAAGTCATAGCATGGAGGTATGTGAAATCATAGAATGGAAGTGTGTGAAGTCATAGAATGGAGGTGTGCAAAGTCATACAATGAAGGTGTGTGAAGTCATAGAATGGAGGTGTGTGAAGTCACAGAAGGGAGGTGTGTGAAGTCACATAATGGAGGTGTGTGAAGTCAAAATGGAGGTGTGTGGCGTCATAAAATAGAGGTGTGTGAAGTCATAGATTGGGGGTGTGTGAAATCATAGAATGGAGGTTTGTGAAGTCACAGAATGGAGGTTTCCGAAGTCACAGAATGGAGGTGTGGTAAGTCAAAGAATGGAGGTGTGTGAAGTCATAGAATGGAGGTGTGTGAAGTCATAGAATGTATGTTTGTGAAGTAAGAATGAAGGTGTGTGAAGTCATAGATTGGAGGTGTGTGAAGTCATAGAATGGAGGTGTGTGAAGTCAGAGAATGGAGGTGTGTGAAGTGAAAATGGAGGTGTGTGAGGTCCTAAAATGGAGGTGTGTGAAGTCATAGAAAGGAGGTGTGGGAAGTCATAGAATGGAGGAATGTGAAGTCATAGAGTGGAGGTGAGTGAAGTCACAGATTCGAGGTCTGTGAAGTCATAGAATGGAGGTGTGTGAAGTCAGAATGGAGGTGTGTAAAGTCATAGAATTGAGGTGTGTGAACTCATGGAATGGAGGTGTGTGATGTCACAATGGAAGTGTGTGAAGTCATAAAATGGAATGTGTGTAGTCACAGAATGGAGGTGTGTGAAGTCACAGAATGAAGGTGTGTGAAGTCACAGAATGGAGGTGTGTGAAGTCAAAATGGAGATGTGTGACGTCATTAAATAGAGGTGTGTGAAGTCATAAATTGGAGGTGTGTGAAATCATAGAATGGAGGTTTGTGAAGTCACAGAATGGAGGTGTGTGAAGTCATAGAATGGAGGTGTGTGAAGTCATAGAATTGAGGTGTGTGAAGTCATAGAATGGAGGTATGTGAAGTGAAATTGGAGGGATGTGAAGTCGGAGAATGGAGGTGTGTGAAGTCACAGAATGGAGATTTCTGAAGTCACAGAATGGAGGTGTGTGAACTCAGAATGGAGGTGTGTGAAGTCACAGAATGGAGGTGTGTGAAGTCATAGCATGAGGTACGTAAAATCATAGAATGGAGGTGTGTGAAGTCATAGAATGGAGGTGTGTGAAGTCATAAAATGGAGGGGTGTGAAGTCACAGAATGGAGGTGTGTGAAGTCACAGAATGGAGGTTTGCGAATCATAGAATGGAGGTGTGTGAAGTCATAGAATGGATGTTTCTGAATTAAGAATGAAGGTGTGTGAAGTCATAGAATGCAGGTGTGTGAAGACAAAATTGTGGTGTGTGAACTCAAGAATGGATGTGTGTGAACTCATAGAATGGAGGTGTGTGACGTCATGGAATGGAGGTGTGTGAAGTCAAAGAATGCAGGTGTGTGAATTCAAACAATGGTGGTGTGTGAAGTCACAGAATGGAGGTTTGTGAAGTCACAGAATGGAAGTGTGTGAAGTCAAAATGGAGGTGTGTGAAGTCAGAGAATGGAGTTGTGTGAAGTCACAGAATGGAGGTGTGTGAAGTCACAATGGTCGTGTGTGAAGTCACAGAATGGAGGTGTGTGAAGTCGTGGATTGGAGGTGTGTGAAGTCAAAGAATGAAGGTGTGTGAATTCAAACAATGGTGGTGTGTGAAGACATAGAATGGAGGTGTGTGAAGTCATAATAGAGGTGTGTGAAGTCATAAAATGGAGGTGTGTGAAGTCAAAGAATGAAAGTGTGTGAATTAAAACAATGGTGGTGTGTGAAGACATAGAATGGAGGTGTGTGAAGTCAGAATAGAGGTGTGTGAAGTCATAAAATGGAGGTGTGTGAAGTCACAGAATGCAGGTTTGGGAAGTCACGAATAGAGGTGTGTGAACTCACAGAATGGAGGTGTGTGAACTCAGAATGGAGGTGTGTAAAGTCACAGAATGGAGGTGTGTGAAGTCATATATTGGAGGTGTGTGAAGTCAAAAAGGATGTGTGAAGTCATAGAATGGAGGTGTGTGAAATCATAGAATGAGGGTGTGTGAGGTCATAGAATGGAGGTGTGTGAAGTCACAGAATGGAGGTGTGTGAAGTCATAGAATGGAGGTGTGTGAAGTCATAGAATGGAAGTGTGTGTAGTCAGAGAATGGAGGTGTGTGAAGTCACAGAATGGAGGTGTGTGAAGTCACAGAATGGAGGTGTGTGAACTCAGAATGAACGTGTGTGAAGTCACAGAACAGAGGTGTGTGAAGTCATAGAATGGAAGTATGTGAAGTCATAGAATGGAGGTGTGTGAAGTGAGAATGGAGGTGTGTGAAGTCACCGAATGGAGTTGTGTGAACTCAGAATGGAGGTGTGTGAAGTCACAGAATGGAGGTTTGTTAAGTCATAGAATGGAGTTGTGTGAATTCATAGAATGGATGTTTCTGAAGTAAGAATGAAGTTGTGTGAAGTCATAGAATGGAGGTGTGTGAACTCATAGAATGGATGTGTGTGAAGTCACAGACTGGGGGTGTGTGAAGTCAGAATGGAGGTGTGTAGTCATAGATTGGAGCGGGTGAAATCATAGAAAGGAGGTGTGGGAAGTCATACAATGGAGGAGTGTGAAGTCATAGAGTCCAGGTGAATGAAGTCACAGATTCGAGGTCTGTGAAGTCATAGAATGGAGGTGTGTGATGTCAGAATGGAGGTGTGAAGTCATAGAATGGAGGTGGGTGAAGACATAGAAAGGAGGTGTGGGAAGTCATAGAATGGAGGAGTGTGAAGTCATAGAGTGGAGGTGAGTGAAGTCACAGATTCGAGGTCTGTGAAGTCATAGAATGGAGGTGTGTTAATTCAGAATGGAGGTATGTGAAGTCATAGAATGGAGGTGTGTGAACTCATAGAATGGAGGTGTGTGACGTCACAATGGAAGTGCATGAAGTCACAGAATGGAGGTGTGTGAAGTCACAGAATGGAGGTGTGTGAATTCAGAATGGATGTGTGTGAAGTCATAGAATGGAGTTGTGTGAAGTCAGAATGGAGGTGTGTGAACTCATAGAATGGAGGTGAGTGACGTCACAATGGAAGTGCATGAAGTCACAGAATGGAGGTGTGTGAAGTCACAGAATGGAGGTGTGTGAAGTCACAGAATGGAGGTGTGTGAAGTCATAGAATGGAGGTGTGTGATGTCACAGAATGGAGGTGTGTGAAGTCACAGAATGGAATTTTGTGAAGTCATAGAATGGAGGTATGTGAAGTGAAATTGGAGGGATGTGAAGTCAGAGAATGGAGGTGTGTGAAGTCACAGAATGGATGGGTGTGAAGTCACAGAATTGCGGTGTGTGAAGTCACAGAATGGAGGTGAGGTAAGTCAAAGAATGGATGTGTGTGAAGTCATAGAATGGAGGTGTGTGAAGTCATAGAATGCAGGTGTGTGAAGTCATAGAATGGAGGTATGTGAAGTGAAATTGGAGAGATGTGAAGTCGGAGAATGGAGGTGTGTGAAGTCACAGAATGGAGATTTCTGAAGTCACAGAATGGAGGTGTGTGAACTCAGAATGGAGGTGTGTGAAGTCACACAATGGAGGTGTGTGAAGTCATAGCATGAGGTACGTAAAATCATAGAATGGAGGTTTGCGAAGTCATAGAATGGAGGTGTGTGAAGTCATAGAATGGAGGGGTGTGAAGTCACAGAATGGAGGTGTGTGAAGGCACAGAATGGAGGTTTGCGAAGTCATAGAATGGAGGTGTGTGAAGTCATAGAATGGATGTTTCTGAATTAAGAATGAAGGTGTGTGAAGTCATAGAATGCATGTGTGTGAAGACAAAATTGTGGTGTGTGAACTCAAGAATGGATGTGGGTGAAATCATAGAATGGAGGTGTGTGAAGTCATGGAATGGAGGTGCATGAAGTCAAAGAATGCAGGTGTGTGAAGTCAAACAATGGTGGTGTGTGAAGGCACAGAATGGAGGTGTGTGAAGTCCCAGAATGGAAGTGTGTGAAGTCATAATGGAGGTGTGTGAAGTCACAGAATGGAGTTGTGTGAAGTCACAGAATGGAGGTGTGTGAAGTCACAATGGTCGTGTGTGAAGTCACAGAATGGAGGTGTGTGAAGTCGTGGAATGGAGGTGTGAGAAGTCAAAGAATGAAGGTGTGTGAATTCAAACAATGGTGGTGTGTGAAGACATAGAATGGAGGTGTGTGAAGTCAGAATAGAGGTGTGTGAAGTCATAAAATGGAGGTGTGTGAAGTCACAGAATGCAGGTGTGGGAAGTCACGAATGGAGGTGTGTGAACTCACAGAATGGAGGTGTGTGAACTCAGAATGGAGGTGTGTAAAGTCACAGAATGGAGGTGTGTGAAGTCATATATTGGAGGTGTGTGAAGCCAAAATGGATGTGTGAAGTCACAGAATGGAGGTGTGTGATTTCATAGAATGGAGGTCTGTGAAGTCATAGAATGGAAGTGTGTTTAGTCAGAGAATGGAGGTTTGTGAAGTCACAGAATGGAGGTGTGTGAACTCAGAATGAACGTGTGTGAAGTCACAGAACGGAGGTGTGTGAAGTCATAGAATGGAAGTGTGTGAAGTCATAGAATGGAGGTGTGTGAAGTGAGAATGGAGGTGTGTGAAGTCACCGAATGGAGTTGTGTGAACTCAGAATGGAGGTGTGTGAAGTCACAGAATGGAGGTTTGTTAAGTCATAGAATGGAGTTGTGTGAAGTCATAGAATGGATGTTTCTGAAGTAAGAATGAAGGTGTGTGAAGTCACAGAATGGAGGTGTGTGAACTCATAGAATGGATGTGTGTGAAGTCACAGAATGGGGGTGTGTGAAGTCAGAATGGAGGTGTGTAGTCATAGATTGGAGCGGGTGAAGTCATAGAAAGGAGGTGTGGGAAGTCATACAATGGAGGAGTGTGAAGTCATACAGTCCAGGTGAATGAAGTCACTGATTCGAGGTCTGTGAAGTCATAGAATGGAGGTGTGTGATGTCAGAATGGAGGTGTGAAGTCATAGAATGGAGGTGGGTGAAGACATAGAAAGGAGGTGTGGGAAGTCATCGAATGGAGGAGTGTGAATTCATAGAGTGGAGGTGAGTGAAGTCACAGATTCGAGGTCTGTGAAGTCATTGAATGGAGGTGTGTGAAGTCAAAATGGTGGTGTGTGAAGTCACAAATGGAGGTGTGTGAAGTCACAGAATATACGTGTGTAAAGTCAAAATGGACGTGTGTGAAGTCAAAGAATGGAGGTGTGTGAACTCATAGCATGGAGGTGTGTGAAGTCATGGAATGGAGGTTTGTGAAGTCAAACATTGGAAGTGTGGGAAGTTACAGAAAGGAAATGAGTGAAGTTACAGAATGGAGGTGTGTGAAGTCATAGCATGGAGGTATGTGAAATCATAGAATGGAAGTGTGTGAAGTCATAGAATGGAGGTGTGCAAAGTCATACAATGAAGGTGTGTGAAGTCATAGAATGGAGGTGTGTGAAGTCACAGAAGGGAGGTGTGTGAAGTCACATAATGGAGGTGTGTGAAGTCAAAATGGAGGTGTGTGGCGTCACAAAATAGAGGTGTGTGAAGTCATAGATTGGGGGTGTGTGAAATCATAGAATGGAGGTTTGTGAAGTCACAGAATGGAGGTTTCCGAAGTCACAGAATGGAGGTGTGGTAAGTCAAAGAATGGAGGTGTGTGAAGTCATAGAATGGAGGTGTGTGAAGTCATAGAATGTATGTTTGTGAAGTAAGAATGAAGGTGTGTGAAGTCATAGATTGGAGGTGTGTGAAGTCATAGAATGGAGGTGTGTGAAGTCAGAGAATGGAGGTGTGTGAAGTCAAAATGGAGGTGTGTGAGGTCCTAAAATGGAGGTGTGTGAAGTCATAGAAAGGAGGTGTGGGAAGTCATAGAATGGAGGAATGTGAAGTCATAGAGTGGAGGTGAGTGAAGTCACAGATTCGAGGTCTGTGAAGTCATAGAATGGAGGTGTGTGAAGTCAGAATGGAGGTGTGTAAAGTCATAGAATTGAGGTGTGTGAACTCATAGAATGGAGGTGTGTGATGTCACAATGGAAGTGTGTGAAGTCATAAAATGGAATGTGTGTAGTCACAGAATGGAGGTGTGTGAAGTCACAGAATGAAGGTGTGTGAAGTCACAGAATGGAGGTGTGTGAAGTCAAAATGGAGATGTGTGACGTCATTAAATAGAGGTGTGTGAAGTCATAGATTGGAGGTGTGTGAAATCATAGAATGGAGGTTTGTGAAGTCACAGAATGGAGGTGTGTGAAGTCATAGAATGGAGGTGTCTGAAGTCATAGAATGGAGGTGTGTGAAGTCATAGAATGGAGGTATGTGAAGTGAAATTGGAGGGATGTGAAGTCGGAGAATGGAGGTGTGTGAAGTCACAGAATGGAGATTTCTGAAGTCACAGAATGGAGGTGTGTGAACTCAGAATGGAGGTGTGTGAAGTCACAGAATGGAGGTGTGTGAAGTCATAGCATGAGGTACGTAAAATCATAGAATGGAGGTGTGTGAAGTCATAGAATGGAGGTGTGTGAAGTCATAAAATGGAGGGGTGTGAAGTCACAGAATGGAGGTGTGTGAAGTCATAAAATGGAGGGGTGTGAAGTCACAGAATGGAGGTGTGTGAAGTCACAGAATGGAGGTTTGCGAATCATAGAATGGAGGTGTGTGAAGTCATAGAATGGATGTTTCTGAATTAAGAATGAAGGTGTGTGAAGTCATAGAATGCAGGTGTGTGAAGACAAAATTGTGGTGTGTGAACTCAAGAATGGATGTGTGTGAACTCATAGAATGGAGGTGTGTGAAGTCATGGAATGGAGGTGTGTGAAGTCAAAGAATGCAGGTGTGTGAATTCAAACAATGGTGGTGTGTGAAGTCACAGAATGGAGGTGTGTGAAGTCACAGAATGGAAGTGTGTGAAGTCAAAATGGAGGTGTGTGAAGTCACAGAATGGAGTTGTGTGAAGTCACAGAATGGAGGTGTGTGAAGTCACAATGGTCGTGTGTGAAGTCACAGACTGGAGGTGTGTGAAGTCGTGGATTGGAGGTGTGTGAAGTCAAAGAATGAAGGTGTGTGAATTCAAACAATGGTGGTGTGTGAAGACATAGAATGGAGGTGTGTGAAGTCATAATAGAGGTGTGTGAAGTCATAAAATGGAGGTGTGTGAAGTCAAAGAATGAAAGTGTGTGAATTAAAACAATGGTGGTGTGTGAAGACATAGAATGGAGGTGTGTGAAATCAGAATAGAGGTGTGTGAAGTCATAAAATGGAGGTGTGTGAAGTCACAGAATGCAGGTTTGGGAAGTCACGAATAGAGGTGTGTGAACTCACAGAATGGAGGTGTGTGAACTCAGAATGGAGGTGTGTAAAGTCACAGAATGGAGGTGTGTGAAGTCATATATTGGAGGTGTGTGAAGTCAAAAAGGATGTGTGAAGTCATAGAATGGAGGTGTGTGAAATCATAGAATGAGGGTGTGTGAGGTCATAGAATGGAGGTGTGTGAAGTCACAGAATGGAGGTGTGTGAAGTCATAGAATGGAGGTGTGTGAAGTCATAGAATGGAAGTGTGTGTAGTCAGAGAATGGAGGTGTGTGAAGTCACAGAATGGAGGTGTGTGAACTCAGAATGAACGTGTGTGAAGTCACAGAACGGAGGTGTGTGAAGTCATAGAATGGAAGTATGTGAAGTCATAGAATGGAGGTGTGTGAAGTGAGAATGGAGGTGTGTGAAGTCACCGAATGGAGTTGTGTGAACTCAGAATGGAGGTGTGTGAAGTCACAGAATGGAGGTTTGTTAAGTCATAGAATGGAGTTGTGTGAATTCATAGAATGGATGTTTCTGAAGTAAGAATGAAGTTGTGTGAAGTCATAGAATGGAGGTGTGTGAACTCATAGAATGGATGTGTGTGAAGTCACAGACTGGGGGTGTGTGAAGTCAGAATGGAGGTGTGTAGTCATAGATTGGAGCGGGTGAAATCATAGAAAGGAGGTGTGGGAAGTCATACAATGGAGGAGTGTGAAGTCATAGAGTCCAGGTGAATGAAGTCACAGATTCGAGGTCTGTGAAGTCATAGAATGGAGGTGTGTGATGTCAGAATGGAGGTGTGAAGTCATAGAATGGAGGTGGGTGAAGACATAGAAAGGAGGTGTGGGAAGTCATAGAATGGAGGAGTGTGAAGTCATAGAGTGGAGGTGAGTGAAGTCACAGATTCGAGGTCTGTGAAGTCATAGAATGGAGGTGTGTGAATTCAGAATGGAGGTATGTGAAGTCATAGAATGGAGGTGTGTGAACTCATAGAATGGAGGTGTGTGACGTCACAATGGAAGTGCATGAAGTCACAGAATGGAGGTGTGTGAAGTCACAGAATGGAGGTGTGTGAATTCAGAATGGATGTGTGTGAAGTCATAGAATGGAGTTGTGTGAAGTCAGAATGGAGGTGTGTGAACTCATAGAATGGAGGTGAGTGACGTCACAATGGAAGTGCATGAAGTCACAGAATGGAGGTGTGTGAAGTCACAGAATGGAGGTGTGTGAAGTCAAAATGGTGGTGTGTGAAGTCACAAATTGAGGTGCGTGAAGTCACAGAATGTACGTGTGTAAAGTCAAAATGGAGGTGTGTGAAGTCAAAGAATGGAGGTGTGTGAACTCATAGCATGGAGGTGTGTGAAGTCATGGAATGGAGGTTTGTGAAGTCAAACATTGGAAGTGTGGGAAGTTACAGAAAGGAAATGTGTGAAGTCACAGAATGGAGGTGTGTGAAGTCATAGCATGGAGGTATGTGAAATCATAGAATGGAAGTGTGTGAAGTCATAGAATGGAGGTGTGCAAAGTCATACAATGAAGGTGTGTGAAGTCATAGAATGGAGGTGTGTGAAGTCACAGAAGGGAGGTGTGTGAAGTCACATAATGGAGGTGTGTGAAGTCAAAATGGAGGTGTGTGACGTCATAAAATAGAGGTGTGTGAAGTCATAGATTGGGGGTGTGTGAAACCATAGAATGGAGGTTTGTGAAGTCACAGAATGGAGGTTTCCGAAGTCACAGAATGGAGGTGTGGTAAGTCAAAGAATGGAGGTGTGTGAAGTCATAGAATGGAGGTGTGTGAAGTCACAGAATGGAGGTGTGTGAAGTCAAAATGGAGGTGTGTGAGGTCCTAAAATTGAGGTGTGTGAAGTCATAGAAAGGAGGTGTGGGAAGTCATAGAATGGAGGAATATGAAGTCATAGAGTGGAGGTGAGTGAAGTCACAGACTCGAGGTCTGTGAAGTCATAGAATGGAGGTGTGTGAAGTCAGAATGGAGGTGTGTGAAGTCATAGAATTGAGGTGTGTGAACTCATAGAATGGAGGTGTGTGACGTCACAATGGAAGTGTGTGAAGTCATAGAATGGAATGTGTGTAGTCACAGAATGGAGGTGTGTGAAGTCACAGAATGAAGGTGTGTGAAGTCACAGAATGGAGGTGTGTGAAGTCAAAATCGAGGTGTGTGACGTCATTAAATAGAGGTGTGTGAAGTCATAGATTGGAGGTGTGTGAAATCATAGAATGGAGGTTTGTGAAGTCACAGAATGGAGGTGTGTGAAGTCACAGAATGGAGGTTTGTGAAGTCATAGAATGGAGGTATATGAAGTCAAATTTGAGGGGCGTGAAGTCGGAGAATGGAGGTGTGAGAAGGCAAAGAATGGAGGTGGGTGAAGTCACAGAATGGAGTTGTGTGAAGTCATAGAATGGAGGTGTGTGAAGTCACAGAATGGACGGGTATGAAGTCATAGAATGGAGGTGTGTGAAGTCACAGAGTTGAGGTGTTTGAAGTCATATATTGGAGGTGTGTGAAGTCAAAATTGATGTGTGAAGTCATAGAATTGAGGTGTGTGAAGTCACAGAATTGAGGTGTGTGAAGTCACAGAATGGAGGTGTGTGAAGTCACCGAATGGAGGTGTGTGAATTCAAAGAATGGAGGTGTGTGATGTCACAGAATGGAGGTGTGTGTAGTCACAGAATGGAGGTTTGTGAAGTCATAGAATGGAGGTATGTGAAGTGAAATTGGAGGGATGTGAAGTCGGAGAATGGAGGTGTGTGAAGTCACAGAATGGAGGGGTGTGAAGTCACAGAATGGAGGTGTGTGAAGTCACCGAATGGAGGTGTGTGAATTCAAAGAATGGAGGTGTGTGAAGTCATAGAATGGAGGTGTGTGAAGTCATAGAATGGAGGTGTGTGAAGTCATAGAATGGAGGTATGTGAAGTGAAATTGGAGGGATGTGAAGTCGGAGAATGGAGGTGTGTGAAGTCACAGAATGGAGATTTCTGAAGTCACAGAATGGAGGTGTGTGATCTCAGAATGGAGGTGTGTGAAGTCACAGAATGGAGGTGTGTGAAGTCATAGCATGAGGTACGTAAAATCATAGAATGGAGGTTTGCGAAGTCATAGAATGGATGTGTGTGAAGTCATAGAATGGAGGTGTGTGAAGTCACAGAATGGAGGTTTGCGAAGTCATAGAATGGAGGTGTGTGAAGTCATAGAATGGATGTTTCTGAATTAAGAATGAAGGTGTGTGAAGTCATAGAATGCAGGTGTGTGCAGAAAAAAATGTGGTGTGTGAATTCAAGAATGGATGTGTGTGAACTCATAGAATGGAGGTGTGTGAAGTCATGGAATGGAGGTGTGTGAAGTCAAAGAATGCAGGTGTGTGAAGTCAAACAATGGTGGTGTGTGAAGTCACAGAATGGAGGTGTGTGAAGTCACAGAATGGAAGTGTGTGAAGTCAAAATGGAGGTGTGTGAAGTCACAGAATGGCGTTGTGTGAAGTCACAGAATGGAGGTGTGTGAAGTCACAATGGTCGTGTATGAAGTCACAGAATGGAGGTGTGTGAAGTCGTGGATTGGAGGTGTGTGAAGTCAAAGAATGAAGGTGTGTGAATTCAAACAATGGTGGTGTGTGAAGACATAGAATGGAGGTGTGTGAAGTCAGAATAGAGGTGTGTGAAGTCATAAAATGGAGGTGTGTGAAGTCAAAGAAGGAAGGTGTGTGAATTGAAACAATGGTGGTGTGTGAAGACATAGAATGGAGGTGTGTGAAGTCAGAATAGAGGTGTGTGAAGTCATAAAATGGAGGTGTGTGAAGTCACAGAATGCAGGTTTGGGAAGTCACGAATAGAGGTGTGTGAACTCACAGAATGGAGGTGTGTGAACTCAGAATGGAGGTGTGTAAAGTCACAGAATGGAGGTGTGTGAAGTCATATATTGGAGGTGTGTGAAGTCAAAATGGATGTGTGAAGTCATAGAATGGAGGTGTGTGAAATCATAGAATGAGGGTGTGTGAGGTCATAGAATGGAGGTGTGTGAAGTCACAGAATGGAGGTGTGTGAAGTCATCGAATGGAGGTGTGTGAAGTCATAGAATGGAAGTGTGTGTTGTCAGAATGGAGGTGTGTGAAGTCACAGAATGGAGGTGTGTGAAGTCACAGAATGTAGGTGTGTGAACTCAGAATGAACGTGTGTGAAGTCACAGAACGGAGGTGTGTGAAGTCATAGAATGGAAGTGTGTGAAGTCACAGAATGGAGGTGTGTGAAGTGAGAATGGAGGTGTGTGAAGTCACCGAATGGAGTTGTGTGAACTCAGAATGGAGGTGTGTGAAGTCACAGAATGGAGGTTTGTTAAGTCATAGAATGGAGTTGTGTGAATTCATAGAATGGATGTTTCTGAAGTAAGAATGAAGTTGTGTGAAGTCATAGAATGGAGGTGTGTGAACTCATAGAATGGATGTGTGTGAAGTCACAGAATGGGGGTGTGTGAAGTCAGAATGGAGGTGTGTAGTCATAGATTGGAGCGGGTGAAGTCATAGAAAGAGGTGTGGGAAGTCATACAATGGAGGAGTGTGAAGTCATAGAGTCCAGGTGAATGAAGTCACAGATTCGAGGTCTGTGAAGTCATAGAATGGAGGTGTGTGATGTCAGAATGGAGGTGTGAAGTCATAGAATGGAGGTGGGTGAAGACATAGAAAGGAGGTGTGGGAAGTCATAGAATGGAGGAGTGTGAAGTCATAGAGTGGAGGTGAGTGAAGTCACAGATTCGAGGTCTGTGAAGTCATAGAATGGAGGTGTGTGAAGTCAGAATGGAGGTGTGTGAAGTCATAGAATGGAGGTGTGTGAACTCATAGAATGGAGGTGTGTGACGTCACAATGGAAGTGTGTGAAGTCATAGAATGGATTTTGTGAAGTCACAGAATGGAGCTGTGTGAATTCAGAATGGATGTGTGTGAAGTCATAGAATGGAGTTGTGTGAAGTCAGAATGGAGGTGTGTGAACTCATAGAATGGAGGTGAGTGACGTCACAATGGAAGTGTATGAAGTCACAGAATGGAGGTGTGTGAAGTCACAGAATGGAGGTGTGTGAAGTCAAAATGGTGGTGTGTGAAGTCACAAATTGAGGTGCGTGAAGTCACAGAATGTACGTGTGTAAAGTCAAAATGGAGGTGTGTGAAGTCAAAGAATGGAGGTGTGTGAACTCATAGCATGGAGGTGTGTGAAGTCATGGAATGGAGGTTTGTGAAGTCAAACATTGGAAGTGTGGGAAGTTACAGAAAGGAAATGTGTGAAGTCACAGAATGGAGGTGTGTGAAGTCATAGCATGGAGGTATGTGAAATCATAGAATGGAAGTGTGTGAAGTCATAGAATGGAGGTGTGCGAAGACATACAATGAAGGTGTGTGAAGTCATAGAATGGAGGTGTGTGAAGTCACAGAAGGGAGGTATGTGAAGTCACATAATGGAGGTGTGTGAAGTCAAAATGGAGGTGTGTGACGTCATAAAATAGAGGAGTGTGAAGTCATAGATTGGGGGTGTGTGAAACCATGGAATGGAGGTTTGTGAAGTCACAGAATGGAGGTTTCCGAAGTCACAGAATGGAGGTGTGGTAAGTCAAAGAATGGAGGTGTGTGAAGTCATAGAATGGAGGTGTGTGAAGTCATAGAATGGAGGTGTGTGAAGTCATAGAATGTATGTTTGTGAAGTAAGAATGAAGGTGTGTGAAGTCATAGAATGGAGGTGTGTGAAGTCACAGAATGGAGGTGTGTGAAGTCAAAATGGAGGTGTGTGAGGTCCTAAAATGGAGGTGTGTGAAGTCATAGAAAGGAGGTGTGGGAAGTCATAGAATGGAGGAATATGAAGTCATAGAGTGGAGGTGAGTGAAGTCACAGACTCGAGGTCTGTGAAGTCATAGAATGGAGGTGTGTGAAGTCAGAATGGAGGTGTGTGAAGTCATAGAATGGAGGTGTGTGAACTCATAGAATGGAGGTGTGTGACGTCACAATGGAAGTGTGTGAAGTCATAGAATGGAATGTGTGTAGTCACAGAATGGAGGTGTGTGAAGTCACAGAATGAAGGTGTGTGAAGTCAGAGAATGGAGGTGTGTGAAGTCAAAATCGAGGTGTGTGACGTCATTAAATAGAGGTGTGTGAAGTCATAGATTGGAGGTGTGTGAAATCATAGAATGGAGGTTTGTGAAGTCACAGAATGGAGGTGTGTGAAGTCACAGAATGGAGGTTTGTGAAGTCATAGAATGGAGGTATATGAAGTCAAATTTGAGGGGCGTGAAGTCGGAAATGGAGGTGTGAGAAGTCAAAGAATGGAGGTGGGTGAAGTCACAGAATGGAGGTGTGTGAAGTCATAGAATGGAGGTGTGTGAAGTCACAGAATGGACTGGTATGAAGTCCTAGAATGGAGGTGTGTGAAGTCACAGAATTGAGGTGTTTGAAGTCATATATTGGAGGTGTGTGAAGTCAAAATTGATGTGTGGAGGTATGTGAAGTGAAATTGGAGGGATTTGAAGTCGGAGAATGGAGGTGTGCGAAGTCACAGAATGGAGGGGTGTGAAGTCACAGAATGGAGGTGTGTGAAGTCACAGAATGGAGGTGAGGTAAGTCAAAGAATGGAGGTGTGTGAAGTCATAGAATGGAGGTGTGTGAAGTCATAGAATGGAGGTGTGTGAAGTCATAGAATGGAGGTATGTGAAGTGAAATTGGAGGGATGTGAAGTCGGAGAATGGAGGTGTGTGAAGTCAAAGAATGGAGTCGTGTGAACTCAGAATGGAGGTGTGTAAAGTCACAGAATGGAGGTGTGTGAAGTCATATATTGGAGGTGTGTGAAGTCAAAATGGATGTGTGAAGTCATAGAATGGAGGTGTGTGAAATCATAGAATGAGGGTGTGTGAGGTCATAGAATAGAGGTGTGTGAAGTCACAGAATGGAGGTGTGTGAAGTCATAGAATGGAAGTGTGTGTAGTCAGAGAATGGAGGTGTGTGAAGTCACAGAATGGAGGTGTGTGAAGTCACAGAATGGAGGTGTGTGGACTCAGAATGAACGTGTGTGAAGTCACAGAACGGAGATGTGTGAAGTCAAAGAATAGAAGTGTGTGAAGTCATAGAATGGAGGTGTGTGAAGTGAGAATGGAGGTGTGTGAAGTCACCGAATGGAGTTGTGTGAACTCAGAATGGAGGTGTGTGAAGTCACAGAATGGAGGTTTGTTAAGTCATAGAATGGAGTTGTGTGAAGTCATAGAATGGATGTTTCTGAAGTAAGAATGAAGTTGTGTGAAGTCATAGAATGGAGGTTTGTGAACTCATAGAATGGATGTATGTGAAGTCACAGAATGGGGGTGTGTGAAGTCAGAATGGAGGTGTGTAGTCATAGATTGGAGCGGGTGAAGTCATAGAAAGGAGGTGTGGTAAGTCATACAATGGAGGAGTATGAAGTCATAGAGTCCAGGTGAATGAAGTCACAGATTCGAGGTCTGTGAAGTCATAGAATGGAGGTGTGTGATGTCAGAATGGAGGTGTGAAGTCATAGAATGGAGGTGGGTGAAGACATAGAAAGGAGGGGTGGGAAGTCATACAATGGAGGAGTGTGAAGTCATAGAGTGGAGGTGAGTGAAGTCACAGATTCGAGGTCTGTGAAGTCATAGAATGGAGGTGTGTGAAGTCAGAATGGAGGTGTGTGAAGTCATAGAATGGAGGTGTGTGAACTCATAGAATGGAGGTGTGTGACGTCACAATGGAAGTGTTTGAAGTCATAGAATGGAGGTGTGTGAAGTCACAGAATGGAGGTGTGTGATGTTAGAATGGAGGTGTGCGAAGTCATACAATAGAGGTGTGTGAAGTCAGAATGGAGGTGTGTGAAGTCATAGATGGAGTTGTGTGAAGTCATTGTATGGAGGTGTGTGAAATCATAGAATGGAGTTTTGTGAAGTCACAGAATGGAGCTGTGTGAATTCAGAATGGATGTGTGTGAAGTCATAGAATGGAGTTGTGTGAAGTCAGAATGGAGGTGTGTGAACTCATAGAATTGAGGTGTGTGAACTCATAGAATGGAGGTGTGTGACGTCACAATGGAAGTGGGGGAAATCATAGAATGGAATGTGTGTAGTCACAGAATGGAGGTGTGTGAAGTCACAGAATGAAGGTGTGTGAAGTCACAGAATGGAGGTGTGTGAAGTCAAAATGGAGGTGTGTGATGTCATTAAATATAGGAGTGTGAAGTCATAGATTGGAGGTGTGTGAAGTCACAGAAGGGAGGTGTGTGAAGTCACATAATGGAGGTGTGTGAAGTCAAAATGGAGGTGTGTGACGTCATAAAATAGAGGAGTGTGAAGTCATAGATTGGGGGTGTGTGAAAACATGGAATGGAGGTTTGTGAAGTCACAGAATGGAGGTTTCCGAAGTCACAGAATGGAGGTGTGGTAAGTCAAAGAATGGAGGTGTGTGAAGTCATAGAATGGAGGTGTGTGAAGTCATAGAATGGAGGTGTGTGAAGTCATAGAATGTATGTTTGTGAAGTAAGAATGAAGGTGTGTGAAGTCATAGAATGGAGGTGTGTGAAGTCATAGAATGGAGGTGTGTGAAGTCACAGAATGGAGGTGTGTGAAGTCAAAATGGAGGTGTGTGAGGTCCTAAAATGGAGGTGTGTGAAGTCATAGAAAGGAGGTGTGGGAAGTCATAGAATGGAGGAATATGAAGTCATAGAGTGGAGGTGAGTGAAGTCACAGACTCGAGGTCTGTGAAGTCATAGAATGGAGGTGTGTGAAGTCAGAATGGAGGTGTGTGAAGTCATAGAATGGAGGTGTGTGAACTCATAGAATGGAGGTGTGTGACGTCACAATGGAAGTGTGTGAAGTCATAGAATGGAATGTGTGTAGTCACAGAATGGAGGTGTGTGAAGTCACAGAATGAAGGTGTGTGAAGTCAGAGAATGGAGGTGTGTGAAGTCAAAATCGAGGTGTGTGACGTCATTAAATAGAGGTGTGTGAAGTCATAGATTGGAGGTGTGTGAAATCATAGAATGGAGGTTTGTGAAGTCACAGAATGGAGGTGTGTGAAGTCACAGAATGGAGGTTTGTGAAGTCATAGAATGGAGGTATATGAAGTCAAATTTGAGGGGCGTGAAGTCGGAGAATTGAGGTGTGAGAAGTCAAAGAATGGAGGTGGGTGAAGTCACAGAATGGAGGTGTGTGAAGTCATAGAATGGAGGTGTGTGAAGTCACAGAATGGACTGGTATGAAGTCCTAGAATGGAGGTGTGTGAAGTCACAGAATTGAGGTGTTTGAAGTCATATATTGGAGGTGTGTGAAGTCAAAATTGATGTGTGGAGGTATGTGAAGTGAAATTGGAGGGATTTGAAGTCGGAGAATGGAGGTGTGTGAAGTCACAGAATGGAGGTGTGTGAAGTCACAGAATGGAGGTTTGTGAAGTCATAGAATGGAGGTATATGAAGTCAAATTTGAGGGGCGTGAAGTCGGAGAATTGAGGTGTGAGAAGTCAAAGAATGGAGGTGTGTGAAGTCATAGAATGGAGGTGTGTGAAGTCATAGAATGGAGGTATGTGAAGTGAAATTGGAGGGATGTGAAGTCGGAGAATGGAGGTGTGTGAAGTCAAAGAATGGAGTCGTGTGAACTCAGAATGGAGGTGTGTAAAGTCACAGAATGGAGGTGTGTGAAGTCATATATTGGAGGTGTGTGAAGTCAAAATGGATGTGTGAAGTCATAGAATGGAGGTGTGTGAAATCATAGAATGAGGGTGTGTGAGGTCATAGAATAGAGGTGTGTGAAGTCACAGAATGGAGGTGTGTGAAGTCATAGAATGGAAGTGTGTGTAGTCAGAGAATGGAGGTGTGTGAAGTCACAGAATGGAGGTGTGTGAAGTCACAGAATGGAGGTGTGTGGACTCAGAATGAACGTGTGTGAAGTCACAGAACGGAGATGTGTGAAGTCAAAGAATAGAAGTGTGTGAAGTCATAGAATGGAGGTGTGTGAAGTGAGAATGGAGGTGTGTGAAGTCACCGAATGGAGTTGTGTGAACTCAGAATGGAGGTGTGTGAAGTCACAGAATGGAGGTTTGTTAAGTCATAGAATGGAGTTGTGTGAAGTCATAGAATGGATGTTTCTGAAGTAAGAATGAAGTTGTGTGAAGTCATAGAATGGAGGTTTGTGAACTCATAGAATGGATGTATGTGAAGTCACAGAATGGGGGTGTGTGAAGTCAGAATGGAGGTGTGTAGTCATAGATTGGAGCGGGTGAAGTCATAGAAAGGAGGTGTGGTAAGTCATACAATGGAGGAGTATGAAGTCATAGAGTCCAGGTGAATGAAGTCACAGATTCGAGGTCTGTGAAGTCATAGAATGGAGGTGTGTGATGTCAGAATGGAGGTGTGAAGTCATAGAATGGAGGTGGGTGAAGACATAGAAAGGAGGGGTGGGAAGTCATACAATGGAGGAGTGTGAAGTCATAGAGTGGAGGTGAGTGAAGTCACAGATTCGAGGTCTGTGAAGTCATAGAATGGAGGTGTGTGAAGTCAGAATGGAGGTGTGTGAAGTCATAGAATGGAGGTGTGTGAACTCATAGAATGGAGGTGTGTGACGTCACAATGGAAGTGTTTGAAGTCATAGAATGGAGGTGTGTGAAGTCACAGAATGGAGGTGTGTGATGTTAGAATGGAGGTGTGCGAAGTCATACAATAGAGGTGTGTGAAGTCAGAATGGAGGTGTGTGAAGTCATAGATGGAGTTGTGTGAAGTCATTGTATGGAGGTGTGTGAAATCATAGAATGGAGTTTTGTGAAGTCACAGAATGGAGCTGTGTGAATTCAGAATGGATGTGTGTGAAGTCATAGAATGGAGTTGTGTGAAGTCAGAATGGAGGTGTGTGAACTCATAGAATTGAGGTGTGTGAACTCATAGAATGGAGGTGTGTGACGTCACAATGGAAGTGGGGGAAATCATAGAATGGAATGTGTGTAGTCACAGAATGGAGGTGTGTGAAGTCACAGAATGAAGGTGTGTGAAGTCACAGAATGGAGGTGTGTGAAGTCAAAATGGAGGTGTGTGATGTCATTAAATATAGGAGTGTGAAGTCATAGATTGGAGGTGTGTGAAGTCACAGAAGGGAGGTGTGTGAAGTCACATAATGGAGGTGTGTGAAGTCAAAATGGAGGTGTGTGACGTCATAAAATAGAGGAGTGTGAAGTCATAGATTGGGGGTGTGTGAAAACATGGAATGGAGGTTTGTGAAGTCACAGAATGGAGGTTTCCGAAGTCACAGAATGGAGGTGTGGTAAGTCAAAGAATGGAGGTGTGTGAAGTCATAGAATGGAGGTGTGTGAAGTCATAGAATGGAGGTGTGTGAAGTCATAGAATGTATGTTTGTGAAGTAAGAATGAAGGTGTGTGAAGTCATAGAATGGAGGTGTGTGAAGTCATAGAATGGAGGTGTGTGAAGTCACAGAATGGAGGTGTGTGAAGTCAAAATGGAGGTGTGTGAGGTCCTAAAATGGAGGTGTGTGAAGTCATAGAAAGGAGGTGTGGGAAGTCATAGAATGGAGGAATATGAAGTCATAGAGTGGAGGTGAGTGAAGTCACAGACTCGAGGTCTGTGAAGTCATAGAATGGAGGTGTGTGAAGTCAGAATGGAGGTGTGTGAAGTCATAGAATGGAGGTGTGTGAACTCATAGAATGGAGGTGTGTGACGTCACAATGGAAGTGTGTGAAGTCATAGAATGGAATGTGTGTAGTCACAGAATGGAGGTGTGTGAAGTCACAGAATGAAGGTGTGTGAAGTCAGAGAATGGAGGTGTGTGAAGTCAAAATCGAGGTGTGTGACGTCATTAAATAGAGGTGTGTGAAGTCATAGATTGGAGGTGTGTGAAATCATAGAATGGAGGTTTGTGAAGTCACAGAATGGAGGTGTGTGAAGTCACAGAATGGAGGTTTGTGAAGTCATAGAATGGAGGTATATGAAGTCAAATTTGAGGGGCGTGAAGTCGGAGAATTGAGGTGTGAGAAGTCAAAGAATGGAGGTGGGTGAAGTCACAGAATGGAGGTGTGTGAAGTCATAGAATGGAGGTGTGTGAAGTCACAGAATGGACTGGTATGAAGTCCTAGAATGGAGGTGTGTGAAGTCACAGAATTGAGGTGTTTGAAGTCATATATTGGAGGTGTGTGAAGTCAAAATTGATGTGTGGAGGTATGTGAAGTGAAATTGGAGGGATTTGAAGTCGGAGAATGGAGGTGTGTGAAGTCACAGAATGGAGGTGTGTGAAGTCACAGAATGGAGGTTTGTGAAGTCATAGAATGGAGGTATATGAAGTCAAATTTGAGGGGCGTGAAGTCGGAGAATTGAGGTGTGAGAAGTCAAAGAATGGAGGTGTGTGAAGTCATAGAATGGAGGTGTGTGAAGTCATAGAATGGAGGTATGTGAAGTGAAATTGGAGGGATGTGAAGTCGGAGAATGGAGGTGTGTGAAGTCAAAGAATGGAGTCGTGTGAACTCAGAATGGAGGTGTGTAAAGTCACAGAATGGAGGTGTGTGAAGTCATATATTGGAGGTGTGTGAAGTCAAAATGGATGTGTGAAGTCATAGAATGGAGGTGTGTGAAATCATAGAATGAGGGTGTGTGAGGTCATAGAATAGAGGTGTGTGAAGTCACAGAATGGAGGTGTGTGAAGTCATAGAATGGAAGTGTGTGTAGTCAGAGAATGGAGGTGTGTGAAGTCACAGAATGGAGGTGTGTGAAGTCACAGAATGGAGGTGTGTGGACTCAGAATGAACGTGTGTGAAGTCACAGAACGGAGATGTGTGAAGTCAAAGAATAGAAGTGTGTGAAGTCATAGAATGGAGGTGTGTGAAGTGAGAATGGAGGTGTGTGAAGTCACCGAATGGAGTTGTGTGAACTCAGAATGGAGGTGTGTGAAGTCACAGAATGGAGGTTTGTTAAGTCATAGAATGGAGTTGTGTGAAGTCATAGAATGGATGTTTCTGAAGTAAGAATGAAGTTGTGTGAAGTCATAGAATGGAGGTTTGTGAACTCATAGAATGGATGTATGTGAAGTCACAGAATGGGGGTGTGTGAAGTCAGAATGGAGGTGTGTAGTCATAGATTGGAGCGGGTGAAGTCATAGAAAGGAGGTGTGGGAAGTCATACAATGGAGGAGTATGAAGTCATAGAGTCCAGGTGAATGAAGTCACAGATTCGAGGTCTGTGAAGTCATAGAATGGAGGTGTGTGATGTCAGAATGGAGGTGTGAAGTCATAGAATGGAGGTGGGTGAAGACATAGAAAGGAGGGGTGGGAAGTCATACAATGGAGGAGTGTGAAGTCATAGAGTGGAGGTGAGTGAAGTCACAGATTCGAGGTCTGTGAAGTCATAGAATGGAGGTGTGTGAAGTCAGAATGGAGGTGTGTGAAGTCATAGAATGGAGGTGTGTGAACTCATAGAATGGAGGTGTGTGACGTCACAATGGAAGTGTTTGAAGTCATAGAATGGAGGTGTGTGAAGTCACAGAATGGAGGTGTGTGATGTTAGAATGGAGGTGTGCGAAGTCATACAATAGAGGTGTGTGAAGTCAGAATGGAGGTGTGTGAAGTCATAGATGGAGTTGTGTGAAGTCATTGTATGGAGGTGTGTGAAATCATAGAATGGAGTTTTGTGAAGTCACAGAATGGAGCTGTGTGAATTCAGAATGGATGTGTGTGAAGTCATAGAATGGAGTTGTGTGAAGTCAGAATGGAGGTGTGTGAACTCATAGAATTGAGGTGTGTGAACTCATAGAATGGAGGTGTGTGACGTCACAATGGAAGTGGGGGAAATCATAGAATGGAATGTGTGTAGTCACAGAATGGAGGTGTGTGAAGT
Source organism: Megascapheus bottae (assembly GCA_024803745.1). Classification (NCBI taxonomy): domain Eukaryota; kingdom Metazoa; phylum Chordata; class Mammalia; order Rodentia; family Geomyidae; genus Megascapheus; species Megascapheus bottae. The sequence goes on from JANJXV010000440.1 coordinate 621,906, forward strand.
CACAGAATGAAGGTGTGTGAAGTCACAGAATGGAGGTGTGTGAAGTCAAAATGGAGGTGTGTGATGTCATTAAATATAGGAGTGTGAAGTCATAGATTGGAGGTGTGTGAAGTCACAGAAGGGAGGTGTGTGAAGTCATATAATGGAGGTGTGTGAAGTCAAAATGGAGGTGTGTGACGTCATAAAATAGAGGAGTGTGAAGTCATAGATTGGGGGTGTGTGAAAACATGGAATGGAGGTTTGTGAAGTCACAGAATGGAGGTTTCCGAAGTCACAGAATGGAGGTGTGGTAAGTCAAAGAATGGAGGTGTGTGAAGTCATAGAATGGAGGTGTGTGAAGTCATAGAATGGAGGTGTGTGAAGTCATAGAATGTATGTTTGTGAAGTAAGAATGAAGGTGTGTGAAGTCATAGAATGGAGGTGTGTGAAGTCATAGAATGGAGGTGTGTGAAGTCACAGAATGGAGGTGTGTGAAGTCAAAATGGAGGTGTGTGAGGTCCTAAAATGGAGGTGTGTGAAGTCATAGAAAGGAGGTGTGGGAAGTCATAGAATGGAGGAATATGAAGTCATAGAGTGGAGGTGAGTGAAGTCACAGACTCGAGGTCTGTGAAGTCATAGAATGGAGGTGTGTGAAGTCAGAATGGAGGTGTGTGAAGTCATAGAATGGAGGTGTGTGAACTCATAGAATGGAGGTGTGTGACGTCACAATGGAAGTGTGTGAAGTCATAGAATGGAATGTGTGTAGTCACAGAATGGAGGTGTGTGAAGTCACAGAATGAAGGTGTGTGAAGTCAGAGAATGGAGGTGTGTGAAGTCAAAATCGAGGTGTGTGACGTCATTAAATAGAGGTGTGTGAAGTCATAGATTGGAGGTGTGTGAAATCATAGAATGGAGGTTTGTGAAGTCACAGAATGGAGGTGTGTGAAGTCACAGAATGGAGGTTTGTGAAGTCATAGAATGGAGGTATATGAAGTCAAATTTGAGGGGCGTGAAGTCGGAGAATTGAGGTGTGAGAAGTCAAAGAATGGAGGTGGGTGAAGTCACAGAATGGAGGTGTGTGAAGTCATAGAATGGAGGTGTGTGAAGTCACAGAATGGACTGGTATGAAGTCCTAGAATGGAGGTGTGTGAAGTCACAGAATTGAGGTGTTTGAAGTCATATATTGGAGGTGTGTGAAGTCAAAATTGATGTGTGGAGGTATGTGAAGTGAAATTGGAGGGATTTGAAGTCGGAGAATGGAGGTGTGTGAAGTCACAGAATGGAGGGGTGTGAAGTCACAGAATGGAGGTGTGTGAAGTCACAGAATGGAGGTGAGGTAAGTCAAAGAATGGAGGTGTGTGAAGTCATAGAATGGAGGTGTGTGAAGTCATAGAATGGAGGTGTGTGAAGTCATAGAATGGAGGTATGTGAAGTGAAATTGGAGGGATGTGAAGTCGGAGAATGGAGGTGTGTGAAGTCAAAGAATGGAGTCGTGTGAACTCAGAATGGAGGTGTGTAAAGTCACAGAATGGAGGTGTGTGAAGTCATATATTGGAGGTGTGTGAAGTCAACATGGATGTGTGAAGTCATAGAATGGAGGTGTGTGAAATCATAGAATGAGGGTGTGTGAGGTCATAGAATAGAGGTGTGTGAAGTCACAGAATGGAGGTGTGTGATGTCATAGAATGGAAGTGTGTGTAGTCAGAGAATGGAGGTGTGTGAAGTCACAGAATGGAGGTGTGTGAAGTCACAGAATGGAGGTGTGTGGACTCAGAATGAACGTGTGTGAAGTCACAGAACGGAGATGTGTGAAGTCATAGAATAGAAGTGTGTGAAGTCATAGAATGGAGGTGTGTGAAGTGAGAATGGAGGTGTGTGAAGTCACCGAATGGAGTTGTGTGAACTCAGAATGGAGGTGTGTGAAGTCACAGAATGGAGGTTTGTTAAGTCATAGAATGGAGTTGTGTGAAGTCATAGAATGGATGTTTCTGAAGTAAGAATGAAGTTGTGTGAAGTCATAGAATGGAGGTTTGTGAACTCATAGAATGGATGTATGTGAAGTCACAGAATGGGGGTGTGTGAAGTCAGAATGGAGGTGTGTAGTCATAGATTGGAGCGGGTGAAGTCATAGAAAGGAGGTGTGGGAAGTCATACAATGGAGGAGTATGAAGTCATAGAGTCCAGGTGAATGAAGTCACAGATTCGAGGTCTGTGAAGTCATAGAATGGAGGTGTGTGATGTCAGAATGGAGGTGTGAAGTCATAGAATGGAGGTGGGTGAAGACATAGAAAGGAGGTGTGGGAAGTCATAGAATGGAGGAGTGTGAAGTCATAGAGTGGAGGTGAGTGAAGTCACAGATTCGAGGTCTGTGAAGTCATAGAATGGAGGTGTGTGAAGTCAGAATGGAGGTGTGTGAAGTCATAGAATGGAGGTGTGTGAACTCATAGAATGGAGGTGTGTGACGTCACAATGGAAGTGTTTGAAGTCATAGAATGGAGGTGTGTGAAGTCACAGAATGGAGGTGTGTGATGTTAGAATGGAGGTGTGCGAAGTCATACAATAGAGGTGTGTGAAGTCGGAATGGAGGTGTGTGAAGTCATAGATGGAGTTGTGTGAAGTCATTGTATGGAGGTGTGTGAAATCATAGAATGGAGTTTTGTGAAGTCACAGAATGGAGCTGTGTGAATTCAGAATGGATGTGTGTGAAGTCATAGAATGGAGTTGTGTGAAGTCAGAATGGAGGTGTGTGAACTCATAGAATTGAGGTGTGTGAACTCATAGAATGGAGGAGTGTGACGTCACAATGGAAGTGGGGGAAATCATAGAATGGAATGTGTGTAGTCACAGAATGGAGGTGTGTGAAGTCACAGAATGAAGGTGTGTGAAGTCACAGAATGGAGGTGTGTGAAGTCAAAATCGAGGTGTGTGATGTCATTAAATATAGGAGTGTGAAGTCATAGATTGGAGGTGTGTGAAATCATAAAATGGAGGTTTGTGAAGTCACAGAATGGAGGTGTGTGAAGTCACAGAATGGAGGTTTGTGAAGTCATAGAATGGAGGTATATGAAGTCAAATTTGAGGGGCGTGAAGTCGGAGAATGGAGGTGTGAGAAGTCAAAGAATGGAGGTGGGTGAAGTCACAGAATGGAGGTGTGTGAAGTCATAGAATGGAGGTGTGTGAAGTCACAGAATGGACGGGTATGAAGTCATAGAATGGAGGTGTGTGATGTCACAGAATTGAGGTGTTTGAAGTCATATATTGGAGGTGTATGAAGTCAAAATTGATGTGTGAAGTCATAGAATGGAGGTGTGTGAAGTCACAGAATGGAGGTGTGTGAAGTCATAGAATGGAGGTGTGTGAAGTCATAGAATGGAGGTTTGTGAACTCATAGAATGGATGTATGTGAAGTCACAGAATGGGGGTGTGTGAAGTCAGAATGGAGGTGTGTAGTCATAGATTGGAGCGGGTGAAGTCATAGAAAGGAGGTGTGGGAAGTCATACAATGGAGGAGTATGAAGTCATAGAGTCCAGGTGAATGAAGTCACAGATTCGAGGTCTGTGAAGTCATAGAATGGAGGTGTGTGATGTCAGAATGGAGGTGTGAAGTCATAGAATGGAGGTGGGTGAAGACATAGAAAGGAGGTGTGGGAAGTCATAGAATGGAGGAGTGTGAAGTCATAGAGTGGAAGTGAGTGAAGTCACAGATTCGAGGTCTGTGAAGTCATAGAATGGAGGTGTGTGAAGTCAGAATGGAGGTGTGTGAAGTCATAGAATGGATGTGTGTGATGTTACGGAATGGAGGTGTGTGAAGTCACAGAATGGAGGTTTGTGAAGTCATAGAATGGAGGTATGTGAAGTGAAATTGGAGGGATGCGAAGTCGGAGAATGGAGGTGTGTGAAGTCACAGAATGGAGGGGTGTGAAGTCACAGAATGGAGGTGTGTGAAGTCACAGAATGGAGGTGAGGTAAGTCAAGGAATGGAGGTGTGTGAAGTCATAGAATGGAGGTGTGTGAAGTCATAGAATGGAGGTGTGTGAAGTCATAGAATGGAGGTATGTGAAGTGAAATTGGAGGGATGTGAAGTTGGAGAATGGAGTTGTGTGAAGTCACAAAATGGAGATTTCTGAAGTCACAGAATGGAGGTGTGTGAACACAGAATGGAGGTGTGTGAAGTCACAGAATGGAGGTGTGAAATCATAGCATGAGGTACGTAAAATCATAGAATGGAGGTTTGCGAAGTCATAGAATGGAGGTGTCTGAAGTCATAGAATGGAGGGGTGTGAAGACAAAATTGTGGTGTGTGAACTCAAGAATGGATGTGTGTTAAATCATAGAATGGAGGTGTGTGAAGTCATGGAATGAAGGTGTGTGAAGTCAAACAATGCAGGTGTGTGAAGTGAAACAATGGTGGTGTGTGAAGTCACAGAATGGAGGTGTGTGAAGTCACAGAATGGAAGTGTGTGAAGTCAAAATGGAGGTGTGTGAAGTCACAGAATGGAGTTGTGTAAAGTCACAGAATGGAGGTGTGTGAAGTCACAATGGTCGTGTGTGAAGTCACAGAATCGAGGTGTGTGAAGTCGTGGAATGGAGGTGTGTGAAGTCAAAGAATGAAGGTGTGTGAATTCAAACAATGGTGGTGTGTGAAGACATAGAATGGAGGTGTGTGAAGTCAGAATAGAGGTGTGTGAAGTCATAAAATGGAGGTGTTTGAAGTCAAAGAATGAAGGTGTGGGAAGTCACGAATGGAGGTGTGTGAACTCACAGAATGGAGGTGTGTGAACTCAGAATGGAGGTGTGTAAAGTCACAGAAAGGAGGTGTGTGAAGTCATATATTGGAGGTGTGTGAAGTCAAAATGGATGTGTGAAGTCATAGAATGGAGGTGTGTGAAGACATAGAATGGAAGTGTGTGTAGTCAGAGAATGGAGGTGTGTGAAGTCACAGAATGGAGGTGTGTGAAGTCACAGAATGGAGGTGTGTGAACTCAGAATGAACGTGTGTGAAGTCACAGAACGGAGGTGTGTGAAGTCATAGAATGGAAGTGTGTGAAGTCATAGAATGGAGGTGTGTGAAGTGAGAATGGAGGTGTGTGAAGTCACCGAATGGAGTTGTGTGAACTCAGAATGGAGTTGTGTGAAGTCACAAAATGGAGGTTTGTTAAGTCATACAATGGAGTTGTGTGAATTCATAGAATGGATGTTTCTGAAGTAAGAATGAAGGTGTGTGAAGTCATAGAATGGAGGTGTGTGAACTCATAGAATGGATGTGTGTGAAGTCACAGAATGGGGGTGTGTTAAGTCAGAATGGAGGTGTGTAGTCATAGATTGGAGCGGGTGAAGTCATAGAAAGGAGGTGTGGGAAGTCATACAATGGAGGAGTGTGAAGTCATAGACTCCAGGTGAGTGAACTCACAGATTCGAGGTCTGTGAAGTCATAGAATGGAGGTGTGTGATGTCAGAATGGAAGTGTGAAGTCATAGAATGGAGGTGGGTGAAGTCATAGGAAGGAGGTGTGGGAAGTCATAGAATGGAAGAGTGTGAAGTCATAGAGTGGAGGTGAGTGAAGTCACAGATTCGAGGTCTGTGAAGTCATAGAATGGAGGTGTGTGAAGTCAGAATGGAGGTGTGTGAAGTCATAGAATGGAGGTGTGTGAACTCATAGAATGGAGGTGTGTGACGTCACAATGGATGTGTGTGAAATCATAGAATGGAGGTGTGTGAAGTCACAGAATGGAGGTGTGTGATGTCAGAATGGAGGTGTGCGAAGTCATATAATAGAGGTGTGTGAAGTCAGAATGGAGGTGTGTGAAGTCATAGATGGAGTTGTGTGAAGTCATTGTATGGAGGAGTGTGAAATCATAGAATGGAGTTTTGTGAAGTCACAGAATGGAGCTGTGTGAATTCAGAATGGATGTGTGTGAAGTCATAGAATGGAGTTGTGTGAAGTCAGAATGGAGGTGTGTGAACTCATAGAATGGAGGTGAGTGACGTCACAATGGAAGTGTGTGAAGTCACAGAATGGAGGTGTGTGAAGTCACAGAATGGAGGTGTGTGAAGTCAAAATGGTGGTGTGTGAAGTCACAAATGGAGGTGTGTGAAGTCACAGAATATACGTGTGTAAAGTCAAAATGGACGTGTGTGAAGTCAAAGAATAGAGGTGTGTGAACTCATAGCATGGAGGTGTGTGAAGTCATGGAATGGAGGTTTGTGAAGTCAAACATTGGCAGTGTGGGAAGTTACAGAAAGGAAATGCGTGAAGTCACAGAATGGAGGTGTGTGAAGTTATACAATGAAGGTGTGTGAAGTCATAGAATGGAGGTGTGTGAAGTCACAGAAGGGAGGTGTGTGAAGTCACATAATGGAGGTGTGTGAAGTTATACAAGGAAGGTGTGTGAAGTCATAGAATGGAGGTGTGTGAAGTCACAGAAGGGAGGTGTGTGAAGTCACATAATGGAGGTGTGTGAAGTCAAAATGGAGGTGTGTGACGTCGTAAAATAGAGGTGTGTGAAGTCATAGATTGGGGGTGTGTGAAATCATAGAATGGAGCTTTGTGAAGTCACAGAATGGAGGTTTCTGAAGTCACAGAATGGAGGTGTGGTAAGTCAAAGAATGGAGGTGTGTGAAGTCCTAGAATGGAGGTGTGTGAAGTCATAGAATGTATGTTTGTGAAGTAAGAATGAAGGTGTGTGAAGTCATAGAATGGAGGTGTGTGAAGTCACAGAATGGATGTGTGTGAAGTCATAGAATGGAGGTGTGTGAAGTCACAGAATGGAGGTGTGCGAATTCAAAGAATGGAGGTGTGTGATGTCACAGAATGGAGGTGTGTGAAGTCACAGAATGAAGGTTTGTGAAGTCATAGAATGGAGGTATGTGAAGTCAAATTGGAGGGATGTGAAGTCGGAGAATGGAGGTGTGTGAAGTCACAGAATGGAGGGGTGTGAAGTCACAGAATGGAGGTGTGTGAAGTCACAGAATGGAGGTGTGGTAACCCAAGCAATGGAGGTGTGTGAAGTCATAGAATGGAGGTGTGTGAAGTCATAGAATGTATGTTTGTGAAGTAAGAATGAAGGTGTGTGAAGTCATAGAATGGAGGTGTGTGAAGTCACAGAATGGAGGTGTGTGAAGTCATAGAATGGAGGTGTGTGAAGTCATAGAATGGAGGTGTGTGAAGTCATATAATGGAGGTGTGTGAAGTCACATAATGGAGGTGTGTGAAGTCAGAATGGAGGTGTGAATTAATAGAATGGAGGTGGGTGAACTCATAGAAAGGAGGTGTGGGAAGTCATAGAATGGAGGAGAGTGAAGTCATAGAGTGGAGGTGATTGAAGTCACAGATTCGAGGTCTGTGAAGTCATAGAATGGAGGTGTGTGATGTCAGAATGGAGGTGTGTGAAGTCATAGAATGGAGGTGTGTGAACTCATAGAATGGAGGTGTGTGACGTCACAATGGAAGTGTGTGAAGTCATAGAATGGAGGTGTGTGAAGTCACAGAATGGAGTTGTGAGAAGTCAAAATGGAGGTGTGTGACGTCCAAAAATGGAGGTTTGTGAAATCATAGAATGGAGGTTTGTGAAGTCACAGAATGGAGGTGTGTGAACTCAGAATGGAGGTGTGTGAAGTCACAGAATGCAGGTGTGTGAAGTCATAGCATGGAGGTACGTGAAATCATAGAATGGAGGTTTGCGAAGTCATAGAATGGAGGTGTGTGAAGTTACAGAATGGAGGTGTGTGAATTCAAAGAAGGGAGGTGTGTGATGTCACAGAATGGAGGTGTGTGAAGTCACAGAATGGAGGTTTGTGAAGTCATAGAATGGAGGTATGTGAAGTCAGAATGGAGGTGTGTGAAGTCATAGAATGGAGGTGTGTGAACACACAGAATGGAGGTGTGTGACATCACAATGGAAGTGTGTGAAGTCATAGAATGGAGGTGTGTGAAGTCACAGAATGGAGGTGTGTGATGTCTGAATGGAGGTGTGCGAAGTCATAGAATAGAGGTTTGTGAAGTCAGAATGGAGGTGTGTGAAGTCATAGATGGAGTTGTGTGAAGTCATTGTATGGAGGTGTGTGAAATCATGGAATGGAGTTTTGTGAAGTCACAGAATGGAGCTGTGTGAAGTCAGAATGGATGTGTGTGAAGTCATAGAATGGAGTTGTGTGAAGTCAGAATGGAGGTGTGTGAACTCATAGAATGGAGGTGAGTGACGACACAATGGAAGTGTGTGAAGTCACAGAATGGAGGTGTGTGAAGTCACAGAATGGAGGTGTGTGAAGTCAAAATGGTGGTGGGTGAAGTCACAAATGGAGGTGTGTGAAGTCACAGAATATACGTGTGTAAAGTCAAAATGGACGTGTGTGAAGTCAAAGAATTGAGGAGTGTGAACTCATAGCATGGAGGTGTGTGAAGTCATGGAATGGAGGTTTGTGAAGTCAAACATTGGAAGTGTGGGAAGTTACAGAAAGGAAATGCGTGAAGTCACAGAATGGAGGTGTGTGAAGTCATAGCATGGAGGTATGTGAAATCATAGAATGGAAGTGTGTGAAGTCATAGAATGGAGGTGTGCGAAGTCACACAATGAAGGTGTGTGAAGTCATAGAATGGAGGTGTGTGAAGTCACAGAAGGGAGGTGTGTGAAGTCACATAATGGAGGTGTGTGAAGTCAAAATGGAGGTGTGTGACGTCATAAAATAGAGGTGTGTGAAGTCATAGATTGGGGGTGTGTGAAATCATGGAATGGAGCTTTTTGAAGTCACAGAATGGAGGTTTCTGAAGTCAAAGAATGGAGGTGTGGTAAGTCAAAAAATGGAGGTGTGTGAAGTCCTAGAATGGAGGTGTGTGAAGTCATAGAATGTATGTTTGTGAAGTAAGAATGAAGGTGTGTGAAGTCATAGAATGGAGGTGTGTGAAGTCACAGAATGGATGTGTGTGAAGTCATAGAATGGAGGTGTGTGAAGTCACAGAATGGAGGTGTGTGAATTCAAAGAATGGAGGTGTGTGATGTCAGAATGGAGGTGTGCGAAGTCATAGAATAGAGGTGTGTGACGTCACAATGGATGTGTGTGAAATCATAGAATGGAGGTGTGTGAAGTCACAGAATGGAGGTGTGTGATGTCAGAATGGAGGTGTGCGAAGTCATAGAATAGAGTTGTGTGAAGTCAGAATGGAGGTGTGTGAAGTCATAGATGGAGTTGTGTGAAGTCATTGTATGGAGGAGTGTGAAATCATAGAATGGAGTTTTGTGAAGTCACAGAATGGAGCTGTGTGAATTCAGAATGTATGTGTGTGAAGTCATAGAATGGAGTTGTGTGAAGTCAGAATGGAGGTGTGTGAACTCATAGAATGGAGGTGAGTGACGTCACAGTGGAAGTGTGTGAAGTCACAGAATGGAGGTGTGTGAAGTCACAGAATGGAGGTGTGTGAAGTCAAAATGGTGGTGTGTGAAGTCACAAATGGAGGTGTGTGAAGTCACAGAATATACGTGTGTAAAGTCAAAATGGACGTGTGTGAAGTCAAAGAATAGAGGTGTGTGAACACATAGCATGGAGGTGTGTGAAGTCATGGAATGGAGGTTTGTGAAGTCAAACATTGGCAGTGTGGGAAGTTACAGAAAGGAAATGCGTGAAGTCACAGAATGGAGGTGTGTGAAGTTATACAATGAAGGTGTGTGAAGTCATAGAATGGAGGTGTGTGAAGTCACAGAAGGGAGGTGTGTGAAGTCACATAATGGAGGTGTGTGAAGTCAAAATGGAGGTGTGTGACGTCGTAAAATAGAGGTGTGTGAAGTCATAGATTGGGGGTGTGTGAAATCATAGAATGGAGCTTTGTGAAGTCACAGAATGGAGGTTTCTGAAGTCACAGAATGGAGGTGTGGTAAGTCAAAGAATGGAGGTGTGTGAAGTCCTAGAATGGAGGTGTGTGAAGTCATAGAATGTATGTTTGTGAAGTAAGAATGAAGGTGTGTGAAGTCATAGAATGGAGGTGTGTGAAGTCATAGAATGGATGTGTGTGAAGTCATAGAATGGAGGTGTGTGAAGTCACAGAATGGAGGTGTGTGAATTCAAAGAATGGAGGTGTGTGATGTCACAGAATGGAGGTGTGTGAAGTCACAGAATGAAGGTTTGTGAAGTCATAGAATGGAGGTATGTGAAGTCAAATTGGAGGGATGTGAAGTCGGAGAATGGAGGTGTGTGAAGTCACAGAATTTTGGGGTGTGAAGTCACAGAATGGAGGTGTGTGAAGTCACAGAATGGAGGTGTGTGAATTCAAAGAATGGAGGTGTGTGATGTCAGAATGGAGGTGTGCGAAGTCATAGAATAGAGGTTTGTGACGTCACAATGGATGTGTGTGAAATCATAGAATGGAGGTGTGTGAAGTCACAGAATGGAGGTGTGTGATGTCAGAATGGAGGTGTGCGAAGTCATATAATAGAGGTGTGTGAAGTCAGAATGGAGGTGTGTGAAGTCATAGATGGAGTTGTGTGAAGTCATTGTATGGAGGAGTGTGAAATCATAGAATGGAGTTTTGTGAAGTCACAGAATGGAGCTGTGTGAATTCAGAATGGATGTGTGTGAAGTCATAGAATGGAGTTGTGTGAAGTCAGAATGGAGGTGTGTGAACTCATAGAATGGAGGTGAGTGACGTCACAATGGAAGTGTGTGAAGTCACAGAATGGAGGTGTGTGAAGTCACAGAATGGAGGTGTGTGAAGTCAAAATGGTGGTTTGTGAAGTCACAAATGGAGGTGTGTGAAGTCACAGAATATACGTGTGTAAAGTCAAAATGGACGTGTGTGAAGTCAAAGAATAGAGGTGTGTGAACTCATAACATGGAGGTGTGTGAAGTCATGGAATGGAGGTTTGTGAAGTCAAACATTGGCAGTGTGGGAAGTTACAGAAAGGAAATGCGTGAAGTCACAGAATGGAGGTGTGTGAAGTTATACAATGAAGGTGTGTGAAGTCATAGAATGGAGGTGTGTGAAGTCACAGAAGGGAGGTGTGTGAAGTCACATAATGGAGGTGTGTGAAGTCAAAATGGAGGAGTGTGACGTCGTAAAATAGAGGTGTGTGAAGTCATAGATTGGGGGTGTGTGAAATCATAGAATGGAGCTTTGTGAAGTCACAGAATGGAGGTTTCTGAAGTCACAGAATGGAGGTGTGGTAAGTCAAAGAATGGAGGTGTGTGAAGTCCTAGAATGGAGGTGTGTGAAGTCATAGAATGTATGTTTGTGAAGTAAGAATGAAGGTGTGTGAAGTCATAGAATGGAGGTGTGTGAAGTCACAGAATGGATGTGTGTGAAGTCATAGAATGGAGGTGTGTGAAGTCACAGAATGGAGGTGTGTGAATTCAAAGAATGGAGGTGTGTGATGTCACAGAATGGAGGTGTGTGAAGTCACAGAATGAAGGTTTGTGAAGTCATAGAATGGAGGTATGTGAAGTCAAATTGGAGGGATGTGAAGTCGGAGAATGGAGGTGTGTGAAGTCACAGAATGGAGGGGTGTGAAGTCACAGAATGGAGGTGTGTGAAGTCACAGAATGGAGGTGTGGTAACCCAAACAATGGAGGTGTGTGAAGTCATAGAATGGAGGTGTGTGAAGTCATAGAATGTATGTTTGTGAAGTAAGAATGAAGGTGTGTGAAGTCATAGAATGGAGGTGTGTGAAGTCACAGAATGGAGGTGTGTGAAGTCATAGAATGGAGGTGTGTGAAGTCATAGAATGGAGGTGTGTGAAGTCATATAATGGAGGTGTGTGAAGTCACATAATGGAGGTGTGTGAAGTCAGAATGGAGGTGTGAATTAATAGAATGGAGGTGGGTGAAGTCATAGAAAGGAGGTGTGGGAAGTCATAGAATGGAGGAGAGTGAAGTCATAGAGTGGAGGTGATTGAAGTCACAGATTCGAGGTCTGTGAAGTCATAGAATGGAGGTGTGTGATGTCAGAATGGAGGTGTGTGAAGTCATAGAATGGAGGTGTGTGAACTCATAGAATGGAGGTGTGTGACGTCACAATGGAAGTGTGTGAAGTCATAGAATGGAGGTGTGTGAAGTCACAGAATGGAGTTGAGAGAAGTCAAAATGGAGGTGTGTGACGTCCAAAAATGGAGGTTTGTGAAATCATAGAATGGAGGTTTGTGAAGTCACAGAATGGAGGTGTGTGAACTCAGAATGGAGGTGTGTGAAGTCACAGAATGCAGGTGTGTGAAGTCATAGCATGGAGGTACGTGAAATCATAGAATGGAGGTTTGCGAAGTCATAGAATGGAGGTGTGTGAAGTTACAGAATGGAGGTGTGTGAATTCAAAGAAGGGAGGTGTGTGATGTCACAGAATGGAGGTGTGTGAAGTCACAGAATGGAGGTTTGTGAAGTCATAGAATGGAGGTATGTGAAGTCAGAATGGAGGTGTGTGAAGTCATAGAATGGAGGTGTGTGAACTCATAGAATGGAGGTGTGTGACATCACAATGGAAGTGTGTGAAGTCATAGAATGGAGGTGTGTGAAGTTACAGAATGGAGGTGTGTGAATTCAAAGAAGGGAGGTGTGTGATGTCACAGAATGGAGGTGTGTGAAGTCACAGAATGGAGGTCTGTGAACTCAGAATGAACATGTGTGAAGTCACAGAACGGAGGTGTGTGAAGTCATAGAATGGAGGTGTGTGAAGTGAGAATGGAGGTGTGTGAAGTCACCGAATGGAGTTGTGTGAACTCAGAATGGAGGTGTGTGAAGTCACAGAATTGAGGTTTGTAAAGTCATAGAATGGAGTTGTGTGATGTCATAGTATGAATGTTTCTGAAGTAAGAATGAAGGTGTGTGAAGTCATAGAATGGAGGTGTGTGAACTCATAGAATGGATGTGTGTGAAGTCACAGAATGGGGGTGTGTGAAGTCAGAATGGAGGTGTGTAGTCATAGATTTGAGCGGGTGAAGTCATTGAAAGGAGGTGTGGGAAGTCATACAATGGAGGAGTGTGAAGTCCTAGAGTGCAGGTGAATGAAGTCACAGATTCGAGGTCTGTGAAGTAATAGAATGGAGGTGTGTGATGTCAGAATGGAGGTGTGGGAAGTCATAGAATGGAGGTGAGTGACGTCACAATGGAAGTGTGTGAATTCACAGAATGGAGGTGTGTGAAGTCACAGAATGGAGGTGTGTGAAGTCACAGAATGGAGGTGTGTGAAGTCAAAATGGTGGTGTGTGAAGTCACAAATGGAGGTGTGTGAAGTCACAGAATGTAGGTGTGTAAAGTCAAAATGGAGGTGTGTGAAGTCAAAGAATGGAGGTGTGTGAACTCGTAGCATGGAGGTGTGTGAAGTCATGGAATGGAGGTTTGTGAAGTCAAACATTGGAAGTGTGGGGGTTTACAGAAAGGAAATGTGTGAAGTCACAGAATGGAGGTGTGTGAAGTCATAGCATGGAGGTATGTGAAATCATAGAATGGAAGTGTGTGAAGTCATAGAATGTAGGTGTGCGAAGTCATACAATGAAGTTGTGTGAAGTCATAGAATGGAGGTGTGTGCAGTCACAGAAGGGAGGTGTGTGAAGTCACATAATGGAGGTGTGTGAAGTCAAACTGGAGGTGTGTGACGTCATAAAATAGAGGTGTGTGAAGTCATAGATTGGAGGTGTGTGAAATCATAGAATGGAGGTTTGTGAAGTCACAGAATGGAGGTATGTGAAGTCAAATTGGAGGGGCGTGAAGTCGGAGAATGGAGGTGTGTGAAGTCAAAGAATGGAGGTGGGTGAAGTCATAGAATGGAGGTGTGTGAAGTCACAGAATGGACGGGTATGAAGTCATAGAATGGAGGTGTGTGAAGTCACAGAATTGAGGTGTTTGAAGTCATATATTGGAGGTGTGTGAAGTCAAAATTGATGTGTGAAGTCATAGAATGGTGGTGTGTGAAGTCACAGAATGGAGGTGTGTGAAGTCATAGAATAGAGGTGTGTGAAGTCAAAGAATGGAGGTGTGTGAATTCAAAGAATGGAGGTGTGTGATGTCACATAATGGAGGTTTGTGAAGTCACAGAATGGAGGTTTGTGAAGTCATAGAATGGAGGAATGTGAAGTCAAATTGGAGGGATGTGAAGTCGGAGAATGGAGGTGAGTGAAGTCACAGAATGGAGGGGTGTAAAGTCACAGAATGGAGGTGTGTGAATTCACAGAATGGAGGTGTGGTAAGTCAAAAAATGGAGGTGTGTGAAGTCATAGAATAGAGGTGTGTGAAGTCATAGAACGGAAGTGTGTGAAGTCACAGAAGGGAGATGTGTGAAGTCACATAATGGAGGTGTGTGAAGTCAAAATGGAGGTGTGTGACGTCATAAAATAGAGGTGTGTGAAGTCATAGATTGGAGGTGTGTGAAGTCAGAATGGAGGTGTGAAGTCATAGAATGGAGGTGGGTGAAGTCATAGAAAGGAGGTGTGGGAAGTCATAGAATGGAGGAGTGTGAAGTCATAGAATGGAGGTGTGTGAAGTCATAGAATGGAGGTGTGTGAAGTCATATATTGGAGGTGTGTGAAGTCACATAATGGAGGTGTGTGAAGTCAGAATGGAGGTGTGAAGTCATAGAATGGAGGTGGGTGAAGTCATAGAAAGGAGGTGTGGGAAGTCATAGAATGGAGGAGTGTGAAGTCATAGAGTGGAGGTGAGTGAAGTCACAGATTCGAGGTCTGTGAAGTCATAGAATGGAGGTGTGTGAAGTCAGAATGGAGGTGTGTGAAGTCATAGAATGGAGGTGTGTGAACTCATAGAATGGAGGTATGTGACGTCACAATGGAAGTGTGTGAAGTCATAGAATGGAGGTGTGTGAAGTCACAGAATGGAGTTGTGAGAAGTCAAAATGGAGGTGTGTGACGTCCAAAAATGGAGGTGTGTGAAATCATAGAATGGAGGTTTGTGAAGTCACAGAATGGAGGTGTGTGAACTCAGAATGGAGGTGTGTGAAGTCACAGAATGGAGGTGTGTGAAGTCATACCATTTAGGTACGTGAAATCATAGAATGGAGGTTTGCGAAGTCATAGAATGGAGGTGTGTGAAGTCATAGAATGGAGGGGTGTGAAGTCACAGAATGGAGGTGTGTGAAGTCACAGAATGGAGGTTTGCGAAGTCATAGAACGGAAGTGTCTGAAGTCATAGAATGGATGTTTCTGAATTAAGAATGACGGTGTGTGAAGTCATAGAATGCAGGTGTGTGAAGACAAAATTCTGGTGTGTGAACTCAAGAATGGATGTGTGTGAACTCATAGAATGGGGGTGTGTGAAGTCGAGGAATGGAGGTGTGTGAAGTCAAAGAATGCAGGTGTGTGAAGTCAAACAATGGTGGTGTGTGAAGTCACAGAGTGGAAGTGTGTGAAGTCAAAATGGAGGTGTGTGAAGTCACACAATGGAGGTGTGTGAAGTCACGGAATGGAGGTGTGTGAAGTCACAAGGGTCGTGTGTGAAGTCACAGAATGGAGGTGTGTGAAGTCGTGGAATGGAGGTGTGTGAAGTAAAAGAATGAAGGTGTGTGAAGTCAAACAATGGTGGTGTGTGAAGTCATAGAATGGAGGTGTGTGAAGTCAGAATAGAGGTGTGTGAAATCATAAAATGGATGTGTGTGAAGTCACAGAATTCAGGTGTGGGAAGTCACGAATGGAGGTGTGTGAAGTCACAGAATGGAGGTGTGTGAACTCACAATGGAGGTGTGTAAAGTCACAGAATGGAGGTGTGTGAAGTCATAAATTGGAGGTGTGTGAAGTCAAAATGTATGTGTGAAGTCATAGAATGGAGGTGTGTGAAATCATAGAATGAGGGTGTGTGAGGTCATAGAATGGAGGTGTGTGAAGTCACAGAATGGAGGTGTGTGAAGTCACAGAATGGAGGTGTGTGAAGTCATAGAATGGAAGTGTGTGTAGTTACAGAATGGAGGTGTGTGAAGTCACAGAATGGAGGTGTGTGAAGTCACAGAATGGAGGTCTGTGAACTCAGAATGAACGTGTGTGAAGTCACAGGACGGAGGTGTGTGAAGTCATAGAATGGAAGTGTGTGAAGTCATAGAATGGAGGTGTGTGAAATGAGAATGGAGGTGTGTGAAGTCACCGAATGGAGTTGTGTGAACTCAGAATGGAGGTGTGTGAAGTCACAGAATTGAGGTTTGTAGAGTCATAGAATGGAGTTGTGTGAAGTCATAGAATGGATGTTTCTGAAGTAAGAATGAAGGTGTGTGAAGTCATAGAATGGAGGTGTGTGAACTCATAGAATGGATGTGTGTGAAGTCACAGAATGGGGGTGTGTGAAGTCAGAATGGAGGTGTGTAGTCATAGATTTGAGCGGGTGAAGTCATAGAAAGGAGGTGTGGGAAGTCATACAATGGAGGAGTGTGAAGTCCTAGAGTGCAGGTGAATGAAGTCACAGATTCGAGGTCTGTGAAGTCATAGAATGGAGGTGTGTGATGTCAGAATGGAGGTGTGGGAAGTCATAGAATGGAGGTGAGTTACGTCACAATGGAAGTGTGTGAATTCACAGAATGGAGGTGTGTGAAGTCACAGAATGGAGGTGTGTGAAGTCAAAATGGTGGTGTGTGAAGTTACAAATGGAGGTGTGTGAAGTCACAGAATGTAGGTGTGTAAAGTCAAAATGGAGGTGTGTGAAGTCAAAGAATGGAGGTGTGTGAACTCGTAGCATGGAGGTGTGTGAAGTCATGGAATGGAGGTTTGTGAAGTCAAACATTGGAAATGTGCGGGGTTACAGAAAGGAAATGTGTGAAGTCACAGAATGGAGGTGTGTGAAGTCATAGCATGGAGGTATGTGAAATCATAGAATGGAAGTGTGTGAAGTCATAGAATGTAGGTGTGCGAAGTCATACAATGAAGTTGTGTGAAGTCACAGAATGGAGGTGTGTGAAGTCACAGAAGGGAGGTGTGTGAAGTCACATAATGGAGGTGTGTGAAGTCACAGAATTGAGGTGTTTGAAGTCATATATTGGAGGTGTGTGAAGTCAAAATTGATGTGTGAAGTCATAGAATGGTGGTGTGTGAAGTCACAGAATGGAGGTGTGTGAAGTCATAGAATGGAGGTGTGTGAAGTCACAGAATGGAGGTGTGTGAATTCAAAGAATGGAGGTGTGTGATGTCACATAATGGAGGTGTGTGAAGTCACAGAATGGAGGTTTGTGAAGTCATAGAATGGAGGAATGTGAAGTCAAATTGGAGGGATGTGAATTCGGAGAATGGAGGTGAGTGAAGTCACAGAATGGAGGTGTGTGAAGTCACAGAATGGAGGTGTGTGAATTCACAGAATGGAGGTGTGGTAAGTCAAAAAATGGAGGTGTGTGAAGTCAATGAATGGAGGTGTGTGAAGTCATAGAACGGAGGTGTGTGAAGTCACAGAAGGGAGGTGTGTGAAGTCACATAATGGAGGTGTGTGAAGTCAAAATGGAGGTGTGTGACGTCATAAAATAGAGGTGTGTGAAGTAATAGATTGGAGGTGTGTGAAATCATAGAATGGAGGTTTGTGAAGTCACAGAATGGAGGTGTGTGAAGTCACAGAATGAAGGTTTGTGAAGTCATAGAATGGAGGTATGTGAAGTCAATTTGGAGGGATGTGAAGTCGGAGAATGGAGGTGTGTGAAGTCACAGAATGGAGGGGTGTGAAGTCACAGAAAGGAGGTGTGTGAAGTCACAGAATGGAGGTGTGGTAAGTCACAAAATGGAGGTGTGTGAAGTCACAGAATGGAGGTGTGTGAAGTCATAGAATGGAGGTGTGTGAAGTCATAGAATGGAGGTGTGTGAAGTCATATAATGGAGGTGTGTGAAGTCACATAATGGAGGTGTGTGAAGTCAGAATGGAGGTGTGAAGTCATAGAATGGAGGTGGGTGAAGTCATAGAAAGGAGGTGTGGGAAGTCATAGAATGGAGGAGTGTGAAGTCATAGAGTGGAGGTGAGTGAAGTCACAGATTCGAGGTCTATGAAGTCATAGAATGGAGGTGTGTGAAGTCAGAATGGAGGTGTGTGAAGTCATAGAATGGAGGTGTGTGAACTCATAGAATGGAGGTGTGTGACGTCACAATGGAAGTGTGTGAAGTCATAGAATGGAGGTGTGTGAAGTCACAGAATGGAGTTGTGAGAAGTCAAAATGGAGGTGTGTGACGTCCAAAAATGGAGGTGTGTGAAATCATAGAATGGAGGTTTGTGAAGTCACAGAATGGAGGTGTGTGAACTCAGAATTGAGGTGTGTGAAGTCACAGAATGGAGGTGTGTGAAGTCATACCATTTAGGTACGTGAAATCATAGAATGGAGGTTTGCGAAGTCATAGAATGGAGGTGTGTGAAGTCATAGAATGGAGGGGTGTGAAGTCACAGAATGGAGGTGTGTGAAGTCACAGAATGGAGGTTTGCGAAGTCATAGAACGGAGGTGTCTGAAGTCATAGAATGGATGTTTCTGAATTAAGAATGACGGTGTGTGAAGTCATAGAATGCAGGTGTGTGAAGACAAAATTCTGGTGTGTGAACTCAAGAATGGATGTGTGTGAACTCATAGAATGGGGGTGTGTGAAGTCGAGGAATGGAGGTGTGTGAAGTCAAAGAATGCAGGTGTGTGAAGTCAAACAATGGTGGTGTGTGAAGTCACAGAGTGGAAGTGTGTGAAGTCAAAATGGAGGTGTGTGAAGTCACACAATGGAGGTGTGTGATGTCACGGAATGGAGGTGTGTGAAGTCACAAGGGTCGTGTGTGAAGTCACAGAATGGAGGTGTGTGAAGTCGTGGAATGGAGGTGTGTGAAGTAAAAGAATGAAGGTGTGTGAAGTCAAACAATGGTGGTGTGTGAAGTCATAGAATGGAGGTGTGTGAAGTCAGAATAGAGGTGTGTGAAATCATAAAATGGATGTGTGTGAAGTCACAGAATTCAGGTGTGGGAAGTCACGAATGGAGGTGTGTGAAGTCACAGAATGGAGGTGTGTGAACTCACAATGGAGGTGTGTAAAGTCACAGAATGGAGGTGTGTGAAGTCATAAATTGGAGGTGTGTGAAGTCAAAATGTATGTGTGAAGTCATAGAATGGAGGTGTGTGAAATCATAGAATGAGGGTGTGTGAGGTCATAGAATGGAGGTGTGTGAAGTCACAGAATGGAGGTGTGTGAAGTCACAGAATGGAGGTGTGTGAAGTCATAGAATGGAAGTGTGTGTAGTTACAGAATGGAGGTGTGTGAAGTCACAGAATGGAGGTGTGTGAAGTCACAGAATGGAGGTCTGTGAACTCAGAATGAACGTGTGTGAAGTCACAGAACGGAGGTGTGTGAAGTCATAGAATGGAAGTGTGTGAAGTCGTAGAATGGAGGTGTGTGAAATGAGAATGGAGGTGTGTGAAGTCACCGAATGGAGTTGTGTGAACTCAGAATGGAGGTGTGTGAAGTCACAGAATTGAGGTTTGTAGAGTCATAGAATGGAGTTGTGTGAAGTCATAGAATGGATGTTTCTGAAGTAAGAATGAAGGTGTGTGAAGTCATAGAATGGAGGTGTGTGAACTCATAGAATGGATGTGTGTGAAGTCACAGAATGGGGGTGTGTGAAGGCAGAATGGAGGTGTGTAGTCATAGATTTGAGCGGGTGAAGTCATAGAAAGGAGGTGTGGGAAGTCATACAATGGAGGAGTGTGAAGTCCTAGAGTGCAGGTGAATGAAGTCACAGATTCGAGGTCTGTGAAGTCATAGAATGGAGGTGAGTTACGTCACAATGGAAGTGTGTGAATTCACAGAATGGAGGTGTGTGAAGTCACAGAATGGAGGTGTGTGAAGTCAAAATGGTGGTGTGTGAAGTTACAAATGGAGGTGTGTGAAGTCACAGAATGTAGGTGTGTAAAGTCAAAATGGAGGTGTGTGAAGTCAAAGAATGGAGGTGTGTGAACTCGTAGCATGGAGGTGTGTGAAGTCATGGAATGGAGGTTTGTGAAGTCAAACATTGGAAATGTGGGGGGTTACAGAAAGGAAATGTGTGAAGTCACAGAATGGAGGTGTGTGAAGTCATAGCATGGAGGTATGTGAAATCATAGAATGGAAGTGTGTGAAGTCATAGAATGTAGGTGTGCGAAGTCATACAATGAAGTTGTGTGAAGTCACAGAATGGAGGTGTGTGAAGTCACAGAAGGGAGGTGTGTGAAGTCACATAATGGAGGTGTGTGAAGTCACAGAATTGAGGTGTTTGAAGTCATATATTGGAGGTGTGTGAAGTCAAAATTGATGTGTGAAGTCATAGAATGGTGGTGTGTGAAGTCACAGAATGGAGGTGTGTGAAGTCATAGAATGGAGGTGTGTGAAGTCACAGAATGGAGGTGTGTGAATTCAAAGAATGGAGGTGTGTGATGTCACATAATGGAGGTGTGTGAAGTCACAGAATGGAGGTTTGTGAAGTCATAGAATGGAGGAATGTGAAGTCAAATTGGAGGGATGTGAATTCGGAGAATGGAGGTGAGTGAAGTCACAGAATGGAGGTGTGTGAAGTCACAGAATGGAGGTGTGTGAATTCACAGAATGGAGGTGTGGTAAGTCAAAAAATGGAGGTGTGTGAAGTCAATGAATGGAGGTGTGTGAAGTCATAGAACGGAGGTGTGTGAAGTCACAGAAGGGAGGTGTGTGAAGTCACATAATGGAGGTGTGTGAAGTCAAAATGGAGGTGTGTGACGTCATAAAATAGAGGTGTGTGAAGTAATAGATTGGAGGTGTGTGAAATCATAGAATGGAGGTTTGTGAAGTCACAGAATGGAGGTGTGTGAAGTCACAGAATGAAGGTTTGTGAAGTCATAGAATGGAGGTATGTGAAGTCAATTTGGAGGGATGTGAAGTCGGAGAATGGAGGTGTGTGAAGTCACAGAATGGAGGGGTGTGAAGTCACAGAAAGGAGGTGTGTGAAGTCATAGAAGGGAGGTGTGTGAAGTCATAGAATGGAAGTGTGTGTACTCACAGAATTGAGGTGTGTGAAGTCACAGAGTGGAGGTGTGTGAAGTCACAGAATGGAGGTCTGTGAACTCAGAATGAACGTGTGTGAAGTCACAGAACGGAGGTGTGTGAAATCATAGAATGGAAGTGTGTGAAGTCATAGAATGGAGGTGTGTGAAGTGAGAATGGAGGTGTGTGAAGTCACCGAATGGAGTTGTGTGAACTCAGAATAGAGGTGTGTGAAGTCACAGAATTGAGGTTTGTAGAGTCATAGAATGGAGTTGTGTGAAGTCATAGAATGGATGTTTCTGAAGTAAGAATGAAGGTGTGTGAAGTCATAGAATGGAGGTGTGTGAACTCATAGAATGGATGTGTGTGAAGTCACAGAATGGGGGTGTGTGAAGTCAGAATGGAGGTGTGTGAACTCATAGAATGGATGTGTGTGAAGTCACAGAATGGGGGTGTGTGAAGTCAGAATGGAGGTGTGTAGTCATAGATTGGAGCGGGTGAAGTCATAGAAAGGAGGTGTGGGAAGTCATACAATGGAGGAGTGTGAAGTCAGAGAGTGCAGGTGAATGAAGTCACAGATTCGAGGTCTGTGAAGTGATAGAATGGAGGTGTGTGAAGTCATATAATGGAGGTGTGTGAAGTCACATAATGGAGGTGTGTGAAGTCAGAATGGAGGTGTGAAGTCATAGAATGGAGGTGGGTGAAGTCATAGAAAGGAGGTGTGGGAAGTCATAGAATGGAGGAATGTGAAGTCATAGAGTGGAGGTGAGTGAGGTCACAGATTCGAGGTCTGTGAAGTCATAGAATGGAGGTGTGTGAAGTCAGAATGGAGGTGTGTGAAGTCATAGAATGGAGGTGTGTGAACTCATAGAATGGAGGTGTGTGACGTCACAATGGAAGTGTGTGAAGTCATAGAATGGAGGTGTGTGAAGTCACAGAATGGAGTTGTGAGAAGTCAAAATGGAGGTGTGTGACGTTCAAAAATGGAGGTGTGTGAAATCATAGAATGGACGTTTGTGAAGTCATAGAATGGAGGTGTGTGAAGTCATAGAATGAAGGGGTGTGAAGTCACAGAATGGAGGTGTGTGAAGTCACAGAATGGAGGTTTGCGAAGTCATAGAATGGAGGTGTCTGAAGTCATAGAATGGATGTTTCTGAATTAAGAATGACGGTGTGTGACTTCATAGAATGCAGACGTGTGAAGACAAAATTCTGGTGTGTGAACTCAAGAATGGATGTGTGTGAACTCATAGAATGGAGGTGTGTGACGTCGTGGAATGGAGGTGTGTGAAGTCAAAGAATGCAGGTGTGTGAAGTCAAACAATGGTGGTGTGTGAAGTCACAGAATGGAGGTGTGTGAAGTCACAGAATGGAAGTGTGTGAAGTCAAAATGGAGGTGTGTGAAGTCACACAATGGAGGTGTGTGAAGTCACAGAATGGAGGTGTGTGAAGTCACAAGGGTTGTGTGTGAAGTCACAGAATGGAGGTGTGTGAAGTCGTGGAATGGAGGTGTGTGAAGTCAAAGAATGAAGGTGTGTGAAGTCAAACAATGGTGGTGTGTGAAGTCATAGAATGGAGGTGTGTGAAGTCAGAATAGAGGTGTGTGAAGTCATAAAATGGAGGTGTGTGAAGTCACAGAATTCAGGTGTGGGAAGTCACGAATGGAGGTGTGTGAAGTCACAGAATGGAGGTGTGTGAACTCAGAATGGAGGTGTGTAAAGTCACAGAATGGAGGTGTGTGAAGTCATATATTGGAGGTGTGTGATGTCAAAATGTATTTGTGAAGTCATAGAATGGAGGTGTGTGAAATCATAGAATGATGGTGTGTGCGGTCATAGAATGGAGGTGTGTGATGTCACAGAATGGAGGTGTGTGAAGTCATAGAAGGGAGGTGTGTGAAGTCATAGAATGGAAGTGTGTGTACTCACAGAATTGAGGTGTGTGAAGTCACAGAATGGAGGTGTGTGAAGTCACAGAATGGAGGTCTGTGAACTCAGAATGAACGTGTGTGAAGTCACAGAACGGAGGTGTGTGAAATCATAGAATGGAAGTGTGTGAAGTCATAGAATGGAGGTGTGTGAAGTGAGAATGGAGGTGTGTGAAGTCATACCATGGAGGTACGTGAAATCATAGAATGGAGGTTTGCGAAGTCATAGAATGGAGGTGTGTGAAGTCATAGAATGGAGGGGTGTGAAGTCACAGAATGGAGGTTTGTGAAGTCACAGAATGGAGGTTTGCGAAGTCATAGAATGGAGGTGTCTGAAGTCATAGAATGGATGTTTCTGAATTAAGAATGACGGTGTGTGAAGTCATAGAATGCAGACGTGTGAAGACAAAATTCTGGTGTGTGAACTCAAGAATGGATGTGTGTGAACTCATAGAATGGAGGTGTGTGACGTCGTGGAATGGAGGTGTGTGAAGTCAAAGAATGCAGGTGTGTGAAGTCAAACAATGGTGGTGTGTGAAGTCACAGAATGGAGGTGTGTGAAGTCACAGAATGGAAGTGTGTGAAGTCAAAATGGAGGTGTGTGAAGTCACACAATGGAGGTGTGTGAAGTCACAGAATGGAGGTGTGTGAAGTCACAAGGGTCTTGTGTGAAGTCACAGAATGGAGGTGTGTGAAGTCGTGGAATGGATGTGTGTGAAGTCAAAGAATGAAGGTGTGTGAAGTCAAACAATGGTGGTGTGTGAAGTCATAGAATGGAGGTGTGTGAAGTCAGAATAGAGGTGTGTGAAGTCATAAAATGGAGGTGTGTGAAGTCACAGAATTCAGGTGTGGGAAGTCACGAATGGAGGTGTGTGAAGTCACAGAATGGAGGTGTGTGAAGTCAGAATGGAGGTGTGAAGTCATAGAATGGAGGTGGGTGAAGTCATAGAAAGGAGGTGTGGGAAGTCATAGAATGGAGGAGTGTGAAGTCATAGAGTGGAGGTAAGTGAAGTCACAGATTCGAGGTCTGTGAAGTCATAGAATGGAGGTGTGTGAAGTCAGAATGGAGGTGTGTGAAGTCATAGAATGGAGGTGTGTGAACTCAAATAATGGAGGTGTGTGATGTCACAATGGAAGTGTGTGAAGTCATAGAATGGAGATGTGTGAAGTCACAGAATGGAGGTGTGTGATGTCAGAATGGAGGTGTGCGAAGTCATAGAATAGAGGTGTGTGAAGTCAGAATGGAGGTGTGCGAAGTAATTGATGGAGTTGTGTGAAGTCATTGTATGGAGGTGTGTGAAATCATAGAATGTAGTTTTGTGAAGTCACAGAAAGGAGCTGTGTGAATTCAAAATGGAGGTGTGTGAAGTCATAGAATGGAGTTGTGTGAAGTCAGAATGGAGGTGTGTGAACTCATAGAATGGAGGTGGGAGACGTCACAATGGAAGTGTGTGAAGTCACAGAATGGAGGTGTGTGAAGTCACAGAATGGAGGTGTGTGAAGTCAAAATGGTGGTGTGTGAAGTCACAAATGGAGGTGTGTGAAGTCACAGAATGTAGGTGTGTAAAGTCAAAATGGAGGTGTGTGAAGTCAAAGAATGGAGGTGTGTGAACTCATAGCATGGAGGTGTGTGAAGTCATGGAATGGAGGTTTGTGAAGTCAAACATTGGAAGTGTGGGAAGTTACAGAAAGGAAATGCGTGAAGTCACAGAATGGAGGTTTGTGAAGTCATAGCATGGAGGTATGTGAAATCATAGAATGGAAGTGTGTGAAGTCATAGAATGGAGGTGTGCAAAGTCATACAATGAAGGTGTGTGAAGTCATAGAATGGAGGTGTGAGAAGTCACAGAAGGGAGGTGTGTGAAGTCACATAATGGAGGTGTGTGAAGTCAAAATGGAGGTGTGTGACGTCATAAAATAGGAGTGTGTGAAGTCATAGATTGGAGGTGTGTGAAATCATAGAATGGAGGTTTGTGAAGTCACAGAATGGAGGTGTGTGAAGTCACAGAATGGAGGTTTGTGAAGTCATAGAATGGAGGTATGTGAAGTCAAATTGGAGGGGCGTGAAGACGGAGAATGGAGGTGTGTGAAGTCAAAGAATGGAGGTGGGTCAAGTCATAGAATGGAGGTGTGTGAAGTCAGAATGGAGGTGTGTGAACTCATAGAATGGAGGTGAGTGAGGTCACAATGGAAGTGTGTGAATTCACAGAATGGAGGTGTGTGAAGTCACAGAATGGAGGTGTGTGAAGTCAAAATGGTGGTGTGTGAAGTCACAAATGGAGATGTGTGAAGTCACAGAATGTAGGTGTGTAAAGTCAAAATGAAGGTGTGTGAAGTCAAAGAATGGAGGTGTGTGAACTCGTAGCATGGAGGTGTGTGAAGTCATGGAATGGAGGTTTGTGAAGTCAAACATTGGAAGTGTGGGAAGTTACAGAAAGGAAATGTGTGAAGTCAAAGAATGGAGGTGTGTGAAGTCATAGCATAGAGGTATGTGAAATCATAGAATGGAAGTGTGTGAAGTCATGGAATGTAGGTGTGCGAAGTCATACAATGAAGTTGTGTGAAGTCATAGAATGGAGGTGTGTGAAGTCACAGAAGGGAGGTGTGTGAAGTCAAATAATGGAGGTGTGTGAAGTCAAACTGGAGGTGTGTGACGTCATAAAATAGAGGTGTGTGAAGTCATAGATTGGAGGTGTGTGAAATCATAGAATGGAGGTTTGTGAAGTCACAGAATGGAGGTGTGTGAAGTCACAGAATGGAGGTTTGTGAAGTCATAGAATGGAGGTATGTGAAGTCAAATTGGAAGGGCGTGAAGTCGAAGAATGGAGGTGTGTGAAGTCAAAGAATGGAGGTGGGTGAAGTCATAGAATGGAGGTGTGTGAAGTCACAGAATGGACGGGTATGAAGTCATAGAATGGAGGTGTGTGAAGTCACAGAATTGAGGTGTTTGAAGTCATATATTGGAGGTGTGTGGAGTCAAAATTGATGTGTGAAGTCATAGAATGGTGGTGTGTGAAGTCACAGAATGGAGGTGTGTGAAGTCATAGAATGGAGGTGTGTGAAGTCACAGAATGGAGGTGTGTGAATTCAAAGAATGGAGGTGTGTGATGTCACAGAATGGAGGTGTGTGAAGTCACAGAATGGAGGATTGTGAAGTCATAGAATGGAGGTATGTGAAGTCAAAATGCAGGGATGTGAAGTCGGAGAATGGAGGTGAGTGAAGTCACAGAATGGAGTGGTGTGAAGTCACAGAATGGAGGTGTGTGAAGTCACAGAATGGAGGTGTGGTAAGTCAAAGAATGGAGGTGTGTGAAGTCATAGAATGGAGGTGTGTGAACTCATAGAATGGAGGTGTGTGATATCATAGAATGGAGGGTTGTGAAGTCACAGAATGGAGGTGTGTGAAGTCACAGAATGGAGGTTTGTGAAATCATAGAAGGGAGGTATGTGAAGTCAGAGAATGGAGGTGTGTGAAGTCACAGAATGGAGGTTTGTGAAGTCATAGAATGGAGGTGTGTGAAGTTATAGAATGGAGGTGTGTGAAGTCATAGAATGGAGGTGTGTGAAGTCACAGAATTGAGGTGTGTGAAGTCATAGAATGGAAGTGTGTGAAGTCACAGAATGGATGGGTGTGAAGTCACAGAATGGAGGTGTGTGAAGTCACAAAATGGAGGTTTGCGAAGTCATAGAATGGAGGTGTGTGAAGACAAAATTGTGGTGTGTGAACTCATAGAATGGATGTGTGTGAACTCATAGAATGGAGTTGTGTGAAGTTGTGGAATTGAGATGTGTGAAGTCACAGAATTGAGATGTTTGAAGTCATATATTATAGGTGTGTGCAGTCAAAATGGCTGTGTGAAGTCACCGAATGGAGTTGTGTGAACTCAGAATGGAGGTGTGTGAAGTCACAGAATGGAGGTGTGTGAAGTCAGAATGGAGGTGTGTAGTCATAGATTGGAGGTGGTTGAAGTCAGAGAAAGGATGTGTGGGAAGTGATAGAATGGAGGAGTGTGAAGTCATAGAGTGCAGGTGAGTGAAGTCACAGATTCGAGGTCTGTGAAGTCATGGAATGGAGGTGTGTGAAGTCAGAATGGAGGTGTGTGAACTCATAGAATGGAGGTGTGTGAAGTCATAGAATGGAGGTGTGTGAAGTCACAGAATGGAGGGTATGAAGTCATAGAATGGAGGTGGGTGAAGTCACAGGAATGAGGAGTGTGAAGTCATAGAATGGAGGTGTGTGAAGTCAGAAAATGGAGGTGTGTGAAGTCAGAATGGAGGTGTGGAGTCATAGAATGGAGGTGGGTGAAGTCATAGAATGGAGGTGTGTGAAATCATAGAATGGAGGTGTGTGAAGTCACAGAATGGAGGTGTGGGAAGTCACAGAATGGAGGTGTGTGACGTCACAGAATGGTGGTGTGTAAACTCAGAATGGAGGTGTGGAGTCATAGAATGGAGGTGGGTGAAGTCATAGAATGGAGGTGTGTAAAGTCACAGAATGGAGGTGTGTGAAGTCAGAGAATGCAAGTATCTAAAGTCATAGAATGGAGGTGTGTGAAGTCACAGAATGGAGAGTATGAAGTCATAGAATGGAGGTGTGTGAAGTCACAGGAATGAGGTGTTTGAAGTCATATACTGGATGTGTTTGAAGTCAAAATGGATGTGTGAGGTCACAGAATGGAGGTGTGTGAAATCTTAAAATGAGGGTGTGTGAGGTCATAGAATGGAGGTGTGTGAAGTCACAGAATGGAGGTGTGTGAAGTCATAAAATGCAGGTGGGTGAAGTCATAGAAAGGAGGTGTGGGAAGTCATAGAATGGAGGTGTGAGAAGTCAAAATGGAGGTGTGTGAAGTCAGAATGGAGGTGTGTGAAGTCATAGAATGGAGGTGTGTGAACTCATAGAATGGAGGTGTGTGACGTCACAATGGAAGTGTGTGAAGTCATAGAATGGAGGTGTGTGAAGTCACAGAATGGAGGTGTGAGAAGTCAAAATGGAGGTGTGTGAAGTCACAGAATGGAGGTGTGTGAAGTCATAGCATGGAGGTATGTGAAATCATAGAATAGAAGTGTGTGAATTCATAGAATGGAGGTGTGTGAA
The DNA here is from genome assembly GCA_024803745.1 of Megascapheus bottae. Lineage (NCBI taxonomy): Eukaryota > Metazoa > Chordata > Mammalia > Rodentia > Geomyidae > Megascapheus > Megascapheus bottae. The sequence goes on from JANJXV010000440.1 coordinate 649,804, forward strand.
GTCACAGAATGGAGGTGTGTGAAGTCATTCAATGGAGGTGTGTGAAGTCACAGAATGGACGGGTATGTAGTCATAGAATGAAGGTGTGTGAAGTCACAGTATTGAGGTGTTTGAAGTCATACATGTTAGGTGTGTGAAGTCAAAATGGATGTGTGAAATCATAGAATGGAGGTGTGTGAAGTCATAGAATGGAAGTGTGTGAAGTCATAGAATGGAGGTGTGTGAAGTCACAGAATGGACGGTATGAAGTCATAGAATGGAGGTGTGTGAAGTCACAGAATTGAGGTGTTTGAAGTCATATATTAGAGGTGTGTGAAATCAAAATGGATGTGTGAAGTCATAGAATGGAGGTGTGTGAAAGCATAGAATGAGGGTGTGTGAGGTCATAGAATGGAGGTGTGTGAAGTCACAGAATTTAGGTGTGTGAAGTTATAAAATGGAGGTGTGTGAAGTCATAGAATGGAAGTGTGTGAAGTCAAACAATGGAGGTGTGTGAAGTCACAGAATGGAGGTGTGTGAAGTCACAGAATGGAGGTGTGTGAAATCAGAATGGAGGTTTGTGAAGTCACAGAATGGAGGTGTGTAAAGTCATAGAATGGAAGTGTGTGAAATCATAGAATGGAGGTGTGTGAAGTCAGAATGGAGATGTGTGAAGTCACCGATGGAGTTGTGTGAACTCAGAATGGAGGTGTGTGAAATCACAGAATGTAGGTTTGTGAAGTCATAGAATGGAGGTGTGTGAAGTCACAGAATGGATGTTTCTGAAGTAAAAATGAAGGTGTGTGAAGTCTGAATGGAGGTGTGTAGTCATAGACTGGAGGTGGTTGAAGTCATAGAAAGTAGGTGTGGGAAGTGATAGAATGGAGGAGTGTGAAGTCATAGAGTGCAGGTGAGTGAAGTCAAAGATTCGAAGTCTGTGAAGTCATAGAATGGAGGTGTGTGATGTCAGAATGGAGGTGTGCGAAGTCATAGAATAGAGGTGTGTGAAGTCAGAATGGAGGGGTGTGAAGTCACAGATGCAGTTGTGTGAAGTCATAGTATGTAGGTGTGTAAAATCCTAGAATGGAGTTTTTTGAAGTCACAGAATGGAGCTATGTGAATTCAGAATGGAGGTGTGTGAAGTCATAGAATGGAGGTGTGTGAAGTCATAGAATGTATGTTTGTGAAGTAAGAATGAAGGTGTGTGAAGTCATAGAATGGAGGTGTGTGAAGTCACAGAATGGAGGTGTGTGAAGTCATAGAATGGAGGTGTGTGAAGTCATAGAATGGAGGTGTGCGAAGTCATACAATGGAGGTGTGTGAAGTCACAGAATGGAGGTGTGTGAAGTCAGAATGGAGGTGTGAAGTCATAGAATGGAGGTGGGTGAAGTCATAGAATGGAGGTGGGTGAAATCATAGAATGGAGGTGTGTGAAGTCACAGAATGGAGGTGTGTGAAGTCACAGAATGGAGGTGTGTGAAGTCACAGAATGGAGGTGTGTGAACTCAGAATGGAGGTGTGTAAAGTCACAGAATGGCGGTGTGTGAAGTCATAGAATGGAAGTGTCTGAAGTCATAGAATGGAGGTGTGTGAAGTCACAGAATGGACTGTATGAAGTCATAGAATGGAGGTTTGTGAAGTCACAGAACTGAGGTGTTTAAAGTCATATATTGGAGGTGTGTGAAGTCAAAATGCATGTGTGAAGTCATAGAATGGAGGTGTGTGAAATCATAGAATGAGGGTGTGTGAGGTCATAGAATGGAAGTGTGTGAAGTCACAGAATAGAGGTGTGTGAAGCCATAAAATGGGGGTGGGTGAAGTCATAGAAAGAAGGTGTGGGAAGTCATAGAATGGAGGAGTGTGAAGTCATAGAGTGGAGGTGAGTGAAGTCACATATTCGAGGTCTGTGAAGTCATAGAATGGAGGTGTGTGAAGTCAGAATGGAGGTGTGTGAAGTCATATAATGGAGGCGTGTACTCATAGAATGGAGGTGTGTGACGTCACAATGGAAGTGTGTGAAGTCATAGAATGGAGGTGTGTGAAGTCACAGAATTGAGGTGTGAGAAGTCAAAATGGAGGTGTGTGAAGTCACAGAATGGAGGTGTGTGAAGTCATAGCATGGAGGTATGTGAAATCATAGAATGGAAGTGTGTGAAGTCATAGAATGGAGGTGTGTGAAGTCACAGAATGGAGGTGTGTGAAGTCATTGAATGGAGGTGTGTGAAGTCACAGAATGGTCGGTATGAAGTCATAGAATGGAGGTGTGTGAAGTCACAGAATTGAGGTGTTTGAAGTCATATATTAGAGGTGTGTGAAATCAAAATGGATGTGTGAAGTCATAGAATGGAGGTGTGTGAAAGCATTGAATGAGGGTGTGTGAGGTCATAGAATGGAGGTGTGTGAAGTCACAGAACTGAGGTGTTTGAAGTCATATGTTGGAGGTGTGTGAAGTCAAAATGGATGTGTGAAGTCATAGAATGGAGGTGTGTGAAGTCATAAAATGGGGGTGGGTGAAGTCATAGAAAGGAGATGTGGGAAGTCATAGAATGGAGGAGTGTGAAGTCATAGAGTGGAGGTGAGTGAAGTCACATATTCGAGGACTGTGAAGTCATAGAATGGAGGTGTGTGAAGTCAGAATGGAGGTGTGTGAAGTCATAGAATGGAGGTGTGTGAACTCATAGAATGGAGGTGTGTGACGTCACAATGGAAGTGTGTGAAGTCATAGAATGGAGGTGTGTGAAGTCACAGAATTGAGGTGTAAGAAGTCAAAATGGAGGTGTGTGAAGTCACAGAATGGAGGTGTATGAAGTCACAGAATGGACGGGTATGAAGTCATAGAATGAAGGTGTGTGAAGTCACAGTATTGAGGTGTTTGAAGTCATACATGTTAGGTGTGTGAAGTCAAAATGGATGTGTGAAATCATAGAATGGAGGTGTGTGAAGTCATAGAATGGAAGTGTGTGAAGTCATAGAATGGAGGTGTGTGAAGTCACAGAATTGAGGTGTTTGAAGTCATATATTAGAGGTGTGTGAAATCAAAATGGATGTGTGAAGTCATAGAATGGAGGTGTGTGAAAGCATTGAATGAGGGTGTGTGAGGTCATAGAATGGAGCTGTGTGAAGTCACAGAATGGAGGTGTGTGAAGTTATAAAATGGAGGTGTGTGAAGTCATAGAATGGACGTGTGTGAAGGCAAACAATGGAGGTGTGTGAAGTCACAAAAGGGAGGTGTGTGAAGTCACAGAACTGAGGTGTTTGAAGTCATATGTTGGAGGTGTGTGAAGTCAAAATGGATGTGTGAAGTCATAGAATGGAGGTGTGTGAAGTCATAAAATGGGGGTGGGTGAAGTCATAGAAAGGAGATGTGGGAAGTCATAGAATGGAGGAGTGTGAAGTCATAGAGTGGAGGTGAGTGAAGTCACATATTCGAGGACTGTGAAGTCATAGAATGGAGGTGTGTGAAGTCAGAATGGAGGTGTGTGAAGTCATAGAATGGAGGTGTGTGAACTCATAGAATGGAGGTGTGTGACGTCACAATGGAAGTGTGTGAAGTCATAGAATGGAGGTGTGTGAAGTCACAGAATTGAGGTGTAAGAAGTCAAAATGGAGGTGTGTGAAGTCACAGAATGGAGGTGTATGAAGTCACAGAATGGACGGGTATGAAGTCATAGAATGAAGGTGTGTGAAGTCACAGTATTGAGGTGTTTGAAGTCATACATGTTAGGTGTGTGAAGTCAAAATGGATGTGTGAAATCATAGAATGGAGGTGTGTGAAGTCATAGAATGGAAGTGTGTGAAGTCATAGAATGGAGGTGTGTGAAGTCACAGAATTGAGGTGTTTGAAGTCATATATTAGAGGTGTGTGAAATCAAAATGGATGTGTGAAGTCATAGAATGGAGGTGTGTGAAAGCATTGAATGAGGGTGTGTGAGGTCATAGAATGGAGCTGTGTGAAGTCACAGAATGGAGGTGTGTGAAGTTATAAAATGGAGGTGTGTGAAGTCATAGAATGGACGTGTGTGAAGGCAAACAATGGAGGTGTGTGAAGTCACAAAAGGGAGGTGTGTGAAGTCACAGAATGGAGGTGTGTGAAATCAGAATGGAGGATTGTGAAGTCACAGAATGGAGGTGTGTAAAGTCATAGAATGGAAGTGTGTGAAGTCATAGAATAGAGGTGTGTGAAGTCATAGAATGTATGTTTGTGAAGTAAGAATGAAGGTGTGTGAAGTCATAGAATGGAGGTGTGTGAAGTCACAGAATGGAGGTGTGTGAAGTCATAGAATGGAGGTGTGTGAAGTCATAGAATGGAGGTGTGCGAAGTCATATAATGGAGGTGTGTGAAGTCACAGAATGGAGGTGTGTGAAGTCAGAATGGAAGTGTGAAGTCATAGAATGGAGGTGGGTGAAGTCATAGAATGGAGGTGGGTGAAATCATAGAATGGATGTGTGTGAAGTCACAGAATGGAGCTGTGGGAAGTCACAGAATGGAGGTGTGTGAAGTCACAGAATGGAGGTGTGTGAACTCAGAATGGAGGTGTGTAAAGTCACAGAATGGCGGTGTGTGAAGTCATAGAATGGAAGTGTCTGAAGTCATAGAATGGAGGTGTGTGAAGTCACAGAATGGACTGTATGAAGTCATAGAATGGAGGTTTGTGAAGTCACAGAACTGAGGTGTTTAAAGTCATATATTGGAGGTGTGTGAAGTCAAAATGCATGTGTGAAGTCATAGAATGTAGGTGTGTGAAATCATAGAATGAGGGTGTGTGAGGTCATAGAATGGAAGTGTGTGAAGTCACAGAATAGAGGTGTGTGAAGTCATAAAATGGGGGTGGGTGAAGTCATAGAAAGGAGGTGTGGGAAGTCATAGAATGGAGGAGTGTGAAGTCATAGAGTGGAGGTGAGTGAAGTCACATATTCGAGGTCTGTGAAGTCATAGAATGGAGGTGTGTGAAGTCAGAATGGAGGTGTGTGAAGTCATATAATGGAGGTGTGTACTCATAGAATGGAGGTGTGTGACGTCACAATAGAAGTGTGTGAAGTCATAGAATGGAGGTGTGTGAAGTCACAGAATTGAGGCGTGAGAAGTCAAAATGGAGGTGTGTGAAGTCACAGAATGGAGGTGTGTGAAGTCATAGCATGGAGGTATGTGAAATCATAGAATGGAAGTGTGTGAAGTCATAGAATGGAGGTGTGTGAAGTCACAGAATGGAGGTGTGTGAAGTCATTGAATGGAGGTGTGTGAAGTCACAGAATGGACGGGTATGAAGTCATAGAATGAAGGTGTGTGAAGTCACAGTATTGAGTTGTTTGAAGTCATACATGTTAGGTGTGTGAAGTCAAAATGGATGTGTGAAATCATAGAATGGAGGTGTGTGAAGTCATAAAATGGAAGTGTGTGAAGTCATAGAATGGAGGTGTGTGAAGTCACAGAATGGACGGTATGAAGTCATAGAATGGAGGTGTGTGAAGTCACAGAATTGAGGTGTTTGAAGTCATATATTAGAGGTGTGTGAAATCAAAATGGATGTGTGAAGTCATAGAATGAAGGTGTGTGAAAGCATTGAATGAGGGTGTGTGAGGTCATAGAATGGAGGTGTGTGAAGTCACAGAACTGAGGTGTTTGAAGTCATATGTTGGAGGTGTGTGAAGTCAAAATGGATGTGTGAAGTCATAGAATGGCGGTGTGTGAAGTCATAAAATGGGGGTGGGTGAAGTCATAGAAAGGAGGTGTGGGAAGTCATAGAATGGAGGAGTGTGAAGTCATAGAGTGGAGGTGAGTGAAGTCACATATTCGAGGACTGTGAAGTCATAGAATGGAGGTGTGTGAAGTCAGAATGGAGGTGTGTGAAGTCATAGAATGGAGGTGTGTGAACTCATAGAATGGAGGTGTGTGACGTCACAATGGAAGTGTGTGAAGTGATAGAATGGAGGTGTGTGAAGTCACAGAATTGAGATGTGAGAAGTCAAAATGGAGGTGTGTGAAGTCACAGAATGGAGGTGTGTGAAGTCACAGAATGGACGGGTATGAAGTCATAGAATGAAGGTGTGTGAAGTCACAGTATTGAGGTGTTTGAAGTCATACATGTTAGGTGTGTGAAGTCAAAATGGATGTGTGAAATCATAGAATGGAGGTGTGTGAAGTCATAGAATGGAAGTGTGTGAAGTCATAGAACGGAGGTGTGTGAAGTCACAGAATGGACGGTATGAAGTCATAGAATGGAGGTGTGTGAAGTCACAGAATTGAGGTGTTTGAAGTCATATATTAGAGGTGTGTGAAATCAAAATGGATGTGTGAAGTCATAGAATGGAGGTGTGTGAAAGCATTGAATGAGGGTGTGTGAGGTCATAGAATGGAGGTGTGTGAAGTCACACAATGGAGGTGTGTGAAGTTATAAAATGGAGGTGTGTGAAGTCATAGAATGGAAGTGTGTGAAGTCAAACAATGGAGGTGTGTGAAGTCACAGAAGGGAGGTGTGTGAAGTCACAGAATGGAGGTGTGTGAAATCAGAATGGAGGATTGTGAAGTCACAGAATGGAGGTGTGTAAAGTCATAGAATGGAAGTGTGTGAAGTCATAGAATGGAGGTGTGTGAAGTCAGAATGGAGATGTGTGAAGTCACCGAATGGAGTTGTGTGAACTCAGAATGGAGGTGTGTGAAATCACAGAATGGAGGTTTGTGAAGTCATAGAATGGAGGTGTGTGAACTCATAGAATGGAGGTGTGTGAAGTCATAGAATGGAGGTGTGTGAAGTCAGAAAATGGAGGTGTGTGAAGTCAGAATGGAGGTGTGAAATCATAGAAAGGAGGTGCGTGAAGTCATAGAATGGAGGTGTGTGAAATCATAGAATGGAGGTGTGTGAAGTCACAGAATCGAGGTTTTGGAAGTCACAGAATGGAGGTGTGTGACGTCACAGAATGGTGGTGTGTAAACTCAGAATGGAGGTGTGTAAAGTCACAGAATGGAGGTGTGTGAAGTCAGAGAATGCTAGTGTCTAAAGTCATAGAATGGAGGTGTGTGAAGTCACAGAATGGATGGTATGCACTCATAGAATGGAGGTGTGCGAAGTCATATAATGTAGGTGTGTGAAGTCACAGAATGGAGGTGTGTGAAGTCCGAATGGAGGTGTGAAGTCATAGAATGGAGGTGGGTGAAGTCATAGAATGGAGGTGTGTGAAATCATAGAATGGAGGTGTGTGAAGTCACAGAATGGAGGTGTGGGAAGTCACAGAATGGAGGTGTGTGACGTCACAGAATGGAGGTGTGTGAACTCAGAATGGAGGTGTGTGAAGTCACAGAATGGACTGTACGAAGTCATAAAATGGAGGTTTGTGAAGTCACAGATCTGAGGTGTTTGAAGTCATATATTGGAAGTGTGTGAAGTCAAAATGGATGTGTGAAGTCATAGAATGGAGGTGCGTGAAATCATAGAATGAGGGTGTGTGAGGTCATAGAATGGAAGTGTGTGAAGTCACAGAATGGAGGTGTGTGAAGTCATAAAATGGAGGTGGGTGAAGTCATAGAAAGGAAGTGTGGGAAGTCATAGAATGGAGGAGTGTGAAGTCATAGACTGGAGGTGAGTGAAGTCACATATTCGAGGTCTGTGAAGTCATAGAATGGAGGTGTGTGAAGTCAGAATGGAGGTGTGTGAAGTCATAGAATGGAGGTGTGTGAACTCATAGAATGGAGGTGTGTGACGTCACAAAGGAAGTGTGTGAAGTCATAGAATGGAGGTGTGTGAAGTCAAAGAATGGAGGTGTGAGAAGTCAAAATGGAGGTGTCTGACGTCATAAAATGGAGGTGTGTGCAGTCATAGAATGGAGGTGTCTGAAGTCACAGAATGAAGGTGTGTGATTTCAGAGAATGGAGGTGTGTCAAGTCACAGAAGGGAGGTGTGTGAAGTCTCATAATGGAGGGGTGTGAAGTCAAAATGGAGGTGTGTGACGTCATAAAATGGAGGTGTGTGAAGTCATAGAATGGAGGTGTTTGAAATCATAGAATGGAGGTTTGTGAAGTCACAGAATGGAGGTGTGTGAAGTCACAGAATGGGGGTTTGTGAATTCATAGAATGGAGGTATGTGAAGTCAAATTGGAGGGGTGTGAATTCGGAGAATGGAGAGGTGTGAAGTCACAGAATGGAGGTGGGTGAAGACACAGAATGGAGGTGTGTGAAGTCATAGAATGGAGGTGTGTGAAGTCACAGAATGGACGGTAAGAAGTCATAGAATGGAGGTGTGTGAAGTCACAGAATTGAGGTGTTTGAAGTCATATATTAGAGGTGTGTGAAATCAAAATGGATGTGTGAAGTCAAAGAATGGAGGTGTGTGAAAGCATTGAATGAGGGTGTGTGAGGTCAAACAATGGAGGTGTGTGAAGTCACAGAAGGGAGGTGTGTGAAGTCACAGAATGGAGGTGTGTGAAATCAGAATGGAGGATTGTGAAGTCACAGAATGGAGGTGTGTAAAGTCATAGAATGGAAGTGTGTGAAGTCATAGAATGGAGGTGTGTGAAGTCAGAATGGAGATGTGTGAAGTCACCGAATGGAGTTGTGTGAACTCAGAATGGAGGTGTGTGAAATCACAGAATGGAGGTTTGTGAAGTCATAGAATGGAGGTGTGTGAAGTCATAGAATGGAGGTGTGTGAAGTCATAGAATGGAGGTGTGTGAAGTCAGAAAATGGAGGTGTGTGAAGTCAGAATGGAGGTGTGAAATCATAGAATGGAGGTGGGTGAAGTCATAGAATGGAGGTGTGTGAAGTCACAGAATTGAGGTGTGGGAAGTCACAGAATTGAGGTGTGTGACGTCACAGAATGGTGGTGTGTAAACTCAGAATGGAGGTGTGTAAAGTCACAGAATGGAGGTGTGTGAAGTCAGAGAATGCTAGTGTCTAAAGTCATAGAATGGAGGTGTGTGAAGTCACAGAATGGAGGGTATGAAGTCATAGAATGGAGGTGTGTGAAGTCACAGGAATGAGGTGTTTGAAGTCATATATTGGGGGTGTGTGAAGTCAAAATGCATGTGTGAAGTCATAGAATGGAGGTGTGTGAAATCCTAAAATGAGGGTTTGTGAGGTCATAGAATGGAGGTGTTTGAAGTCACAGAATGGAGGTGTGTAGTCATAAAATGGAGGTGGGTGAAGTCATCGAAAGGAGGTGTGGGAAGTCATAGAATGGAGGAGTGTGAAGTCATAGAGTGGAGGTGAGTGAGGTCACATATTCGAGGTCTGTGAAGTCATAGAATGGAGGTGTGTGATGTCAGAATGGAGGTGTGCAAAGTCATAGAATAGAGGTGTGTGAAGTCAGAATGGAGGTGTGTGAAGTCACAGATGCAGTTGTGTGAAGTCATAGTATGTAGGTGTGTGAAATCCTAGAATGGTGTTTTTTGAAGTGACAGAATGGAGCTATGTGAATTCAGAAAGGTGGTGTGTGAAGTCATAGAATGGAGGTGTGTGAAGTCATAGAATGTATGTTTGTGAAGTAAGAATGAAGGTGTGTGAAGTCAGAGAATGGAGGTGTGTGAAGTCACAGAATGGAGGTGTGTGAAGTCATAGAATGGAGGTGTGTGAAGTCATAGAATGGAGGTGTGTGAAGTCACAGAATGGAGGTGTGTGAAGTCAGAATGGAGGTGTGAAGTCATAGAATGGAGGTGGGTGAAGTCATAGAATGGAGGTGTGTGAAATCATAGAATGGAGGTGTGTGAAGTCACAGAATGGAGGTGTGGGAAGTCACAGAATGGAGGTGTGTGACGTCACAGAATGGAGGTGTGTGAACTCAGAATGGAGGTGTGTAAAGTCACAGAATGGAGGTGTGTGAAGTCATAGAAGGAAGTGTGTGAGGTCATAGAATGGAGGTGTGTGAAGTCACAGAATGGATTGTATGAAGTCATAGAATGGAGGTTTGTGAAGTTACAGAACTGAGGTGTTTGAAGTCATATATTGGAGGTGTGTGAAGTCAAAATGGATGTGTGAAGTCATAGAATGGAGGTGTGTGAAATCATAGAATGAGGGTGTGTGAGGTCATAGAATGGAGGTGTGTGAAGTCACAGAATGGAGGTGTGTGAAGTCATAAAATGGGGGTGGGTGAAGTCATAGAAAGGAGGTGTGGGAAGTCATAGAATGGAGGAGTGTGGAGTCATATAGTGGAGGTGAGTGAAGTCACATATTCGAGGTCTGTGAAGTCATAGAATGGAGGTGTGTGAAGTCACAGAATGGAGGTGTGTGAAGTCAGAATGGAGGTGTGTAGTCATAGAATGGAGGTGGTTGAAGTCATAGAAAGGAGGTGTGGGAAGTGATAGAATGGAGGAGTGTGAAGTCATAGAGTGCAGGTGAGTGAAGTCACAGATTTGAGGTCTGTGAATTCATAGAATAGAGGTGTGTGAAGTCAGAATGCAGGTGTGTGAAGTCATAGAATGGAAGTGTGTGAACTCATAGAATGGAGGTGTGTGAAGTCATAGAATGGAGGTGTGTGAAGTCAGAAAATGGAGGTGTGTGAAGTCAGAATGGAGGTGTGAAGTCATAGAATGGAGGTGGGTGAAGTCATAGAATGGAGGTGTGTGAAATCATAGAATGGAGGTGTGTGAAGTCACAGAATGTAGGTGTGGGAAGTCACAGAATGGAGGTGTGTGACATCACAGAATGGTGGTGTGTAAACTCAGAATGGAGGTGTTTAAAGTCACAGAATGGAGGTGTGTGAAGTCAGAGAATGCAAGTGTCTAAAGTCATAGAATGGAGGTGTGTGAAGTCACAGAATGGAGGGTATGAAGTCATAGAATGGAGGTGTGTGAAGTCACAGAATGGAGGTGTGTGAAGTCATAAAATGGAGGTGGGTGAAGTCATAGAAAGGAGGTGTGGGAAGTCATAGAATGGAGGAGTGTGCAGTCATAGAGTGGAGGTGAGTGAAGTAAACATATTCGAGGTCTGTGAAGTCATAGAATGGAGGTGTGTGAAGTCAGAATGGAGGTGTGTGAAGTCATAGAATGGAGGTGTGTGAATTCATAGAATGGAGGTTTGTGACGTCACAATGGAAGTGTGTGAAGTCATAGAATGGAGGTGTGTGAAGTCACAGAATTGAGGTGTGAGAAGTCAAAATGGAGGTGTGTGAAGTCACAGAATGGAGGTGTGTGAAGTCATAGCATGGAGGTATGTGAAATCATAGAATGGAAGTGTGTGAAGTCATAGAATGGAGGTGTGTGAAGTCACAGAATGGAGGTGTGTGAAGTCATTGAATGGAGGTGTGTGAAGTCACAGAATGGACGGGTATGAAGCCATAGAATGAAGGTGTGTGAAGTCACAGTATTGAGGTGTTTGAAGTCATACATGTTAGGTGTGTGTAGTCAAAATGGATGTGTGAAATCATAGAATGGAGGTTTGTGAAGTCATAGAATGGAAGTGTGTGAACTCATAGAATGGAGGTGTGTGAAATCACAGAATGGAGGGTATGAAGTCATAGAATGGAGGTGTGTGAAGTCACAGAATTGAGGTGTTTGAAGTCATATATTAGAGGTGTGTGAAATCAAAATGGATGTGTGAAGTCAGAGAATGGAGGTGTGTGAAAGCATAGAATGAAGGTGTGTGAGGTCATAGAATGGAGGTGTGTGAAGTCACAGAATGGAGGTGTGTGAAGTTATAAAATGGAGGTGTGTGAAGTCATAGAATGGAAGTGTGTGAAGTCAAACAATGGAGGTGTGTGAAGTCACAGAATGGAGGTGTGTGAAGTCACAGAATGGAGGTGTGTGAAATCAGAATGGAGGTTTGTGAAGTCACAGAATGGACGTGTGTAAAGTCATAGAATGGAAGTGTGTGAAGTCATAGAGTGGAGGTGTGTGAAGTCAGAATATAGATGTGTGAAGTCACCGAATGGAGTTGTGTGAACTCAGAATGGAGGTGTGTGAAGTCACAGAATGGAGGTTTGTGAAGTCATAGAATGGAGGTGTGTGAAGTCACAGAATGATGTCTCTGAAGTAAAAATGAAGGTGTGTGAAGTCATAGAATGCAGGTGTGTGAAGTCACAGAATGGAGGTGTGTGAAGTCTGAATGGAGGTGTGTAGTCATAGATTGGAGGTGGTTGAAGTCATAGAAAGGAGGTGTGGGAAGTGATAGAATGGAGGAGTGTGAAGTCATAGAGTGCAGGTGAGTGAAGTCACAGATTCGAGGTCTGTGAAGTCATAGAATGGAGGTGTGTGATGTCAGAATGGAGGTGTGCGAAGTCATAGAATAGAGGTGTGTGAAGTCAGAATGGAGGTGTGTGAAGTCACAGATGCAGTTGTGTGAAGTCATAGTATGTAGGTGTGTGAAATCCTAGAATGGAGTTTTTTGAAGTCACAGAATGGAGCTATGTGAATTCAGAATGGAGGTGTGTGAAGTCATAGAATGGAGGTGTGTGAAGTCATAGAATGTATGTTTGTGAAGTAAGAATGAAGGTGTGTGAAGTCATAGAATGGAGGTGTGTGAAGTCACAGAATGGAGGTGTGTGAAGTCATAGAATGGAGGTGTGTGAAGTTATAGAATGGAGGTGTGCGAAGTCATATAATGGAGGTGTGTGAAGTCACAGAATGGAGGTGTGTGAAGTCAGAATGGAGGTGTGATGTCATAGAATGGAGGTGGGTGACGTCATAGAATGGAGGTGTGTGAAATCATAGAATGGAGGTGTGTGAAGTCACAGAATGGAGGTGTGGGAAGTCACAGAATGGAAGTGTGTGACGTCACAGAATGGAGGTGTGTGAACTCAGAATGGAGGTGTGTAAAGTCACAGAATGGAGGTGTGTGAAGTCATAGAATGGAAGTGTGTGAAGTCATAGAATGGAGGTGTATGAAGTCACAGAATGGACTGTATGAAGTCATAGAATGGAGATTTGTGAAGTCACAGAACTGAGGTGTTTGAAGTCATATATTGGAGGTGTGTGAAGTCAAAATGGATGTGTGAAGTCATAGAATGGAGGTGTGTGAAATCATAGAATGAGGGTGTGTGAGGTCATAGAATGGAAGTGTATGAAGTCACAGAATGGAGGTGTGTGAAGTCATAAAATGGGGGTGGGTGAAGTCATAGAAAGGAGGTGTGGGAAGTCATAGAATGGAGGAGTGTGGAGTCATAGAGTGGAGGTGAGTGAAGTCACATATTGGAGGTCTGTGAAGTCAAGAATGGAGGTGTGTGAAGTCACAGAATGGAGGTGTGTGAAGTCAGAATGGAGGTGTGTAGTCATAGAATGGAGGTGGTTGAAGTCATAGAAAGGAGGTGTGGGAAGTGATAGAATGTAGGAGTGTGAAGTCATAGAGTGCAGGTGAGTGAAGTCACAGATTCGAGGTCTGTGAAGTCATAGAATGGAGGTGTGTGATGTCAGAATGGAAGTGTGCGAAGTCATAGAATAGAGGTGTGTGAAGTCAGAATGGAGGTGTGTGAAGTCATAGATGGAGTTGTGTGAAGTCATAGTATGTACGTGTGTGAAATCCTAGAATGGATTTTTTTTGAAGTCACAGAATGGAGCTATGTGAATTCAGAATGGAGGTGTGTGAAGTCATAGAATGGAGGTGTGCGAAGTCATAGAATAGAGGTGTGTGAAGTCAGAATGGAGGTGTGTGAAGTCATAGATGGAGTTGTGTGAAGTCATAGTATGTAGGTGTGTGAAATCCTAGAATGGATTTTTTTTGAAGTCACAGAATGGAGCTATGTGAATTCAGAATGGAGGTGTGTGAAGTCAGAGAATGAAGGTGTGTGAAGTCACAGAATGGAGGTGTGTGAAGTCATAGAATGGAGGTGTGTGAAGTCATAGAATGGAGGTGTGCGAAGTCATATAATGGAGGTGTGTGAAGTCACAGAATGGAGGTGTGTGAAGTCCGAATGGAGGTGTGAAGTCATAGAATGGAGGTGGGTGAAGTTATAGAATGGAGGTGTGTGAAATCATAGAATGGAGGTGTGTGAAGTCATAGAATGGAAGTGTGTGAAGTCATAGAATGGAGGTGTGTGAAGTCACAGAATGGACTGTACGAAGTCATAAAATGGAGGTTTGTGAAGTCACAGAACTGAGGTGTTTGAAGTCATATATTGGAGGTGTGTGAAGTCAAAATGGATGTGTGAAGTCATAGAATGGAGGTGTTTGAAATCATAGAATGAGGGTGTGTGAGGTCATAGAATGGAAGTGTGTGAAGTCACAGAATGGAGGTGTGTGAAGTCATAAAATGGAGGTGGGTGAAGTCATAGAAAGGAGGTGTGGGAAGTCATAGAATGGAGGAGTGTGAAGTCATAGAGTGGAGGTGAGTGAAGTCACATATTCGAGGTCTGTGAAGTCATAGAATGGAGGTGTGTGAAGTCAGAATGGAGGTGTGTGAAGTCATAGAACGGAGGTGTGTGAACTCATAGAATGGAGGTGTGTGACGTCACAAAGGAAGTGTGTGAAGTCAGAGAATGGAGGTGTGTGAAGTCAAAGAATGGAGGTGTGAGAAGTCAAAATGGAGGTGTGTGCAGTCATAGAATGGAGGTGTCTGAAGTCACAGAATGAAGGTGTGTGATTTCAGAGAATGGAGGTGTGTCAAGTCACAGAAGGGAGGTGTGTGAAGTCACATAATGGAGGGGTGTGAAGTCAAAATGGAGGTGTATGACGTCATAAAATGGAGGTGTGTGAAATCATAGAATGGAGATTTGTGAAGTCACAGAATGGAGGTGTGTGAAGTCACAGAATGGAGGTTTGTGAATTCATAGAATGGAGGTATGTGAAGTCAAATTGGAGGGGTGTGAAGTCGGAGAACTGAGATGTGTGAAGTCACAGAATGGAGGTGGGTGAAGACACAGAATGGAGGTGTGTGAAGTCATAGAATGGAGGTGTGTGAAGTCACAGAATGGACGGGTATGAAGTCATAGAATGGAGGTGTGTGAAGTCACAGAACTGGGGTGTTTGAAGTCATATATTTTAGGTGTGTGAAGTCAAAATGGATGTGTGAAATCATAGAATGGAGGTGTGTGAAGTCATAGAATTTAGTTGTGTGAAGTCACAGAATGGAGTTGTGTGAAGTCACAGAATGGAGGTGTGTGAAGTCATAGAATTGAAGTGTGTGAAGTCATAGAATGGAGGTGCGTGAAGTCAGAATGGAGGTGTCTGAAGTCACCGAATGGAGGTGTGTGAACTCCGAATGGAGGTGTGTGAAGTCACAGAATGGAGGTTTGCGACGTCATAGAATGGAGGTGTGTGAAGTCATAGAATGGATGTTTCTGAATTAAGAATGAAGGTGTGTGAAGTCATAGAATCGAGGTGTGTGAAGACAGAATTGTGGTATGTGAACTCATAGAATGGATGTGTGTGAACTCATAGAATGGAGGTGTGTGAAGTCATAAACTGGAGGTGGGTGAAGTCATAGAGAGGAGTTGTGTGAAGTCACAGAATGGAGGTGTGTGAAGTCAAAGAATGGAGGTGTGTGAAGTCACAGAATGGAGTTGTGTGAAATCAAAATGGTGGTGTGTGAAGTCACATAATGTAGGTGTGTGAAGTAAAAATGAAGTGTGTGAAGTCAAAGGACGGAGGTTTGTGAACTCATAGAGTGGAGTTTTGTGAAGTCCTGGAATGGAGGTTTGTGAAGTCAAACATTGGAAGTGTGGGAAGTTAATGAAAGGAAATGTGTGAAGTCATAGAATGAAAGTGTGTGAAGTCAGAATGCAGGTGTGTGATGTCATAGAATGGAAGTGTGTGAAGTCATAGAATGGAGGTGTGTGAAGTCATAGAATCGAAGTGTGTGAAGTCATAGAATGGAGGTGTGTGATGTCATAGAATGGAGGTGTGTGAAGTCATAGAATGGAGGTGGATGAAGTTACGGAAGGGAGGTATGTGAAGTCACAGAATGGAGGTGTGTGAAGTCACAGAATGGAGATGTGTGAAGTCAAAAAGGTGGTGTGAGAAGTCACAAATGTAAGTGTGTGAAGTCACAGAATGGAGGTGTGTGAAGTGAAAATGGAGGTGTGTGAAGTCAAAGAATGTAGGTGTGTGAAGTCATCGAATGGAGGTGTGTGAAGTCACAGAATGGATGTGTGTGAAGTCAGAATAGAGGTGTGCGATGTCATAGAATGGATGTGTGTGAAGTCAGAATAGAGGTGTGTGAAGTCGCAGAATGGAGGTGTGTGAACTCAGAATGGAGGTATGTAAAGTCACAGTATGGAGGTGTGTGAAGTCATAGAATAGAATTGTGTGAAGTCATAGAATGGAGGTGTGTGAAGTCACAGAATGGATGGTATGCACTCATAGAATGGAGGCATGCGAAGTCATATAATGTAGGTGTGTGAAGTCACAGAATGGAGGTGTGTGAAGTCCGAATGGAGGTGTGAACTCATAGAATGGAGGTGGGTGAAGTCATAGAATGGAGGTGTGTGAAATCATAGAATGGAGGTGTGTGAAGTCACAGAATGGAGGTGTGGGAAGTCACAGATTGGAGGTGTGTGACGTCACAGAATGGAGGTGTGTGAACTCAGAATGGAGGTGTGTGAAGTCACAGAACTGAGGTGTTTGAAGTAATATATGGGAGGTGTGTGAAGTCAAAATGGATGTGTGAAGTCATAGAATGGAGGTGTGTGAAATCACAGAATGGAGGTTTGTGAAGTCATAGAATGGAGGTGTGTGAAGTCATAGAATGGAGGTGTGTGAAGTCATAGAATGGAGGTGTGTGAAGTCAGAAAATGGAGGTGTGTGAAGTCAGAATGGAGGTGTGAAATCATAGAATGGAGGTGGGTGAAGTCATAGAATGGAGGTGTGTGAAGTCACAGAATTGAGGTGTGGGAAGTCACAGAATTGAGGTGTGTGACGTCACAGAATGGTGGTGTGTAAACTCAGAATGGAGGTGTGTAAAGTCACAGAATGGAGGTGTGTGAAGTCAGAGAATGCTAGTGTCTAAAGTCATAGAATGGAGGTGTGTGAAGTCACAGAATGGAGGGTATGAAGTCATAGAATGGAGGTGTGTGAAGTCACAGGAATGAGGTGTTTGAAGTCATATATTGGGGGTGTGTGAAGTCAAAATGCATGTGTGAAGTCATAGAATGGAGGTGTGTGAAATCCTAAAATGAGGGTTTGTGAGGTCATAGAATGGAGGTGTTTGAAGTCACAGAATGGAGGTGTGTAGTCATAAAATGGAGGTGGGTGAAGTCATCGAAAGGAGGTGTGGGAAGTCATAGAATGGAGGAGTGTGAAGTCATAGAGTGGAGGTGAGTGAGGTCACATATTCGAGGTCTGTGAAGTCATAGAATGGAGGTGTGTGATGTCAGAATGGAGGTGTGCAAAGTCATAGAATAGAGGTGTGTGAAGTCAGAATGGAGGTGTGTGAAGTCACAGATGCAGTTGTGTGAAGTCATAGTATGTAGGTGTGTGAAATCCTAGAATGGTGTTTTTTGAAGTGACAGAATGGAGCTATGTGAATTCAGAAAGGTGGTGTGTGAAGTCATAGAATGGAGGTGTGTGAAGTCATAGAATGTATGTTTGTGAAGTAAGAATGAAGGTGTGTGAAGTCAGAGAATGGAGGTGTGTGAAGTCACAGAATGGAGGTGTGTGAAGTCATAGAATGGAGGTGTGTGAAGTCATAGAATGGAGGTGTGTGAAGTCATATAATGGAGGTGTGTGAAGTCACAAATGGAGGTGTGTGAAGTCAGAATGGAGGTGTGAAGTCATAGAATGGAGGTGGGTGAAGTCATAGAATGGAGGTGTGTGAAATCATAGAATGGAGGTGTGTGAAGTCACAGAATGGAGGTGTGGGAAGTCACAGAATGGAGGTGTGTGACGTCACAGAATGGAGGTGTGTGAACTCAGAATGGAGGTGTGTAAAGTCACAGAATGGAGGTGTGTGAAGTCATAGAATGGAAGTGTGTGAAGTCATAGAATGGAGGTGTGTGAAGTCACAGAATGGATTGTATGAAGTCATAGAATGGAGGTTTGTGAAGTTACAGAACTGAGGTGTTTGAAGTCATATATTGGAGGTGTGTGAAGTCAAAATGGATGTGTGAAGTCATAGAATGGAGGTGTGTGAAATCATAGAATGAGGGTGTGTGAGGTCATAGAATGGAGGGGTGTGAAGTCACAGAATGGAGGTGTGTGAAGTCATAAAATGGGGGTGGGTGAAGTCATAGAAAGGAGGTGTGGGAAGTCATAGAATGGAGGAGTGTGGAGTCATATAGTGGAGGTGAGTGAAGTCACATATTCGAGGTCTGTGAAGTCATAGAATGGAGTTGTGTGAAGTCACAGAATGGAGGTGTGTGAAGTCAGAATGGAGGTGTGTAGTCATAGAATGGAGGTGGTTGAAGTCATAGAAAGGAGGTGTGGGAAGTGATAGAATGGAGGAGTGTGAAGTCATAGAGTGCAGGTGAGTGAAGTCACAGATTTGAGGTCTGTGAAGTCATAGAATAGAGGTGTGTGAAGTCAGAATGCAGGTGTGTGAAGTCATAGAATGGAAGTGTGTGAACTCATAGAATGGAGGTGTGTGAAGTCATAGAATGGAGGTGTGTGAAGTCAGAAAATGGAGGTGTGTGAAGTCAGAATGGAGGTGTGAAGTCATAGAATGGAGGTGGGTGAAGTCATAGAATGGAGGTGTGTGAAATCATAGAATGGAGGTGTGTGAAGTCACAGAATGTAGGTGTGGGAAGTCACAGAATGGAGGTGTGTGACATCACAGAATGGTGGTGTGTAAACTCAGAATGGAGGTGTGTAAAGTCACAGAATGTAGGTGTGTGAAGTCAGAGAATGCAAGTGTCTAAAGTCATAGAATGGAGGTGTGTGAAGTCACAGAATGGAGGGTATGAAGTCATAGAATGGAGGTGTGTGAAGTCACAGAATGGAGGTGTGTGAAGTCATAAAATGGAGGTGGGTGAAGTCATAGAAAGGAGGTGTGGGAAGTCATAGAATGGAGGAGTGTGCAGTCAAAGAGTGGAGGTGAGTGAAGTAAACATATTCGAGGTCTGTGAAGTCATAGAATGGAGGTGTGTGAAGTCAGAATGGAGGTGTGTGAAGTCATAGAATGGAGGTGTGTGAACTCATAGAATGGAGGTTTGTGACGTCACAATGGAAGTGTGTGAAGTCATAGAATGGAGGTGTGTGAAGTCACAGAATTGAGGTGTGAGAAGTCAAAATGGAGGTGTGTGAAGTCACAGAATGGAGGTGTGTGAAGTCATAGCATGGAGGTATGTGAAATCATAGAATGGAAGTGTGTGAAGTCATAGAATGGAGGTGTGTGAAGTCACAGAATGGAGGTGTGTGAAGTCATTGAATGGAGGTGTGTGAAGTCACAGAATGGACGGGTATGAAGCCATAGAATGAAGGTGTGTGAAGTCACAGTATTGAGGTGTTTGAAGTCATACATGTTAGGTGTGTGAAGTCAAAATGGATGTGTGAACTCATAGAATGGAGGTGTGTGACGTCACAAAGGAAGTGTGTGAAGTCATAGAATGGAGGTGTGTGAAGTCAAAGAATGGAGGTGTGAGAAGTCAAAATGGAGGTGTGTGACGTCATAAAATGGAGGTGTGTGCAGTCATAGAATGGAGGTGTCTGAAGTCACAGAACGAAGGTGTGTGATTTCAGAGAATGGAGGTGTGTCAAGTCACAGAAGGGAGGTGTGTGAAGTCACATAATGGAGGGGTGTGAAGTCAAAATGGAGGTGTGTGACGTCATAAAATGGAGGTGTGTGAAGTCATAGAATGGAGGTGTTTGAAATCATAGAATGGAGGTTTGTGAAGTCACAGAATGGAGGTGTGTGAAGTCACAGAATGGAGGTTTGTGAATTCATAGAATGAAGGTATGTGAAGTCAAATTGGAGGGGTGTGAATTCGGAGAATGGAGAGGTGTGAAGTCACAGAATGGAGGTGGGTGAAGACACAGAATGGAGGTGTGTGAAGTCATAGAATGGAGGTTTGTGAAGTCACAGAATGGACGGGTATGAAGTCATAGAATGGAGGTGTGTGAAGTCACAGAACTTAGGTGTTTGAAGTCATATATTTTAGGTGTGTGAAGTCAAAATGGATGTGTGAAATCATAGAATGGAGTTGTGTGAAGTCATAGAATGGAGGTGTGTGAAGTCATAGAATGGAGTTGTGTGAACTCCGAATGGAGGTGTGTGAAGTCACAGAATGGAGGTTTGTGACGTCATAGAATGGAGGTGTGTGAAGTCATAGAATGGATGTTTCTGAATTAAGAATGAAGGTGTGTGAAGTCATAGAATCGAGGTGTCTGAAGACAAAATTGTGGTGTGTGAACTCATAGAATGGATGTGTGTGAACTCATAGAATGGAGGTGTGTGAAGTCATAAAATGGAGGTGGGTGAAATCATAGAAAGGAGTTGTGTGAAGTCACAGAATAGAGGTGTGTGAAGTCACAGAATGGAGGTGTGTGAAGTCATGGAATGGAGGTTTGTGAAGTCAAATATTGGAAGTGTGGGAAGTTACAAAAAGGAAATGTGTGAAGTCATAGAATGAAAGTGTGTGAAGTTAGAATGCAGGTGTGTGATGTCATAGAATGGAAGTGTGTGAAGTCATAGAATGGAGGTGTGTGAAGTCATAGAATCGAAGTGTGTGAAGTGATAGAATGGAGGTGTGTGATGTCATAGAATGGAGGTGTGTGAAGTCATAGAATGCAGGTGGGTGAAGTCACGGAAGGGAGGTGTGTGAAGTCACAGAATGGAGGTGTGTGAAGTCACAGAATGGAGGTGTGTGAAGTCACAGAATGGAGGTGTGTGAAGTCACAAAATGCAGATGTGTGAAGTCAAAAAGGTTGTGTGAGAAGTCACAAATGTAAGTGTGTGAAGTCATCGAATGGAGGTGTGTGAAGTCAAAGAATGGAGGTGTGTGAAGTCAGAATAGAGGTGTGCGAAGTCATAGAATGGAGGTGTGTGAAGTCAGAACAGAGGTGTGTGAAGTCACAGAATGGAGGTGTGTGAACTCAGAATGGAGGTATGTAAAGTCACAGAACGGAGGTGTGTGAAGTCATAGAATAGAATTGTGTGAAGTCACAGAATGGAGGTTTGTGAAGTCACAGAATTGAGGTGTTTGAAGTCATATATTGGAGGTGTGTGAAGTCAAAATGGATGTCTGAAGTCATAGAATGGAGGTGTGTGAAATAATAGAATGAGGGCGTGTGAGGTCATAGAATGGAGGTGTGTGAAGTCACAAAATGGAGGTGTGTGAAGTCATAGAATGGAGGTGTGTGAACTCATAGAATGGAAGTGTGTGAAGTCACAGAATGTTGGTGTGTGAAGTCACAGAATGGAGGTGTGTGAAGTCACAGAATGGAGGTGTGTGAACTCAGAATGGAGGTGTGTGAACTCACAGAATGGGGGTGTGTGAAGTCATAAAATGGAAGTGTGTGAAGTCATAGAATGGAGGTGTGTGAAGTCAGAATGGAGGTGTGTGAAGTCACCGAATTCAGTTGTGTGAACTCAGTATGGAGGTGTGTGAAGTCACAGAATGGAGGTTTGTGAAGTCATAGAATGGAGTTGTGTGAAGTCATAGAATGGATGTTTCTGAAGTAAGAATGAAGGTGTGAAATCATAGAATGGAGGTGTGTGAACTCATAGAGTGGAGGTGTGTGATGTCACAGAATGAAGGTGTGTGAAGTCAGAATGGAGGTGTGTAGTCATAGATTGGATGTGCTGAAATCATTGAAAGGAGGTTTGGGAAGTCATAGAATGGAGTAGTGTGAAGTCAAAGAGTGCAGGTGAGTGAAGTCAAAGATTCGAGGTCTGTGAAGTCATAGAATGGAGGTGTGTGATGTCAGAATGCAGGTGTGTGAAGTCATAGATGGAGTTGTGTGAAGTCATAGTATGGAGGTGAGTGAAATCATAGAATGGAGTTTTGTGAAGTCACAGAATTGAGCTGTGTGAATTCAGAATGGAGGTGTGTGAAGTCATACAATGGAGGTGTGTGAAGTCAGAATGGAGGTGTGTGAACTCATAGAATGGAAGTGTGTGACGTCACAATGGAAGTGTGTGAAGTCATAGAATGGAGGTGTGTGAAGTCATATAATGGAGGTGTGTGAAGTCAGAATTGAAGTGTGTTAACTCATAGAATGGTGGTGTGTGACGTCACAATGGAAGTGTGTGAAGTCATAGAATGGAGGTGTGTGAAGTCACAGAATGGAGGTGTGTGAAGTCATAGAAGGGAGGTGTGTGAAGTCACAGAATGGAGCTGTTTGAAGTCATAGATTGCAGGAGTGTGAAGTTATAGAATGGATGTTTGTAAAGTAAGAATGAAGTTGTGTGAAGTCATAGAATGGAGGTGTGTGACTTCAAAGAATGGAGGTGTGTGAAGTCATAGAATGGAGGTGTGTGAAGTCAGAATGGAGGTGTGTAGTCATAGATTGGAGGTGCTGAAATCATTGAAAGGAGGTTTGGGAAGTCATAGAATGGAGTAGTGTGAAGTCAAAGAGTGCAGGTGAGTGAAGTCAAAGATTCGAGGTCTGTGAAGTCATAGAATGGAGGTGTGTGATGTCAGAATGCAGGTGTGTGAAGTCATAGATGGAGTTGTGTGAAGTCATAGTATGGAGGTGAGTGAAATCATAGAATGGAGTTTTGTGAAGTCACAGAATTGAGCTGTGTGAATTCAGAATGGAGGTGTGTGAAGTCATACAATGGAGGTGTGTGAAGTCAGAATGGAGGTGTGTGAACTCATAGAATGGAAGTGTGTGACGTCACAATGGAAGTGTGTGAAGTCATAGAATGGAGGTGTGTGAAGTCATATAATGGAGGTGTGTGAAGTCAGAATTGAAGTGTGTTAACTCATAGAATGGTGGTGTGTGACGTCACAATGGAAGTGTGTGAAGTCATAGAATGGAGGTGTGTGAAGTCACAGAATGGAGGTGTGTGAAGTCATAGAAGGGAGGTGTGTGAAGTCACAGAATGGAGCTGTTTGAAGTCATAGATTGCAGGAGTGTGAAGTTATAGAATGGATGTTTGTAAAGTAAGAATGAAGTTGTGTGAAGTCATAGAATGGAGGTGTGTGACTTCAAAGAATGGAGGTGTGTGAAGTCATAGAATGGAGGTGTGTGAAGTCAGAATGGAGGTGTGTGAAGTCATAGAATGGAGGTGTGTGAACTCATAGAATGGAGGTGTGTGACGTCACAATGGAAGTGTGTGATATTATAGTATGGAGGTGTGTGAAGTCATAGAATGGAGGTGTATGAAATCATGGAACGGAGGATTGAGAAGTCAAACATTGGAAGTGTGTGAAGTTACAGAATGGAGGTGTGTGAAGTCATAGAATGGAGGTGTGTGAAGTCAGAGAATGGAGGTGTATGAAGTCAGAACGCAGGTGTGTAAATTAATAGCATGGAGGTGTGTGAAGTCATAGAATGGATGTGTGTGAAGTCATAGATTGGAAGTGTGTGAAGTCATAGATTGCAGGTGTGTGAAGTCACAGAGGGAGGTGTGTGAAGTCACAGAATGGAGTTCTGTGAAGACACAGTGGAGGTGTGTGTAGTCATAGAATGGAGGTGTGAGAAGTCAAAAATGGAGGTGTGTGAAGTCATAGAATGGAAGTGTGTGAAGTCACAGAATGGAGGTGTCTGAAGTCAGAATGGACATGCGTGAAGTCATAGAATGGAGGTGTGTGAAGTCACAATGCAGGTGTGTGAACTCATAGAATGGAGGTGGGTGAAGTCACAATGCAAGTGTGTGAAGTCATAGAATGGAGGTGTGTGAAGTCACAGAATGGAGGTGTGTGAAGTCACAGAATGGTGGTGTGTGAAGTCATAGAATGGAGGTGTGTGAAGTCATAGAATGGAGGTGTGTTAAGTCATAGAATGGAGGAGTGGAAGTCACAGAATGGAGGTGTGTGAAGTCACAGAATGGAGTTGTGTGAACTCACAATGGAGGTGTGTGACGTCACAGAATGGAGGTGTGTGAAGTCACACAATGGAGGTGTGTGAAGTCACAGAATGGAGGTGTGTGAATTCATAGAATGGAGGTGTGTGAAGTCACAGAATGGAGGGGTGTGAAGTCACAGAATGGAGGTGTGTGAAGTAACAGAATGGAGGTGTGTGAAGTCACAGAATAGAAGTGGATGAACTCACAATGGATGTGTGTGAAGTCACAGAACGGAGATGTGTGAAGTCAGAAGGGAGGTGTGGGAAGTCACAGAATGTAGGTTTGTGAAGTCATAGAATGGAGGTCTGTGAGGTCATAGAATGGATGTTTCTGAAGTAAGAAATAAGGTGTGTGAAGTCATAGAATGGAGGTGTGTGACGTCATAGAATGGAGGTGTGTGAAGTCACAGAATGGAGGTGTGTGAAGTCAGAATGGAGGTGTGAAGTCATAGAATAGAGGTGGGTGAAGTCATAGAAAGGAGTTGTGGGAAGTCATAGAATAGAGGAGTGCGAAGTCATAGAATGAAGGTGAGTGAAGTCACAGATTCGAGGTCTGTGAAGTCATAGAATGGAGGTGTGTGATGTCAGAATGGAGGTGTGTGAAGTCCTAGAATGGAGGTGTGTGAACTCATAGTATGGAGGTGTGTGACGTCAAAATGGAAGTGTGTGAAGTCACAGAATGGAGGTGTGTGAAGTCATCCATTGGAGGTGTGTGAAGTCAGAATGGAGGTGTGTGAAGTCACAGAATGGAGGTGTGTGAACTCAGAATGGAGGTGTTTGAAGTCATAGATGGAGGTGTGTGAAGTCACAGTATGGAGGTGTGTGAAATCATAGAATGGAATTTTGTGAATTCACAGAATGGAGCTGTGTGAAGTCAGAATGGAGGAGTGTGAAGTCATAGAATGGAGGTGTGTTAAGTCAGAATGGAGGTGTGTGAACTCATAGAAAGGACGTGTGTGAAGTCATAGATGGAGGTGTGTGAAGACATAGAATGGAGGTGTGTGAAGTCACAGAATGGAGGTGTGTGAAGTCATAGAATGGAGGTGTGTGAAGTCATAGAATGGAGGTGTGTGAAGTCATAGAATGGATGTTTCTGAAGTAAGAATGAAGGTGTGTGGAGTCATAGAATAGAGGTGTGTGAAGTCACAGAATGGAGGTGTGTGAAGTCAGAATGGAGGTGTGAAGTCATAGAATGGGGGTGGGTGAAGTCATAGAAAGGAGGTGTGGGAAGTCATAGAATGGAGAAGTGTGAAGTCATAAAATGGAGGTGACTGAAGTCACAGATTCGAAGTCTGTGAAGTCATAGAATGGAGGTTTGTGAAGGCAGAATGGAGGTGTGTGAACTTACAGAATGGAGGTGTGTGAAGTCACAGAATGGAGGTGTGTGAAATCATAGAAAGGAGTTGTGGGAAGTCATAGAATAGAGGAGTGTGAAGTCATAGAATGGAGGTGAGTGAAGTCACAGATTCGAGGTCTGTGAAGTCATAGAATGGAGGTGTTTGATGTCAGAATGGAGGTGACTGAAGTCATAGAATGGAGGTGTGTGAAGTCATAGAATGGAGGTGTGTGAAATCATAGAATGGAGGTGTGTGAAGTCACAGAATGGAGTTGTGTGAAGTCAGAATGGAGGTGTGTGCAGTCATAGAATGGAGGTTTTTGAAATCACAATAGAAGTGTGTGAAGTCATAGAATGGAGATGTGTGAAGTCACAGAATGGAGGTGTGTGAAGTCATAGAATGGAGCTGTGTGAAGTCAGAATGGAGGTGTGTGAAGTCAGAATGGAGGTGTGTGAAGTCACAGAATGGAGGTTTGTGAAATACTAGGATGGAGATGTGTGAAATCATAGAATGGAGGTGTGTGAAGTCAGAATGGAGGTGTGAGAAGTCACAGAATTGACGTGTGTGAAGTCACAGAATGGAGGTGTGTGAAGTCAGAATGTAGGTGTGTGAAGTCACAGAAAGGAGGTGTGTGAAGTCACAGAATGGAAGATTGTGAAGGAAGAATGAAGGTGTTTGAAGTCATAGAATGGAGGTGTGTGAAGTCACAGAATGGAGGTGTGTGAAGTCATAGAATGGAGGTGTGTGAAGTCATAGATTTGAGGTGTGTGAAGTTATAGAATGGAGGTGTGTGAAGTCACAGTATGGAGGTGTTTGAAGACAGAAAGGATGTGTGTGAAGTCATAGAATGGAGGTGTGTGAAATCACAGAATGGAGAAGTGTGAAGTCCTAGAGTGGAGATGAGTGAAGTCACAGATTCGAGGTCTGTGAAGTCATAGAACGAAGGTGTGTGAAGTCAGAATGGAGGTGTGCGAAGTCATAGAATGGAGGTGTGTGAACTCATAGAATGTAGGTGGGTACGTCACAATGGAAGTGTGTGAAGTCATAGAATGGAGGTGTGTGAAGTCACAGAATGGAGGTGTGTGAAGTCATACAATGGAGGCGTGTGAAGTCAGAATGGATGTGCGTGAATTCTCAGAATACACGTGTGTGAACTCAGAAGGGAAGTGTGTGAAGTCATAGATGGAGGTGTGTGAAGTCATAGGATGGAGATGCGTGAAATCATAGAATGGAGTTTTGTAATGTCACAGAATGGATCTCTGTGAAGTCAGAATGGAGGTGTGTGAAGTCATAGAATGGAGTTGAGTGAAGTCAGAATGGAGGTGTGTGAAGTCAGTATGGACATGAGTGAAGTCACAGAAAGGAGGTGTGTGAGGTCATAGAATGTTGGTGTATGAAGTCATAGAATGGAGATGTATGACGTCAAAGAATGGACGTGTGTGAAGTCACAATGGAGGTGTGAGAAGACATAGAATGGAGGTGTGTGAAGTCACAGAATGGAGGTGTGTGAAGTCATAGAATGGAGGTGTGTGATGTCAGAATGGAGGTGTGTGAAGTCATAGAATTGAGGTGTGTGAATTCAGAATGGAGGTGTGTGAAGTCATAGAATTGAGGTGTGAGAAGTCAAACAATAGAGGTGTGTGAAGTCACAACGGAGGTGTGTGAAATCATAGAATGGTGGTGTGTGAAGTCACAGAATGTAGGTGTGGAAGTCATAGAATGGAGGTGTGTGAATTCAGAATGGAGGTGTAAGAAGTCACAATGGAGGTGTGAGAAGACATAGAATGGAGGTGTGTGAAGTCACAGAATGGAGGTGTGTGATGTCAGAATGGAGGTGTGTGAAGTCATAGAATGGAGGTGTGTGAAGTCATAGAATGGAGGTGTGTGAAGTTCTAGAATGGAGGTGTGTGAAGTCACAGAATGGAGGTGTGTGATGTCAGAATGGAGGTGTGTGAAGTCATAGAATGGAGGTGTGTGAAGTCATAGAATGGAGGTGTGTGATGTCAGAATGGAGGTGTGTGAAGTCATAGAATGGAGGGGTGAAGTTAGAATGGAGGTGTGGGAAGTCATAGAATGGAAGTATGTGAAGTCAAATTGGAGGGGTGTGAACTCGGAGTAGGGAGGTGTGTGAAGTCATAGAATGGAGGTGTGTGAAGTCATAGAATGTAGGTGTGTGAAATCATAGAATGGAGGTGTGTGAAGTCATAGAATGGAGGTGTGTGAAGTCAAAGAATGGAGGTGTGTGAAGTCAAACAATAGAGGTGTGTGAAGTCACAACGGAGGTGTATGAAATCATAGAATGGTGGTGTGTGAAGTCACAGAATGGAGGTGTGGAAGTCATAGAATGGAGGTGTGTGAAGTCAGAATGGAGGTGTGAGAAGTCACAAAACGGAGGTGTGTGAATTCAGAATGGAGGTGACTGAACTCATAGAATGGAGGTGTGTGAAGTCATAGAATGGAGGTGTGTGAAATCATAGAATGGAGGTGTTTGAAGTCACAGAATGGAGTTGTGTGAAGTCAGAATGGAGGTGTGTGAAGTCATAGAATTGAGATGTGTGAAGTCAGAATGGAGGTGTGTGAACTCATAGAATGGAGGTTTTTGAAATCACAATGGAAGTGTGTGAAGTCATAGAATGGAGATATGTGAAGTCACAGAATGGAGGTGTGTGAAGTCATAGAATGGAGGTGTGTGAAGTCAGAGTGGAGGTGTGTGAAGTCAGAATGGATGTGTGTGAAGTCACAGAATGGAGGTTTGTGAAATAATAGAATGGAGATGTGTGAAATCATAGAATGGAGGTGTGTGAAGTCACAGAATGGAGGTGTGTGAAGTCATAGAATGGAGGTGTGTGAAGTCACAGAATGGAGGTGTGTGAAGTCATAGAATGGAGATGTGTGAAGTCATAGAATTGAGGTGTGTGAAGTTATAGAATGGAGGTGTGTGAAGTCACAGTATGGAGGTGTGTGAAGACAGAATGGATGTGTGTGAAGTCATAGAATGGAGGTGTGTGAAATCATAGAATGGAGAAGTGTGAATTCCTAGAGTGGAGATGAGTGAAGTCACAGATTCGTGGTCTGTGAAGTCATAGAACGAAGGTTTGTGAAGTCAGAATGGAGGTGTGCGAAGTCATAGAATGGAGGTGTGTGAACTCATAGAATGTAGGTGGGTACGTCACAATGGAAGTGTGTGAAGTCATAGAATGGAGGTGTGTGAAGTCACAGAATGGAGGTGTGTGAAGTCATACAATGGAGGCGTGTGAAGTCAGAATGGATGTGCGTGAATTCTCAGAATGCACGTGTGTGAACTCAGAATGGAAGTGTGTGAAGTCATAGATGGAGGTGTGTGAAGTCATAGTATAGAGATGCGTGAAATCATAGAATGGAGTTTTGTTATGTCACAGAATGGAGCTCTGTGAAGTCAGAATGGAGGTGTGTGAAGTCATAGAATGGAGTTGTGTGAAGTCAGAATGGAGGTGTGTGAAGTCAGTATGGACATGAGTGAAGTCACAGGAAGGAGGTGTGTGAGGTCATAGAATTTTGGTGTATGAAGTCATAGAATGGAGGTGTATGAAGTCAAAGAATGGACGTGTGTGAAGTCACAATGGAGGTGTGAGAAGACAAAGAATGGAGGTGTGTGAAGTCACAAATAGAGGTGTGTGAAGTCATAGAATGGAGGTGTGTGAAGTCACAGAATGGAGGTATGTGAAGTCATAGAATAGACGTTTCTGAAGTAAGAGTGAAGGTGTGTGAAGTCATAGAATGGAAGTGTGTGAAGTCAAAATGGACGTGTGTGAACTCATAGAATGGAGGTGTGAAGTCATAGAATGGGGGTGGTTGAAGTCATAGAAAGGAGGTGTGGGAAGTCATAGAATGGAGAAGTGTGAAGTCATAGAGTGGAGGTGAGTGAAGTCACAGATTCGAAGTCTGTGAAGTCATAGAATGGAGGTTTGTGTAGTCAGAATGGAGGTGTGTGAACTCATAGAATGGAATTGCATGAAGTCACAATGGAGTTGTGTGAAGTCCTAGAATGGAGGTGTTTGAAGTCACAGAATGGAGGTGTGTGAAGTCACAGAATGGAGGTGTGTGAAGTCATAGAATGGAGGTGTCTGAAGTCACAGAAGGGAGTTGTGTGAACTCATAGAATGGAGGTGTGTGAAGTCATAGAATGGAGGTGTGTGAAGTCACAGAATGGAGGTGTGTGAAGTCAGGGAATGGAGGTGTGTGAAGTCACAGAATGGAGGTGTGTGAACTCAGAATGGAGGTGGGTGAAGTCACAGAATGGAGGTGTGTGAAGTCCTAGAATGGAAATGTGTGAAGTCATAGAATTGAGGTGTGTGAAGTAAGAATGGAGGTGTGTAAAATCAGAGAATGGAGGTGTATGAAGTCATAGAATGGAGGTGTGTGAAGTCATAGAATGGAGGTGTGTGAAGTCACGGAATGGAGGTGTGTGAAGTCACAGAATGGAGGTGTGTGAACTCAGAATGGAGGTGTGAGAAGTCACAGAATGGAGGTGTGTGAAGTCATAGAATGGAACTGTGTGAAGTCATAGAATGGAGGTTTGTGAAGTCAGAATGGAGGTGTGTGAAGTTACCGAATGGAGTTGTGTGAACTCAGAAAGGAGGTGTGTGAATTCACAGAATGGAGGTTTGTGAAGTCATAGAATGGAGTTGTGTGAGGTCATAGAATGGATGTTTCTGAAGTAAGAATGAAGGTGTGTGAAGTCATGCAATGGAGGTGTGTGAAGTCATAGAATGGAGGTGTGTGAAGTCACACAATGGAGGTATCTGAAGTCAGAATGGAGGTGTGAAGTCATAGAATGGAGAGGGGTGATGTCATAGAAAAGAGGTGTGGGAAGTCATAGAATGGAGCAGTGTGAAGTCAAAGAGTAGAGGTGAGTGAAGTCACATATTCGACGTCTGTGAAGTCATAGAATGGAGGTGTGTGAAGTCAGAATGGAGGTGTGTGAAGTCTTAGAATGGAGGTGTGTATACTCATAGAATGGAGGTGTGTGACGTCACAATGGAAGTGTGTGAAGTCACAGAATGGAGGAGTGTGAAGTCATACATTGGTGTGTGAATTCAGAATGGATTTGTGTGAAGTCACAGAAGGGAGGTGTGTGAACTCAAAATGTAGGAGTGTGAAGTCATAGATGGAGTTGTGTGAAGTCATAGTATGGAGGTGTGTGAAATGATAGAATGGAGTTTTGTGAATTCACAGAATGGAGGAGTGTGAAGTCAGAATGGCGGAGTGTGAAGTCATAGAATGGAGGTGTGTGAAGTCACAATGGAGGTGTGTGAAGACATAGAATGGAGGTGTGTGAACTCATAGATTGGAGGTGTGTGAAGTCACAATGGAGGTGTGTGAAGACATAGAATGGAGGTGAGTGAAGTCACAGAATGGAGGTGTGTGAAGTCATTGAATGGAGGTGTGTGAAGTCATAGAATGGATGTTGGTGAAGTAAGAATGAAGGTGTGTGAAGTCACAGAATGGAGGTGTGTGAAGTCAGAATGGAGATGTGTGAAGTCATAGAATGGAGGAGTGTGAAGTCACAATGAATGTGTGTGAACTCATAGAATGGAGGTGGGTGAAGTCACCATGCAGGTGTGTGAAGTCACAGAATGGAGGTGTGTGAAGTCATAGAATGGAGGTGGTGAAGTGACAGAATGGAGGTGTGTGAAGTCACAGAATGGAGATGTGTGAAGTCAGAGAATGGAGGCGTGTTAAGTCATAGAATGGAGGAGTGGAAGTCTCAGAATGGAGGTGGGTGAAGTCACAGAATGGAGTTGTGTGAACTCAGAATGGAGGTGTGTGAAGTCACAGAATGGAGGTGTGTGAAGTCACACAATGGAGGTGTGTGAAGTCACAGAATGGAGGTGTGTGAATTCACAGAATGGAGGTGTGTGAAGTCATAGAATGGAGGTGTGTGAAGTCACAGAATGGAGGTGTGTGAAGTAACAGAATGGAGGTGTGTGAAGTCACAGAATGGAAGTGGGTGAACTCACAATGGAGGTGTGTGAAGTCACAGAACGGAGGTGTTTGAACTCAGAAGGGAGGTGTGGGAAGTCACAGAATGTAGGTTTGTGAGTCATAGAATAGAGGTATGTGAGGTCATAGAATGGATGTTTCTGAAGTAAGAATGAAGGTGTGTGAAGTCATAGAATGGAGGTGTGTGACTTCATAGAATGGAGGTGTGTGATGTCAGAATGGAGGTGTGTGAAGTCCTAGAATGGAGGTGTGTGAACTCATAGAATGGAGGTGTGTGAAGTCACAATGGAGGTGTGTGAAGACGTAGAATGGAGGTGTGTGAAGTCACAGAATGGAGGTGTGTGAAGTCATGGAATGGATGTGTGTGAAGTCATAGAATGGATGTTTGTGAAGTAAGAATGAAGATGTGTGAAGTCATAGAATGGAAGCGTTTGAAGTCACAGAATGGAGGTGTGTGAAGTCATAGAATGGAGGTGTGTGCAGTCATAGAATGGATGTTTCTGAAGTAGGAATGAAGATGTGTGAAGGCATAGAATGGAGGTTTGTGAAGTTAAAATGGAGGTGTGTGAACTCAAAGAATAGAGGTGTGTGAACTCATAGAATGGAGGTGTGTGAAGTCATGGAATGGAGGTGTGTGAAGTCCAAGAATGGAGGTGTGTGAAGTCAAACAATGGAGGCGTGTGAAGTCACAGAATGGAGGTGTGTGAAGTCACAGAATGGAGGTGTGTGAAATCAAAATGGAGGTGTGTGAAGTCACAGAATGGAGGTGTGTGAAATCACAGAATGGAGGTGTGTGAAGTCAGAATGGAGCTGAGTGAAGTCATAGAATGGAGGTGGGTGAACGCAGAATGGACGTGTGTGAACTAGTAGAATGAAGGTGTGTGAAGTCAAAATGGAGGTGTGTCAAGTCATAGAATGATGGTTTTTGATGTCAAAGAATGGAGGGGTGTGATGTCATAGAATGGAGGTGTGTGAAGACAGAATGGAGATGTGTAAAGTCATAGAATGGAGGTGTGTGAAGTCAAAATGGAGGTGTGTGAAGTCAAAGAATGGAGGTGTGTGAAGTCATAGAATGGGGGTGTGTGAAGTCATGGAATGGAGGTTTGTAAAGTCAAACATTGGAAGTGTGTGAAGGTACAGAAAGGAGATGTGTGAAGTCATAGATTGGAGGTGTGTGAAGTCATAGAATGGAGGTGTGTGAAGTCAGTATGGACATTAGTGAAGTCACAGAAAGGAGGTGTGTGAGGTCATAGAATGTTGGTGTATGAGGTCATAGAATGGAGGTATATGAAGTCAAAGAATGGAGGTGTGTGAAGTCAAAATGGTGGTGTGTGAAGTCACAGAATGGAGGTGTTTGAAGTCATAAAATGGAGGTGTGTGAAGTCAGATTGGAGGTGTGTGAAGTTACAGAATGGAGGTGTGTCAACTCAGAAAGGAGGTGTGTAAAGTCATAGAATGGAGGTGTGTGAAGTCAATAAATGGAGGTGTGTGCAATCATAGAATGGAGGTATGTGAAGTCACAAAATTGAGGTGTGTGAAGTCAGAATGGAGGTGTGTGAAGTCAGATTGGAGGTGTGTGAAGTCATAGAATGGAGGTTTGTGAAGTCACAATGCAGGTGTGTGAATGCATAGAATGGAGGTGTGTGAAGTTACAATGGAGGTGTGTGAAGTCATATAATGGTGGTGTGTGAAGTGACAGAATGGAGGTGTGTGAAGTCAAATGGAGGTGTGTGAAGTCACAGAATGGAGGTGTGTGAAGTCACAGAATGGATGTTTGTGAAGTAAGCATGAAGGTGTTTGAAGTCATAGAATGGAGGTGTGTGAAGTCACAGAATGGAGGTGTGTGAATTCAGAATGGAGGTGTGTGAAGTCATAGAGTGGAGGTGGGTGAAGTCATAGAATGGAAGTCTGTGAAATCATAGAATGGAGGTGTGTGAAATCACAGAATGGAGGTGTGTGATGTCAGAATGGAGGTGTGTGAAGTCATAGAATTGAGGTGTGTGAATTCAGAAAGGAGGTGTGTGAACACTTAGAATGGAGGTGTGTGTAATCACAATGGAGGTGTGTGAAGTCATAGAATGGAGGTGTGTGAAGTCAAAGAATGGAGGTGTGTGAAGTCATAGAATGGAGGGGTGAAGTTAGAATGGAGGTGTGGGAAGTCATAGAATGGAAGTATGTGAAGTCAAATTGGAGGGGTGTGAACTCGGAGTAGGGAGGTGTGTGAAGTCATAGAATGCAGGTGTGTGAAGTCATAGAATGTAGGTGTGTGAAATCATAGAATGGAGGTGCGTGAAGTCATAGAATGGAGGTGTGTGAAGTCAAAGAATGGAGGTGTGTGAAGTCAAACAATAGAGGTGTGTGAAGTCACAACGGAGGTGTGTGAAATCATAGAATGGTGGTGTGTGAAGTCACTGAATGGAGGTGTGGAAGTCATAGAATGGAGGTGTGTGAAGTCAGAATGGAGGTGTGAGAAGTCACAGAATGGAGGTGTGTGAATTCAGAATGGAGGTGACTGAAGTCATAGAATGGAGGTGTGTGAAGTCAGAATGGAGCTGAGTGAAGTCATAGAATGGAGGTGGGTGAACGCAGAATGGACGTGTGTGAACTAGTAGAATGAAGGTGTGTGAAGTCAAAATGGAGGTGTGTCAAGTCATAGAATGGTGGTTTTTGATGTCAAAGAATGGAGGTGTGTGATGTCATAGAATGGAGGTGTGTGAAGATAGAATGGAGATGTGTAAAGTCATAGAATGGAGGTGTGTGAAGTCAAAATGGAGGTGTGTGAAGTCAAAGCATGGAGGTGTGTGAAGTCATAGAATGGGGGTGTGTGAAGTCATGGAATGGAGGTTTGTAAAGTCAAACATTGGAAGTGTGTGAAGGTACAGAAAGGAGATGTGTGAAGTCATAGATTGGAGGTGTGTGAAGTCATAGAATGGAGGTGTGTGAAGTCAGTATGGACATGAGTGAAGTCATAGAAAGAGGGGTGTGAGGTCATGGAATGTTGGTGTATGAGGTCATAGAATGGAGGTATATGAAGTCAAAGAATGGAGGTGTGTGAAGTCAAAATGGTGGTGTGTGAAGTCACAGAATGGAGGTGTTTGAAGTCATAAAATGGAGGTGTGTGAAGTCAGATTGGAGGTGTGTGAAGTTACAGAATGGAGGTGTGTCAACTCAGAAAGGAGGTGTGTAAAGTCATAGAATGGAGGTGTGTGAAGTCAATAAATGCAGGTGTGTGCAATCATAGAATGGAGGTATGTGAACTCACAAAATTGAGGTGTGTGAAGTCAGAATGAGGTGTGTGAAGTCAGATTGGAGGTGTGTGAAGTCATAGAATGGAGGTTTGTGAAGTCACAATTCAGGTGTGTGAACGCATAGAATGGAGGTGTGTGAAGTTACAATGGAGGTGTGTGAAGTCATATAATGGTGGTGTGTGATGTGACAGAATGGAGGTGTGTGAAGTCAAATGGAGGTGTGTGAAGTCACAGAATGGAGGTGTGTGAATTCAGAATGGAGGTGTGTGAAGTCATAGAGTGGAGGTGGGTGAAGTCATAGAATGGAGGTCTGTGAAATCATAGAATGGAGGTGTGTGAAGTCACAGAATGTAGGTGTGTGATGTCAGAATGGAGGTGTGGAAGTCATAGAATTGAGGTGTGTGAATTCAGAAAGGAGGTGTGTGAGCACTTAGAATGGAGGTGTGTGTAATCACAATGGAGGTGTGTGAAGTCATAGAATGGAGGTGTGTGAAGTCAAAGAATGGAGGTGTGTGAAGTCATAGAATGGAGGGGTGAAGTTAGAATGGAGGTGTGGGAAGTCATAGAATGGAAGTATGTGAAGTCAAATTGGAGGGGTGTGAACTCGGAGTAGGGAGGTGTGTGAAGTCATAGAATGCAGGTGTGTGAAGTCATAGAATGTAGGTGTGTGAAATCATAGAATGGAGGTGCGTGAAGTCACAGAATGGAGGTGTGTGAAGTCAAAGAATGGAGGTGTGTGAAGTCAAACAATAGACGTGTGTGAAGTCACAACGGAGGTGTGTGAAATCATAGAATGGTGGTGTGTGAAGTCACAGAATGGAGGTGTGGAAGTCATAGAATGGAGGTGTGTGAAGTCAGAATTGAGGTGATTGAAGTCATAGAATGGAGGTGTGTGAAGTCATAGAATGGAGGTTTGTGAAATCATAGAATGGAGGTGTTTGAAGTCATAGAATGGAGTTGTGTGAAGTCAGAATGGAGGTGTGTGAAGTCATAGAATTGAGATGTGTGAAGTCAGAATGGAGGTGTGTGAACTCATAGAATGGAGGTTTTTGAAATCACAATGGAAGTGTGTGAAGTCATAGAATGGAGATGTGTGAAGTCACAGAATGGAGGTGTGTGAAGTCATAGAATGGAGCTGTGTGAAGTCAGAATGGAGGTGTGTGAAGTCACAGAATGGAGGTTTGTGAAATAATAGAATGGAGATGTGTGAAATCATAGAATGGAGGTGTGTGAAGTCATACAATGGAGGTGTGTGAAGTCACAGAATGGAGGTGTGTGAAGTCATACAATGGAGGCGTGTGAAGTCAGAATGGATGTGCGTGAATTCTCAGAATGCAGGTGTGTGAACTCAGAATGGAAGTGTGTGAAGTCATAGATGGAGGTGTATGAAGTCATAGTATGGAGATGCGTGAAATCATAGAATGGAGTTTTGTAATGTCACAGAATGGAGCTCTGTGAAGTCAGAATGGAGGTGAGTGAAGTCATAGAATGGAGTTGTGTGAAGTCAGAATGGAGGTGTGTGAACTCATAGCATGGACGTGTGTGAAGTCACAGTGGAGGTGTGAGAATACATAGAATGGAGGTGTGTGAAGTCACAGAATGGAGGTGTTTGAAGTCATAGAATGGAGGTGTGTGAAGTCATAGAATGTAGGTGTGTGAAGTCATAGAATGGATGTTACTGAAGTAAGCGTGAAGGTGTGTGAAGTCATAGAATGGAGGTGTGTGAAGTCAAAATGGGCGTGTGTGAACTCATAGAATGGAGGTGTGAAGTCATAGAATGTTGGTGGTTGAAGTCATAGAAAGGAGGTGTGGGAAGTCATAGAATGGAGAAGTGTGAAGTCATAGAATGGAGGTGAGTGAAGTCACAGATTCGAAGTCTCTGAAGTCATAAAATGGAGGTTTGTGAAGTCAGAATGGAGGTGGGTGAACTCATAGAATGGAAGTGTGTGAAGTCACAATGGAGTTGTGTGAAGTCCTAGAATGGAGGTGTTTGAAGTCACAGAATGGAGGTGTGTGAACTCATAGAATGGAGGTGTGTGAAGTCAGAATGGAGGCGTGTGAAGTCACAGAATGGAGGTGTGTGAAGTCACAGAATGGAGGTGTGTGAAGTCACAGAAGGGAGGTGTGTGAACTCAGAATGTAGGTGTGTGAAGTCATAGATGGAGGTGTGTGAAGTCATAGTATGGAGGTATGTGAAGTGATAGAATTGAGTTTTGTGAATTCACAGAATGGAGGAGTGTGATGTCAGAATGGCGGAGTGTGAAGTCATAGAATGGAGGTGTGTGAAGTCACAATGGAGGTGTGTGAAGACATAGTATGGATTTGTGTGAACTCATAGATTGGAGGTGTGTGAAGTCACAATGGAGGTGTGTGAAGACATAGAATGGAGGTGTGTGAAGTCACAGAATGGAGGTGTGTGAAGTCATACAATGGAGGTGTGTGAAGTCATAGAATGGATGTTTGTGAAGTAAGAATGAAGGTGTGTGAAGTCATAGAATGGAGGTGTGTGAAGTCACAATGCAGGTGTGTGAACTCATAGAATGGTGGTGTGTGAAGTCACAGAATGGAGGTGTGTGAAGTCATAGAATGGAGGCGTGTTAAGTCATAGAATGGGGGAGTGGAAGTCACAGAATGGAGGTGGTTGAAGTCACAGAATGGAGTTGTGTGAACTCAGAATGGAGGTGTGTGAAGTCACAGAATGGAGGTGTGTGAAGTAACACAATGGAGGTGTGTGAAGTCACAGAATGGTGGTGTGTGAATTCATAGAATGGAGGTGTGTGAAGTCAGAATGGAGGTGTGTGAAGTCACAGCATGGAGGTGTGTGAAGTAACAGAATGGAGGTGTGTGAAGTCACAGAATGGAAGTGGGTGAACTCACAATGGAGGTGTGTGGAGTCACAGAACGGAGGTGTTTGAAGTCAGAAGGGAGCTGTGGGAAGTCACAGAATGTAGGTTTGTGAGTCATAGAATGGAGGTTTGTGAGGTCATAGAATGGATGTTTCTGAAGTAAGAATGAAGGTGTGTGAAGTCATAGAATGGAGGTGTGTGACGTCATAGAATGGAGGCGTGTGAAGTCACAGAATGGAGGTGTGTGAAGTCAGAATGGAGGTGTGAAGTCATAGAATAGAGGTGGGTGAAGTCATAGAAAGGAGTTGTGGGAAGTCATAGAATAGAGGAGTGGGAAGTCATAGAATGGTGGTGAGTGAAGTCACAGATTAGAGGTCTGTGAAGTCATAGAATGGAGATGTGTGATGTCAGAATGGAGGTGTGTGAAGTCCTAGAATGGAGGTGTGTGAACTCATAGTATGGAGGTGTGTGACGTCACAATGGAAGTGTGTGAAGTCACAGAATGGAGGTGTGTGAAGTCATCCATTGGAGGTGTGTGAAGTCACAATGGAGGTGTGTGAAGTCACAGAATGGAGGTGTGTGAACTCAGAATGGAGGTGTTTGAAGTCATAGATGGAGGTGTGTGAAGTCACAGTATGGAGGTGTGTGAAATCATACAATGGAATTTTGTGAATTCACAGAATGGAGCTGTGTGAAGTCAGAATGGAGGAGTGTGAAGTCATAGAATGGAGGTGTGTGAAGTCAGAATGGAGGTGTGTGAACTCATAGAATGGACGTGTGTGAAGTCACAATGGAGGTGTGTGAAGACATAGAATGGAGGTGTGTGAAGTCACAGAATGGAGGCGTGTGAAGTCATAGAATGGAGGTGTGTGAAGTCATAGAATGGAGGTGTGTGAAGTCATAGAATGGATGTTTCTGAAGTAAGAATGAAGGTGTGTGAAGTCATAGAATGGAGGTGTGTGAAGTCAAAATGGAGGTGTGTGAACTCATAGAATGGACATGTGTGAACTCATAGAATGGAGGTGTGTGAAGTCAGAATGGAGGCGTGTGAAGTCACAGAATGGAGGTGTGTGAAGTCATAGAATGGAGGTTTGTGAACTCAC
Source organism: Megascapheus bottae (assembly GCA_024803745.1). NCBI lineage: Eukaryota > Metazoa > Chordata > Mammalia > Rodentia > Geomyidae > Megascapheus > Megascapheus bottae. The sequence goes on from JANJXV010000440.1 coordinate 688,099, forward strand.
AGAATGGAGTTGTGTGAACTCATAGAAGGAGGTGTGTGAAGTCATAGAATGGAGGTGTGTGAAGTCACAGAATGGAGATGTGTGAAGTCAGGGAATGGAGGTGTGTGAAGTCACAGAATGGAGGTGTGTGAACTCAGAATGGAGGTGTGTGAAGTCACAGAATGGAGGTGTGTGAAGTCACAGAAGGGAGGTAAGTGAACTCAGAATGTAGGTGTGTGAAGTCATAGATGGAGGTGTGTGAAGTCATAGTATGTAGGTATGTGAAATGATAGAATTGAGTTTTGTGAATTCACAGAATGGAGGAGTGTGATGTCAGAATGGCGGAGTGTGAAGTCATAGAATGGAGGTGTGTGAAGTCACAATGGAGGTGTGTGAAGACATAGTATGGAGTTGTGTGAACTCAAAGATTGGAGGTGTGTGAAGTCACAATTGAGGTGTGTGAAGCCATAGAATGGAGGTGTGTGAAGTCACAGAATGGAGGTGTGTGAAGTCATACAATGGAGGTGTGTGAAGTCATAGAATGGATGTTTGTGAAGTAAGCATGAAGGTGTGTGAAGTCATAGAATGGAAGTGTGTGAAGTCACAGTAGAGGTGTGTGAACTCATAGAATGGAGGTGTGTGAAGTCAAAGAATGGAGGTGTGTGAAGTCATAGAATGGAGGTGTGTGAAGTCACAGAATGGAGGTGTGTGAAGTCAGAATGGAGGTGTGTGAAGTCATAGAATGGAGGTGTGTGAAGTCACAATGCAGGTGTGTGAACTCATAGAATGGTGGTGTGTGAAGTCACAGAATGGAGGTGTGTGAAGTCATAGAATGGAGGCGTGTTAAGTCATAGAATGGAGGAGTGGAAGTCACAGAATGGAGGTGGTTGAAGTCACAGAATGGAGTTGTGTGAACTCAGAATGGAGGTGTGTGAAGTCACAGAATGGAGGTGTGTGAAGTAACACAATGGAGGTGAGTGAAGTCACAGAATGGAGGTGTGTGAAGTCATAGAATTGAGGTGTGTGAAGTCATAGAATGGAGGTGTGTGCAGTCACAGAATGGAGTTGTGTGAAGTCAGGGAATGGAGGTGTGTGAAGTCACAGAATGTAATTGTGAACTCAGAATGGAGGTGTGTGAAGTCAGAGAATGGACGTGTGTGAAGTCCTAGAATGGAAGTGTATGAAGTCATAGAATGGAGGTGTGTGAAGTAAGAATTGAGGTGTGTGAAGTCAGAGAATGGAGGTGTTTGAAGTCATAGAGTGGAGGTGTGTGAAGTCATAGAATGGAGGTGTGTGAAGTCACAGATTGGAGGTGTCTGAAGTCAGAATGGAGGTGTTATGTCATAGAATAGAGGTGGGTGAAGTCATAGAAAGTAGTTGTGGGAAGTCATAGAATAGAGGAGTGTGAAGTCATAGAATGGAGGTGTGTGAAGTCACAATGGAGGTGTGTGAAGACATAGTATGGAGTTGTGTGAACTCAAAGATTGGAGGTGTGTGAAGTCACAATTGAGGTGTGTGAAGACATAGAATGGAGGTGTGTGAAGTCACAGAATGGAGGTGTGTGAAGTCATACAATGGAGGTGTGTGAAGTCATAGAATGGATGTTTGTGAAGTAAGAATGAAGGGGTGTGAAGTCATGGAATGGAAGTGTGTGAAGTCACAGTAGAGGTGTGTGAACTCATAGAATGGAGGTGTGTGAAGTCAAAGAATGGAGGTGTGTGAAGTCATAGAATGGAGGTGTGTGAAGTCACAGAATGGAGGTGTGTGAAGTCAGAATGGAGGTGTGTGAAGTCATAGAATGGAGGTGTGTGAAGTCACAATGCAGTTGTGTGAACTCATAGAATGGTGGTGTGTGAAGTCACAGAATGGAGGTGTGTGAAGTCATAGAATGGAGGCGTGTTAAGTCATAGAATGGAGGAGTGGAAGTCACAGAATGGAGGTGGTTGAAGTCACAGAATGGAGTTGTGTGAACTCAGAATGGAGGTGTGTGAAGTCACAGAATGGAGGTGTGTGAAGTAACACAATGGAGGTGAGTGAAGTCACAGAATGGAGGTGTGTGAAGTCATAGAATTGAGGTGTGTGAAGTCATAGAATGGAGGTGTGTGCAGTCACAGAATGGAGGTGTGTGAAGTCAGGGAATGGAGGTGTGTGAAGTCAGAGAATGTAGTTGTGAACTCAGAATGGAGGTGTGTGAAGTCAGAGAATGGACGTGTGTGAAGTCCTAGAATGGAAGTGTATGAAATCATAGAATGGAGGTGTGTGAAGTAAGAATTGAGGTGTGTGAAGTCAGAGAATGGAGGTGTTTGAAGTCATAGAGTGGAGGTGTGTGAAGTCATAGAATGGAGGTGTGTGAAGTCACAGATTGGAGGTGTCTGAAGTCAGAATGGAGGTGTTATGTCATAGAATAGAGGTGGGTGAAGTCATAGAAAGTAGTTGTGGGAAGTCATAGAATAGAGGAGTGTGAAGTCATAGAATGGAGGTGAGTGAAGTCACAGATTCGAGGTCTGTGAAGTCATAGAATGGAGGTGTGTGATGTCAGAATGGAGGTGTGTGGAGTCCTAGAATGGAGGTGTGTGAACTCATAGAATGGAGGTGTGTGACGTCACAATGGAAGTGTGTGCAGTCACAGAATGGAGGTGTGTGAACTCAGAATGGAGGTGTTTGAAGTCATAGATGGAGGTGTGTGAAGTCACAGTATGGAGGTGTGTGAAATCATAGAATGGAATTTTGTGAATTCACAGAATGGAGCTGTGTGAAGTCAGAATGGAGGAGTGTGAAGTTATAGAATGGAGGTGTGTGAAGTCAGAATGGAGGTGTGTGAACTCATAGAATGGACGTGTGTGAAGTCACAATGGAGGTGTGTGAAGACATAGAATGGAGGTGTGTGAAGTCACAGAATGGAGGCGTGTGAAGTCATAGAATGGAGGTGTGTGAAGTCATAGAATGGAGGTGTGTGAAGTCATAGAATGGATGTTTCTGAAGTAAGAATGAAGGTGTGTGAAGTCATAGAATGGAGGTGTGTGAAGTCAAAATGGAGGTGTGTGAACTCATAGAATGGACATGTGTGAACTCATAGAATGGAGGTGTGTGAAGTCAGAATGGAGGCGTGTGAAGTCACAGAATGGAGGTGTGTGAAGTCATAGAATGGAGGTTCGTGAATTCACAGAATGGAGTTGTGTGAACTCATAGAAGGAGGTGTGTGAAGTCACAGAATGGAGGTGTGTGAACTCAGAATGGAGGTGTGTGAAGTCACAGAATGGAGGTGTGTGAAGTCACAGAAGGGAGGTGTGTGAACTCAGAATGTAGGTGTGTGAAGTCATAGATGGAGGTGTGTGAAGTCATAGTATGGAGGTATGTGAAATGATAGAATTGAGTTTTGTGAATTCACAGAATGGAGGAGTGTGATGTCAGAATGGCGGAGTGTGAAGTCATAGAATGGAGGTGTGTGAAGTCATAGAATGGATGTTTCTGAAGTAAGAATGAAGGTGTGTGAAGTCATAGAATGGACGTGTGTGAAGTCAAAATGGAGGTGTGTGAACTCATAGAATGGAGGTGTGTGAAGTCACAGAATGGAGGTGTGTGAAGTCAGAATGGAGGTGTGAAGTCATAGAATTGGGGTGCGTGAAGTCATAGAAAGGTGGTGTGGGAAGTCATAGAATGGAGAAGTGTGAAGTCATAGAGTGGAGGTGAGTGAAGACACAGACTCAAAGTCTGTGAAGTCATAAAATGGAGGTGTGTGAAGTAAGAATTGAGGTGTGTGAAGTCAGAGAATGGAGGTGTTTGAAGTCATAGAGTGGAGGTGTGTGAAGTCATAGAATGGAGGTGTGTGAAGTCACAGATTGGAGGTGTCTGAAGTCAGAATGGAGGTGTTATGTCATAGAATAGAGGTGGGTGAAGTCATAGAAAGTAGTTGTGGGAAGTCATAGAATAGAGAAGTGTGAAGTCATAGAATGGAGGTGAGTGAAGTCACAGATTCGAGGTCTGTGAAGTCATAGAATGGAGGTGTGTGATGTCAGAATGGAGGTGTGTGGAGTCCTAGAATGGAGGTGTGTGAACTCATAGAATGGAGGTGTGTGACGTCACAATGGAAGTGTGTGCAGTCACAGAATGGAGGTGTGTGAACTCAGAATGGAGGTGTTTGAAGTCATAGATGGAGGTGTGTGAAGTCACAGTATGGAGGTGTGTGAAATCATAGAATGGAATTTTGTGAATTCACAGAATGGAGCTGTGTGAAGTCAGAATGGAGGAGTGTGAAGTTATAGAATGGAGGTGTGTGAAGTCAGAATGGAGGTGTGTGAACTCATAGAATGGACGTGTGTGAAGTCACAATGGAGGTGTGTGAAGACATAGAATGGAGGTGTGTGAAGTCACAGAATGGAGGCGTGTGAAGTCATAGAATGGAGGTGTGTGAAGTCATAGAATGGAGGTGTGTGAAGTCATAGAATGGATGTTTCTGAAGTAAGAATGAAGGTGTGTGAAGTCATAGAATGGAGGTGTGTGAAGTCAAAATGGAGGTGTGTGAACTCATAGAATGGACATGTGTGAACTCATAGAATGCAGGTGTGTGAAGTCAGAATGGAGGCGTGTGAAGTCACAGAATGGAGGTGTGTGAAGTCATAGAATGGAGGTTCGTGAATTCACAGAATGGAGTTGTGTGAACTCATAGAAGGAGGTGTGTGAAGTCACAGAATGGAGGTGTGTGAACTCAGAATGGAGGTGTGTGAAGTCACAGAATGGAGGTGTGTGAAGTCACAGAAGGGAGGTGTGTGAACTCAGAATGTAGATGTGTGAAGTCATAGATGGAGGTGTGTGAAGTCATAGTATGGAGGTATGTGAAATGATAGAATTGAGTTTTGTGAATTCACAGAATGGAGGAGTGTGATGTCAGAATGGCGGAGTGTGAAGTCATAGAATGGAGGTGTGTGAAGTCATAGAATGGATGTTTCTGAAGTAAGAATGAAGGTGTGTGAAGTCATAGAATGGACGTGTGTGAAGTCAAAATGGAGGTGTGTGAACTCATAGAATGGAGGTGTGTGAAGTCACAGAATGGAGGTGTGTGAAGTCAGAATGGAGGTGTGAAGTCATAGAATTGGGGTGCGTGAAGTCATAGAAAGGTGGTGTGGGAAGTCATAGAATGGAGAAGTGTGAAGTCATAGAGTGGAGGTGAGTGAAGACACAGACTCAAAGTCTGTGAAGTCATAAAATGGAGGTGTGTGAAGTAAGAATTGAGGTGTGTGAAGTCAGAGAATGGAGGTGTTTGAAGTCATAGAGTGGAGGTGTGTGAAGTCATAGAATGGAGGTGTGTGAAGTCACAGATTGGAGGTGTCTGAAGTCAGAATGGAGGTGTTATGTCATAGAATAGAGGTGGGTGAAGTCATAGAAAGTAGTTGTGGGAAGTCATAGAATAGAGAAGTGTGAAGTCATAGAATGGAGGTGAGTGAAGTCACAGATTCGAGGTCTGTGAAGTCATAGAATGGAGGTGTGTGATGTCAGAATGGAGGTGTGTGGAGTCCTAGAATGGAGGTGTGTGAACTCATAGAATGGAGGTGTGTGACGTCACAATGGAAGTGTGTGCAGTCACAGAATGGAGGTGTGTGAACTCAGAATGGAGGTGTTTGAAGTCATAGATGGAGGTGTGTGAAGTCACAGTATGGAGGTGTGTGAAATCATAGAATGGAATTTTGTGAATTCACAGAATGGAGCTGTGTGAAGTCAGAATGGAGGAGTGTGAAGTTATAGAATGGAGGTGTGTGAAGTCAGAATGGAGGTGTGTGAACTCATAGAATGGACGTGTGTGAAGTCACAATGGAGGTGTGTGAAGACATAGAATGGAGGTGTGTGAAGTCACAGAATGGAGGCGTGTGAAGTCATAGAATGGAGGTGTGTGAAGTCATAGAATGGAGGTGTGTGAAGTCATAGAATGGATGTTTCTGAAGTAAGAATGAAGGTGTGTGAAGTCATAGAATGGAGGTGTGTGAAGTCAAAATGGAGGTGTGTGAACTCATAGAATGGACATGTGTGAACTCATAGAATGCAGGTGTGTGAAGTCAGAATGGAGGCGTGTGAAGTCACAGAATGGAGGTGTGTGAAGTCATAGAATGGAGGTTCGTGAATTCACAGAATGGAGTTGTGTGAACTCATAGAAGGAGGTGTGTGAAGTCACAGAATGGAGGTGTGTGAACTCAGAATGGAGGTGTGTGAAGTCACAGAATGGAGGTGTGTGAAGTCACAGAAGGGAGGTGTGTGAACTCAGAATGTAGATGTGTGAAGTCATAGATGGAGGTGTGTGAAGTCATAGTATGGAGGTATGTGAAATGATAGAATTGAGTTTTGTGAATTCACAGAATGGAGGAGTGTGATGTCAGAATGGCGGAGTGTGAAGTCATAGAATGGAGGTGTGTGAAGTCATAGAATGGATGTTTCTGAAGTAAGAATGAAGGTGTGTGAAGTCATAGAATGGAGGTGTGTGAAGTCAAAATGGAGGTGTGTGAACTCATAGAATGGAGGTGTGTGAAGTCACAGAATGGAGGTGTGTGAAGTCAGAATGGAGGTGTGAAGTCATAGAATTGGGGTGCGTGAAGTCATAGAAAGGTGGTGTGGGAAGTCATAGAATGGAGAAGTGTGAAGTCATAGAGTGGAGGTGAGTGAAGTCACAGACTCGAAGTCTGTGAAGTCATAGAATGGAGGTTTGTGAAGTCAGAATGGAGGTGTGTGAACTCATAGAATGGAGGTGAGTGAAGTCACAGAATTGAGGTGTGTTTAGTCATAGAATTGAGGTGTGTGAAGTCATAGAATGGAGGTGTGTGCAGTCACAGAATGGAGGTGTGTGAAGTCAGGGAATGGAGGTGTGTGAAGTCACAGAATGTAGTTGTGAACTCAGAATGGAGGTGTGTGAAGTCAGAGAATGGAGGTGTGTGAAGTCCTAGAATGGAAGTGTGTGAAGTCATAGAATGGAGGTTTGTGAAGTAAGAATTGAGGTGTGTGAAGTCAGCGAATGGAGGTGTTTGAAGTCATAGAGTGGAGGTGTGTGAAGTCATAGAATGGAGGTGTGTGATGTCACAGATTGGAGGTGTCTGAAGTCAGAATGGAGGTGTTCTGTCATAGAATAGAGGTGGGTGAAGTCATACAATGGAGGTGAGTGAAGTCACAGATTCGAGGTCTGTGAAGTCATAGAATGGAGGTGTGTGATGTCAGAATGGAGGTGTGTGGAGTCCTAGAAGGGAGGTGTGTGAACTCATAGAATGGAGGTGTGTGACGTCACAATGGAAGTGTGTGCAGTCACAGAATGGAGGTGTGTGAAGTCATACATTGGACGTGTGTGAAGTCAGAATGGAGGTGTATGAAGTCACAGAATGGAGGTGTGTGAACTCAGAATGGAGGTGTTTGAAGTCATAGATGGAGGTGTGTGAAGTCACAGTATGGAGGTGTGTGAAATCATAGAATGGAATTTTGTGAATTGACAGAATGGAGCTAGGTGAAGTCAGAATGGAGGTGTGTGAAGTCATAGAATGGAGTTGTGTGAAGTCAAAATGGAGGTGTATGAAGTCATAGAATGGAGGTGTGTGAAGTCATAGAATGGAGGTGTGTGAAGTCATAGAATGGATGTTTCTGAAGTAAGAGTGAAGGTGTGTGAACTCATAGAATGGAGGTGTGTGAAGTCAAAATGGACGTGTGTGAACTCATAGAATGGAGGTGTAAAGTCATAGAATGGGGGTGGTTGAAGTCATGGAAAGTAGGTGTGGGAAGTCATAGAATGGAGAAGTGTGAAGTCATAGAGTGGAGGTGAGTGAAGTCACAGATTCGAAGTCTGTGAAGTCATAGAATGGAGGTTTGTGAAGTCAGAATGGAGGTGGGTGAACTCACAGAATGGAAGTGTGTGAAGTCACAATGGAGCTCTGTGAAGTCCTAGAATGGAGGTGTTTAAAGTCACAGAATGGAGGTGTGTGAAGTCATAGAATGGAGGTGTGTGAAGTCAGAATGGAGGTGTGTGAAGTCACAGAATGGAGGTGTGTGAAGTCATAGAATGGAGGTGTGTGAAGTCACAGAATGGAGTTGTGTGAACTCATAGAATGGAGGTGTGTGAAGTCATAGAATGGAGGTGTGTGAAGTCACAGAATGGAGGTGTGTGAACTCAGGGAATGGAGGTGTGTGAAGTCACAGAATGGAGGTGTGTAAACTCAGAATGGAGGTGTGTGAAGTCACAGAATGGAGGTGTGTGAAGTCCTAGAATGGAAGAGTGAAGTCATAGAATGGAGGTGTGTGAAGTAAGAATGGAGGTGTGTGAAGTCACCGAATGGAGTTGTGTGAACTCAGAATGGAGCTGTGTGAATTCACAGAATGGAGGTTTGTGAAGTCATAGAATGGAGTTGTGTGAGGTCATAGAATAGATGTTTCTGAAGTAAGAATGAAGGTGTGTGAAGTCATAGAATGGAGGTGTGTGAAGTCATAGAATGGAGGTGTGTGAAGTCACACAATGGAGGTATCTGAAGTCAGAATGGAGGTGTGAAGTCATAGAATAGAGGTGGGTGAAGTCATAGAAAGGAGGTGTGGGAAGTCATAGAATGGAGCAGTGTGAAGTCATAGAGTAGAGGTGAGTGAAGTCACAGATTCCAGGTCTGTGAAGTCATAGAATGGAGGTGTGTGAAGTCAGAATGGAGGTCTGTGAAGTCTTAGAATGGAGGTGTGTGTACTCATAGAATGGAGGTGTGTGACGTCACAATGGAAGTGTGTGAAGTCACAGAATGGAGGAGTGTGAAGTCATACATTGGTTTGTGAAGTCAGAATGGAGGCGTGTGAAGTCACAGAAGGGAGGTGTGTGAACTCGGAATGTAGGTGTGTGACGTCATAGATGGAGGTGTGTGAAGTCATAGTATGGAGGTGTGTGAAATGATAGAATGGAGTTTTGTGAATTCACAGAATGGAGGAGTGTGAAGTCAGAATGGCGGAGTGTGAAGTCATAGAATGGAGGTGTGTGAAGTTAGAATGGAGGTGTGTGAACTTATAGAATGGAGGTGTGTGAAGTCACAATGGAGGTGTGTGAAGACATAGAATGGAGGTGTGTGAAGTCACAGAATGGAGCTGTGTGAAGTCATGGAATGGATGTGTGTGAAGTCATACAATGGATGTTTGTGAAGTATGAATGAAGGTGTGGGAAGTCATAGAATGGAATTGTGTGAAGTCACAGAATGGAGGTGTGTGAAGTCACAGAATGGAGGTGTGTGCAGTCATAGAATGGATGTTTCTGAAGTAGGAATGAAGATGTGTGAAGGCATAGAATGGAGGTTTGTGAAGTTAAAGTGGAGGTGTGTGAACTCAAAGAATGGAGGTGTGTGAACTCATAGAATGGAGGTGTGTGAAGTCATGGAATGGAGGTGTGTGAAGTCCAAGAATGGAGGTGTGTGAAGTCAAACAATGGAGGTGTGTGAAGTCACAGAATGGAGGTGTGTGAAGTCACAGAATGGAGGTGTGTGAAGTCAAAATGGAGGTGTGTGAAGTCACAGAATGGAGGTGTGTGAAGTCACAGAATGGAGGTGTGGGAAGTCAGAATGGAGCTGAGTGAAGTCATAGAATTGAGGTGGGTGAAGGCAGAATGGAAGTGTGTGAACTCCTAGAATGGAGGTGTGTGAAGTCAAAATGGAGGTGTGTGAAGTCATAGAATGGTGGTTTTTGATGTCAAAGAATGGAGGTGTGTGAAGTCATCCATTGGAGGTGTGTGAAGTCACAATGGAGGTGTGTGAAGTCACAGAATGGAGGTGTGTGTACTCAGAATGGAGGTGTTTGAAGTCATAGATGGAGGTGTGTGAAGTCACAGATTCGAGGTCTGTGAAGTCATAGAATGGAGGTGTGTGATGTCAGAATGGAGGTGTGTGGAGTCCTAGAATGGAGGTGTGTGAACTCATAGAATGGAGGTGTGTGACGTCACAATGGAAGTGTGTGCAGTCACAGAATGGAGGTGTGTGAAGTCATACATTGGACGTGTGTGAAGTCAGAATGGAGGTGTGTGAAGTCACAGAATGGAGGTGTGTGAACTCAGAATGGAGGTGTTTGAAGTCATAGATGGAGGTGTGTGAAGTCACAGTATGGAGGTGTGTGAAATCATAGAATGGAATTTTGTGAATTCACAGAATGGAGCTAGGTGAAGTCAGAATGGAGGTGTGTGAAGTCATAGAATGGAGTTGTGTGAAGTCAAAATGGAGGTGTGTGAAGTCATAGAATGGAGATGTGTGAAGTCATAGAATGGAGGTGTGAAGTCATAGAATTGATGTTTCTGAAGTAAGAGTGAAGGTGTGTGAACTCATAGAATGGAGGTGTGTGAAGTCAAAATGGACGTGTGTGAACTCATAGAATGGAGGTGTAAAGTCATAGAATGGGGGTGGTTGAAGTCATGGAAAGTAGGTGTGGGAAGTCATAGAATGGGGAAGTGTGAAGTCATAGAGTGGAGGTGAGTGAAGTCACAGATTCGAAGTCTGTGAAGTCATAGAATGGAGGTTTGTGAAGTCAGAATGGAGGTGGGTGAACTCACAGAATGGAAGTGTGTGAAGTCACAATGGAGCTGTGTGAAGTCCTAGAATGGAGGTGTTTGAAGTCACAGAATGGAGGTGTGTGAAGTCATAGAATGGAGGTGTGTGAAGTCAGAATGGAGGTGTGTGAAGTCACAGAATGGAGGTGTGTCAAGTCATAGAATGGAGGTGTGTGAAGTCACAGAATGGAGTTGTGTGAACTCATAGAATGGAGGTGTGTGAAGTCATAGAATGGAGGTGTGTGAAGTCACAGAATGGAGGTGTGTGAAGTCAGGGAATGGAGGTGTGTGAAGTCACAGAATGGAAGTGTGTAAACTCAGAATGGAGGTGTGTGAAGTCACAGAATGGAGGTGTGTGACGTCCTAGAATTGAAGTGTGTGAAGTCATAGAATGGAGGTGTGTGAAGTAAGAATGGAGGTGTGTGAAGTCCCCGAATGGAGTTGTGTGAACTCAGAATGGAGGTGTGTGAATTCACAGAATGGAGGTTTGTGAAGTCATAGAATGGAGTTGTGTGAGGTCATAGAATGGATGTTTCTGAAGTACGAATGAAGGTGTGTGAAGTCATAGAATGGAGGTGTGTGAAGTCACAGAATGGTGGTGTGTGAAGTCACACAATGGAGGTATCTGAAGTCAGAATGGAGGTGTGAAGTCATAGAATAGAGGTGGGTGAAGTCATAGAAAGGAGGTGTGGGAAGTCATAGAATGGAGCAGTGTGAAGTCATAGAGTAGAGGTGAGTGAAGTCACAGATTCGAGGTCTGTGAAGTCATAGAATGGAGGTGTGTGAAGTCAGAATGGAGGTGTGTGAAGTCTTAGAATGGAGGTGTGTGTACTCATAGAATGGAGGTGTGTGACCTCACAATGGAAGTGTGTGAAGTCACAGAATGGAGGAGTGTGAAGTCATACATTGGTTTGTGAAGTCAGAATGGAGGCCTTTGAAGTCACAGAATGGAGGTGTGTGAAGTCAGAATGGAGGTGTGAAGTCATAGAATAGAGGTGGGTGAAGTCATAGAAAGGAGGTGTGGGAAGTCATAGAATGGAGCAGTGTGAAGTCATAGAGTAGAGGTGAGTGAAGTCACAGATTCGAGGTCTGTGAAGTCATAGAATGGAGGTGTGTGAAGTCAGAATGGAGGTCTGTGAAGTCTTAGAATGGAGGTGTGTGTACTCATAGAATGGAGGTGTGTGACGTCACAATGGAAGTGTGTGAAGTCACAGAATGGAGGAGTGTGAAGTCATACATTGGTTTGTGAAGTCAGAATGGAGGTGTGTGAAGTCACAGAAGGTGCCGGGGCCTCCCGGCAGCAAATTGGGGTTCCTGAAATAAGGGGCAGGGACTGGAAAAATTAGAAGAGAGACAAACACATCGGGTCCAGGAGGTCTGCAGCCCAAGCAAAAACTGCCTCCTCGTTTATTCTTAACACAAAGTTTTTATCCCCTCCTGAGACCAGGGCCCTCCCAGGTGTTACATCCAGATCGTTAATCAGGGAGCTGTTGAGGGTTACATTCATATGGTAAATCTCAGATCAATTGAACAGGAGAAGGCCAAAAAACAATAAGACAATCAAGCAATTATCTGATGCAAATCAAAGTACAGTTTGTTTCCACTCTTGCTCCCGACATATCCCCCGTCTCTATTTTAAAAGAAACACAAGTGCAATTTCTATTCTTTTCACTATCTCTAATATCTCATTATCCTGTCTCACTTTCCAAAAATGACTGGTCCCTTCATCTAAAGGGGATAGATGGGCGGAGATTCGGCTTCTGTGACTTCTTCAAGCTGACTCAGGGGCGTTGTCTCTGTGCTTGACCAGGGACCTTAAAAAGCCTAGCCTGTTTATTAGGGATTGCAAGGATTAGATATCAGGAATAATAATTTACTCCAAACTAGAGATCATATTTGACATTTAACAACTGCACAAACCATCTTTGGCTACAATAGTGTAGTTACATAGCACCCATTTGCAAAAGCCTTTTCTTGATTGTCTGGGGAACTAAGTTTCTGCAACCTTAACAATGCTTCAGTTGTCAGATCTAAACAGATTAATAGAGACACAAGTCTCAGATCCACAAACTTTTCCTGAATTTGTGGCTGGTGTCAAAAATAAATAAATAAATAAATAAATAAAAATTTTGCTCAATTAGGGCTTTAAACTATCCACTATCACAGAAGATTGACAAGTTCCTGCCCAGTTATGAAAGGCACGGGCATTAGTAAGGCATGCTTACAAACTATTCTATGACCTCCCGGCTCTGATTAATTTGATCGGCCAAGCACAAGTGACTAAGATCTGACACCATCTCTGCCATCCAAGCAGAGGCTTTCTGCGTCGTGTCCCAGTAGAGTTTCCCCACACAGGGATAAATGTCCCATTGGCAATTCACTTGCTTAGTTGCTGGACTTGAACTCAGGGCCTGAGCACTGTCCCTCAGCTCTCCAGCTCAAGGCTAGCACCCTGCCACTGTGAGTCCTGAGCTTGGTGCTTGAGTGCTGTCCCCCAGCTGTTCAGCTCAGAGCTAGCACTCTGCGGCTTCAAGCTCCAAAGCAACTCTGCCTTAATAGCACTCTGCTGCCAGATTAGACACCACAATCTCACAGGGACTTTGCTTTGCCCGGGGTTGGCTCAAAACTGCAGTTTTCAGATCAGTGAGTCCTACGAACGGCCATGTATCTCCAATAGAGCAACAAGGTGGTAGACACAGAAATAGTCTCTAAGCATGAGCTTACCTAGAACCTGGAAAAGGCCAAAGTTACATCTGAATAAGGATTGCTGTTCTTCTCCAATGGGCTAGCTGGAAGTTACAAGAGCAAGCTGAAATAGCAATTAAGCAATTACTTTGGTAGTCCTGATTTTCCTTTTCTCTCTTTCTTTAAACATATAAGACAACTTCACTTTCAAATATTGTTCAGAAACCCATTTCCAATGTTCTTAAGAACTTTTACTGATACTGGCTTAAACAATTAACACCTTAGCCTTTATTTGCAATTGAAAAACCTTTAAGGGCACAAAGAGCTCCTGCCCTCAGGCCCCCTAGGGCCCAAGGCACTCCTCTTGCCTTTCAGAAAAAAGGGGCTCTTATGCAGTTTAGATTACTGGCTAAAACTCCAACGACAGTTTAAACTCAAATAACAGTTTTTCCCTAATGCAAGAACTATAGACATCAGTGCACCAAAAGTCCAAGTCTGGACTTAGTTTTCTTCCTTTTTTTTTTTTTTTTTAAACATTCCTTTAAAATACTAATCACATTATCCACATTTACCATCAGATTTCTAGTGTCAGTTTGCAAGAAAGGACAGGCAAAGTTTCTGACGTTAATGAACAATTTTACATTTAAATCTCTAATACATGTTTCCAAACTTTAACTTAAAGTAATAAATCCCAAATTCCCTAACACCTCTGAGCTGAACAGGATACAATGTTTACAATGTAAACAGCTGTATGCCCTGCAATAAAATGCAGATTTCAGGATCTAGAAAAATATTTACCAGTTTTTCTTTAAGACAACACAATAATTCTTTGAGACATTGTAAAACATCCAAACCTAATATTTTTCTTGAAGTTTTAAGCTTAGATTTACCCAATTGTCTTTGTGTTTAAGTATAAATTTATCCCTTTTTTTTTTTTTTTTCAGCATGCTGACAATTTAACCTAGAACATGTTCACTCACTCATTCACACACATTCATACTCAAAGATCATAAAGCGCGCAAAATTAATATCGGCCGTTCAATTTCCGGAAGTTTGTGTCAAGAGAGTTTTGCCAATTTTACTCTTACAGGTGAGAACCAGGTTCGAAACAAAACTTTTTGCAAGGCAACTTAGCTGGAATTTATTTTTCCAGGGCTTGTTACAACTGCAGACATGGGGGAGCGGCCATGCTAGGCCCAGAAATGTTCAAATAAATAACAAGGATGTGTGCTTGAGTACGCACAGAAAAACCATAAGGACCCACACTTAGAAATGGTACCAATTTTAAAGACAAAAACTGGACAAAGAAAAATATGTAACATGAACAAGACAGAGAAGCGGAGACTTTTAAATAATCAGACATTGACATATAGCAAGAAAATTGGACTCAATCAGATACACTTAACAGCTATTTTTAGATTTAGGCATGTCTTGCTGGTGGGACTCTCAGGTATGCCTTGATATTGACAAGAAACTCAGAAGGGGAAGGGGGGTCAAGGCGTCCCTTGACCACCCAGGCCTCTATTTTAGGCCCACAGTGCACCCCTTTTTTTTTTTTAAAAAAAATAAAAAATAAAATAGAATAAAAAAAATAAAACAAAACACAGACATACAGGGGGTCGGCCGACTTCTACTTACCTCTGGAGGCCTTTGCTTTTCACCTGGGCATCTTTTACAAAAAAGGTTATTAAGAAGAGGGATGGTAAAGACAAAATAATGTCACATATTAAATTGTGTAGAGTCAATGAATATGTTAAAAGGTCCCTACATAATAGTAAAAGGAGGAGAAACACAGCTCATATGAATGTGTGGAACAAGTGGATCAGTAGCAGTCCCAATAGACATGCACAAATAACTCAGGTCCTTTCCACGTCGCAGGATGCACCACTGGAGGGTTGGGGGTGTAGGCCCAGTGAGTCGCTGCTTGGATGGCCACTGTCACTCTCCACGATCCGAACGCAGCGTTCAGGCAGCCAGCGGGCGTCATTTTCTCCTTGTGAAAAAACACATACATGCCCTCGACCCCAGGTTAGAACAGGATCGGGTCCATGCCAAGCACCAGTTAGGGGATCCTTCCACTTTACTAAGGCAAAGGCACGCTGCTCTCTTTTTTCCCAGAATCGCTGAGCAGCAGATAAATTATTTGAATCCAAATTCAAAAAATTTAAAACAAATAAAGCATGATTAAGTATATTCACAGGGGTAGCGGGATACGACTCCCCTTTCTGTATTTTAGCAATTTGATGTTTTAATAATCCATTAGCTCTCTCCACGATGCCTTGACCTTGAGGATTGTAAGGAATGCCTGTAATATGAGTGATATTATAGGAACGGCAGAAGGATTGAAATGCTCGGCTTGCGTAGCCAGGGCCATTATCTGTTTTTATTTGCGAGGGAATCCCCATCACAGCAAAGCATCGAATGCAGTGGGAAATACAATGTTTAGTGGCTTCCCCAGCAAGGGGGGTGGCCAAGATAAAATTAGAATAAGTATCTACAGTAACATGGACATATTTTAATCGGCCAAATGATGGAACATGCGTGACATCCATCTGCCAAATGTGATTAGAAAGCAGTCCTCGTGGATTTATACCTAAATGGGGGGCTGGTGAAAAAGGGACACAGTTGGAGCAAGTCTTAACTATTTGCCTCGCTGTTTCCCTAGATAATTTGAACTGTCGGCGCAAGGCTCGACTGTTTTGATGATGGATGGCATGTGACTGCTTAGCAAGTTCAACCTGAGTTAAGTAAACTCTGGTGGCAGAGTCAGTGACCGCATTGCCTTCACTTAAAGGGCCAGGAAGATTAGTGTGAGCTCGAACAAAGCCAAAAAAACAGGGGTGGTTGCGAGAACAAAGCAAAGTTTGTATTTGGCGAAATTGGGTCTGAATATTGGAGTTAGTAGTTCCAATAAAGGGAACAGTTTCTATGACTTGAAGAGCACGAATTACATATTGACTGTCTGAGTATAAGTTAAAGGGCTCGTCTTGTAACAGGACGAGTGCCGGTAAAACAGCCTCTAACTCCACCTCTTGGGCGGAGGAAAAACCTGTAACCCAAGATTGAGTTTTCCCATTAATGGTCAAAGCAGCCGTTCCATTTGAGGATCCATCTGTAAATACCAAAGCGGCAGAAGATAAAGGCGAGGCCTGTACTATGGAAGGAAATAGAAACGTATGACACGCAGCAAATTGGAGAAGTTTGTTAGACGGGTAGTGATGCAAAATTTTTCCCGTATAATTGGCCCAAGCAATGGCCCAAGGATCGCAATGGGCGAATAGCCAATCTTGTTGTTGTAAATTATATGGGACACAGATAAAATGAGGTTCCTGACCTAAATATTTACGGGAATCCACTCGGCACATGTGTATCAGATTAGCTACCAATTCGTAGTAGGGGGTCAGCACTTTGCCGGGTGTTGATGGTAGATAAAGCCATAAAAGTGGGCCATCCTGCCACAATACAGCAGTTGGGGAGTGAGAAGTAGCTAAAATGTAAACTCCCCAGGGTTTAGAATAGTCACAATAGGTCATTTGTTGCTGGGAAATTGCCTTTTCTACAATTTGGATGGCCCTCCTGGCGTCAGGATTTAATTCGCGCAAGGATGTAGGGTTGGTATCTCCTTTTAAGAGATCAAAGAGGGGTTTTAACTCTCCTGTGGAGAGCTTTAGATAAGGCCGAAGCCAATTTATATCTCCTAAGAATTGCTGAAAATCATGAAGAGTTCTTAAGTGTGAAGTTTTTAATTGTATTTTTTGGCTTTTAAAATAGTGTGGGCCTAATATATGGCCTAGATATGTAAAAGGCGGGTGTTCCTGAACCTTTTCAGCTGCTATTACAAGGCCAAAGAGGCTCAGATCCTGCTTTAGTTGTCCAAAGGCTTGTCGTACGACGATAGGGTCAGAACAAGCCAACAAGATGTCATCCATATAATGAACAATATAAACAGAAGAAAATTTTTCACGAGTGGAAGAAATGGCTCTAGCCACAAAACTTTGACATAAAGTTGGGCTATTTGCCATGCCCTGTGGGAGCACAAGCCAGTGATATCGCTTCATGGGTTCTTTAAAATTAACAGAGGGGACACTG
Organism: Megascapheus bottae; assembly: GCA_024803745.1. Classification (NCBI taxonomy): domain Eukaryota; kingdom Metazoa; phylum Chordata; class Mammalia; order Rodentia; family Geomyidae; genus Megascapheus; species Megascapheus bottae. Next base: position 705,371 of record JANJXV010000440.1, read on the forward strand.
AAGGCAAAGCGCTTACAGTCTTGAGGCGCCAGGGGTATAGTATAGAAACAATCCTTCAAATCTATAATAATCTTATAAGTATCCTTTGGGATTGCCATGGGTGAAGGCAAGCCAGGCTGTAGGGCCCCCATCAGTTCCATTGTGGCATTTATTTTTCTCAAATCCTGTAACAGCCTCCATTTACCTGACTTTTTCTTTATAACAAAAATTGGAGAATTCCATGGAGAGTTAGAAGGGGCCACATGCCCCAAATCCAGCTGCTCCTGTACCAGCTGCTGTACTGCAATGATCTTTTCTAGTGAAAGAGGCCACTGTTCAACCCATACCGGTCGTTCAGAGAGCCAATTTATGGGATCAGCATGAGGGGGAGGGCAAACGACAGCTCCCGTCAAGGGATACCCCAATCCTTGTCTCGTAGGGTGAGACTGGGGTTGGAGTGGCTCTAGCTCCCCCTGTGCTGCTCGGCCTAGTCCCCTAAAGGGGAGGAGGCCTTCATCAAGTAACTGCTTAGTGACCGCAGCACTAGGACTAAACATATACACTCCCATTTTTTCCATGATATCACGACCCCATAAATTAATTGGCAGATGATCCAAGACAAATGGCTGAAAATGACCAGAGTGCCCTTCCTCATCTCTCCAAACAAGGATCGCACTGCTCTGCTGTGGGTCAGTTGCTTGCCCAACCCCCTGTAGGGAAGTCATAGAGGTTGTCAGGGGCCATTGGGCTGGCCAATGTTTTTTAGATATCACAGACACATCTGCTCCAGTGTCTAATATTCCTTTAAAGGGCTTTTCTTGTATAAATATAGTCATCTCAGGCCTCTCTTGTTTTATGCTTTGTACCAATAGATATCAGAAGATCTAAATCCTCTCTGTCCACATGGGGAATTAGCAGTCTCCCCGGGAGGTAAAGGCACAAGTATTAATTGTGCTAATTTTTGACCGGCTGGGATCGATACCACGTGTTTCGGGGCAGAGGCCATAACTTTGATTTCTCCAGTAAAATCCTGGTCAATTTTGCCAGGTGTAATCTGTATCCCTTTAAGGGCTGAGCTACTTCGCCCTAACAGCAATCCAGCCACTCCCGGGGGAAGGGGGCCGAAGACCCCCGTGGGGAGAGCTTGTGTCCCCATCTCTGGGGTCAATACTGAGCAGGTGGAGGAACAGAGGTCCAATCCTGCACTTCCTGGGGTGGCACGGAGGAGGCCGGAGACTGATCTTGGGGGGTTGTTAGAAGATGCACTTGTGGCCGAGAAGAGGGAGGGACTGCCCCATGGTTTTGCGGGGCCAGGGGCTGGCCCCTCCTCCAGTTTCCCGAAAGCGGGCGGCCATTGCGATCTGTTCTTGACCTGCAATCTTTAGCCCAGTGCTTCCCTTTACCACAGCGTGGACATGTGCCAGGTGATTTTTCTCTCTTTTGCCTGGCCTGGCACGGGCATTGCGTCATCCAATGTCCTATTTGTCCACAAGAGAAGCAACGCCCTGGGGGTCTAGCATCCCGAGAATGCCGCTGACCTCTATATTTTAGAGACTCAGTAACAGTCTTTCCTTGAGGAGCGGCGGCTAAAGTAAGGCCTTGTGGGTTCCTGAAATAAGGGGCAGGGACTGGAAAAATTAGAAGAGAGACAAACACATCGGGTCCAGGAGGTCTGCAGCCCAAGCAAAAACTGCCTCCTCGTTTATTCTTAACACAAAGTTTTTATCCCCTCCCGAGACCAGGGCCCTCCCAGGTGTTACATCCAGATCGTTAATCAGGGAGCTGTTGAGGGTTACATTCATATGGTAAATCTCAGATCAATTGAACAGGAGAAGGCCAAAAAACAATAAGACAATCAAGCAATTATCTGATGCAAATCAAAGTACAGTTTGTTTCCACTCTTGCTCCCGACAAGAAGGGAGGTGTGTGAACTCAGAATGTAGGTGTGTGAAGTCATAGATGGAGGTGTGTGAAGTCATAGTATGGAGGTGTGTGAAATGATAGAATGGAGTTTTGTGAATTCACAGAATGGAGGAGTGTGAAGTCAGAATGGCGGAGTGTGAACTCATAGAATGGAGGTGTGTGAAGTCACAATGGAGGTGTGTGAAGACATAGAATGGAGGTGTGTGAAGTCACAGAATGGAGCTGTGTGAAGTCATGGAATGGATGTGTGTGAAGTCATACAATGGATGTTTGTGAAGTATGAATGAAGGTGTGGGAAGTCATAGAATGGAATTGTGTGAAGTCACAGAATGGAGGTGTGTGAAGTCACAGAATGGAGGTGTGTGCAGTCATAGAATGGATGTTTCTGAAGTAGGAATGAAGATGTGTGAAGGCATAGAATGGAGGTTTGTGAAGTTAAAGTGGAGGTGTGTGAACTCAAAGAATGGAGGTGTGTGAACTCATAGAATGGAGGTGTGTGAAGTCATGGAATGGAGGTGTGTGAAGTCCAAGAATGGAGGTGTGTGAAGTCAAACAATGGAGGTGTGTGAAGTCACAGAATGGAGGTGTGTGAAGTCACAGAATGGAGGTGTGTGAAGTCAAAATGGAGGTGTGTGAAGTCACAGAATGGAGGTGTGTGAAGTCACAGAATGGAGGTGTGGGAAGTCAGAATGGAGCTGAGTGAAGTCATAGAATGGAGGTGGGTGAAGGCAGAATGGAAGTGTGTGAACTCCTAGAATGGAGGTGTGTGAAGTCAAAATGGAGGTGTGTGAAGTCATAGAATGGTGGTTTTTGATGTCAAAGAATGGAGGTGTGTGAAGTCATCCATTGGAGGTGTGTGAAGTCACAATGGAGGTGTGTGAAGTCACAGAATGGAGGTGTGTGTACTCAGAATGGAGGTGTTTGAAGTCATAGATGGAGGTGTGTGAAGTCACAGTATGGAGGTGTGTGAAATCATAGAATGGAATTTTGTGAATTCACAGAATGGAGCTGTGTGAAATCAGAATGGAGGAGTGTGAAGTCATAGAATGGAGGTGTGTGAAGTCAGAGTGGAGGTGTGTGAACTCATAGAATGGACGTGTGTGAAGTCACAATGGAGGTGTGTGAAGACATAGAATGGAGGTGTGTGAAGTCACAGAATGGAGGCGTGTGAAGTCATAGAATGGAGGTGTGTGAAATCATAGAATGGAGGTGTGTGAAGTCATAGAATGGATGTTTCTGAAGTAAGAATGAAGGTGTGTGAAGTCATACAATGGAGGTTTGTGAAGTCAGAATGGAGGTGTGTGAACTCATAGAATGGAGGTGTGTCAAGTCACATATGGAGGTGTGTGAAATCATAGAATGGAGGTGAGTGAAGTCACAGAATTGAGGTGTGTGAAGTCATAGAATTGAGGTGTGTGAAGTCATAGAATGGAGGTGTGTGCAGTCACAGAATGGAGGTGTGTGAAGTCAGGGAATGGAGGTGTGTGAAGTCACAGAATGTAGTTGTGAACTCACAATGGAGGTGTGTGAAGTCAGAGAACGGACGTGTGTGAAGTCCTAGAATGGAAGTGTATGAAGTCATAGAATGGAGGTGTGTGAAGTAAGAATTGAGGTGTGTGAAGTCAGAGAATGGAGGTGTTTGAAGTCATAGAGTGGAGGTGTGTGAAGTCATAGAATGGAGGTGTGTGAAGTCACAGATTGGAGGTGTCTGAAGTCAGAATGGAGGTGTTATGTCATAGAATAGAGGTGGGTGAAGTCATAGAAAGTAGTTGTGCGAAGTCATAGAATAGAGGAGTGTGAAGTCATAGAATGGAGGTGAGTGAAGTCACAGATTCGAGGTCTGTGAAGTCATAGAATGGAGGTGTGTGATGTCAGAATGGAGGTGGGTGGAGTCCTAGAATGGAGGTGTGTGAACTCATAGAATGGAGGTGTGTGACGTCACAATGGAAGTGTGTGCAGTCACAGAATGGAGGTGTGTGAAGTCATACATTGGACGTGTGTGAAGTCAGAATGGAGGTGTGTGAAGTCACAGAATGGAGGTGTGTGAACTCAGAATGGAGGTGTTTGAAGTCATAGATGGAGGTGTGTGAAGTCACATTATGGAGGTGTGTGAAATCATAGAATGGAATTTTGTGAATTCACAGAATGGAGCTGTGTGAAGTCAGAATGGAGGTGTGTGAAGTCATAGAATGGAGTTGTGTGAAGTCAAAATGGAGGTGTGTGAAGTCATAGAATGGAGGTGTGTGAAGTCATAGAATGGAGGTGTGTGAAGTCATAGAATGGATGTTTCTGAAGTAAGAGTGAAGGTGTGTGAACTCATAAAATGGAGGTGTGTGAAGTCAAAATGGACGTGTGTGAACTCATAGAATGGAGGTGTAAAGTCATAGAATTGGGGTGGTTGAAGTCATGGAAAGTAGGTGTGGGAAGTCATAGAATGGAGAAGTGTGAAGTCATAGAATGGAGGTGAGTGAAGTCACAGACTCGAAGTCTGTGAAGTCATAGAATGGAGGTTTGTGAAGTCAGAATGGAGGTGTGTGAACTCATAGAATGGAGGTGTGTCAAGTCACATATGGAGGTGTGTGAAATCATAGAATGGAGGTGAGTGAAGTCACAGAATTGAGGTGTGTGAAGTCATAGAATTGAGGTGTGTGAAGTCATAGAATGGAGGTGTGTGCAGTCACAGAATGGAGGTGTGTGAAGTCAGGGAATGGAGGTGTGTGAAGTCACAGAATGTAGTTGTGAACTCAGAATGGAGGTGTGTGAAGTCAGAGAATGGAGGTGTGTGAAGTCCTAGAATGGAAGTGTGTGAAGTCATAGAATGGAGGTGTGTGAAGTAAGAATTGAGGTGTGTGAAGTCAGAGAATGGAGGTGTTTGAAGTCATAGAGTGGAGGTGTGTGAAGTCATAGAATGGAGGTGTGTGAAGTCACAGATTGGAGGTGTCTGAAGTCAGAATGGAGGTGTTCTGTCATAGAATAGAGGTGGGTGAAGTCATATAATGGAGGTGAGTGAAGTCACAGATTCGAGGTCTGTGAATTCATAGAATGGAGGTGTGTGATGTCAGAATGGAGGTGTGTGGAGTCCTAGAAGGGAGGTGTGTGAACTCATAGAATGGAGGTGTGTGACGTCACAATGGAAGTGTGTGCAGTCACAGAATGGAGGTGTGTGAAGTCATACATTGGACGTGTGTGAAGTCAGAATGGAGGTGTGTGAAGTCACAGAATGGAGGTGTGTGAACTCAGAATGGAGGTGTTTGAAGTCATAGATGGACGTGTGTGAAGTCACAGTATGGAGGTGTGTGAAATCATAGAATGGAATTTTGTGAATTCACAGAATGGAGCTAGGTGAAGTCAGAATGGAGGTGTGTGAAGTCATAGAATGGAGTTGTGTGAAGTCAAAATGGAGGTGTGTGAAGTCATAGAATGGAGGTGTGTGAAGTCATAGAATGGAGGTGTGTGAAGTCATAGAATGGATGTTTCTGAAGTAAGAGTGAAGGTGTGTGAACTCATAGAATGGAGGTGTGTGAAGTCAAAATGGACGTGTGTGAACTCATAGAATGGAGGTGTAAAGTCATAGAAAGGGGGTGGTTGAAGTCATGGAAAGTAGGTGTGGGAAGTCATAGAATGGAGAAGTGTGAAGTCATAGAGTGGAGGTGAGTGAAGTCACAGATTCGAAGTCTGTGAAGTCATAGAATGGAGGTTTGTGAAGTCAGAATGGAGGTGGGTGAACTCACAGAATGGAAGTGTGTGAAGTCACAATGGAGCTCTGTGAAGTCCTAGAATGGAGGTGTTTGAAGTCACAGAATGGAGGTGTGTGAAGTCATAGAATGGAGGTGTGTGAAGTCAGAATGGAGGTGTGTGAAGTCACAGAATGGAGGTGTGTGAAGTCATAGAATGGAGGTGTGTGAAGTCACAGAATGGAGTTGTGTGAAGTCATAGAATGGAGGTGTGTGAAGTCATAGAATGGAGGTGTGTGAAGTCACAGAATGGAGGTGTGTGAACTCAGGGAATGGAGGTGTGTGAAGTCACAGAATGGAGGTGTGTAAACTCAGAATGGAGGTGTGTGAAGTCACAGAATGGAGGTGTGTGAAGTCCTAGAATGGAAGAGTGAAGTCATAGAATGGAGGTGTGTGAAGTAAGAATGGAGGTGTGTGAAGTCACCGAATGGAGTTGTGTGAACTCAGAATGGAGCTGTGTGAATTCACAGAATGGAGGTTTGTGAAGTCATAGAATGGAGTTGTGTGAGGTCATAGAATGGATGTTTCTGAAGTAAGAATGAAGGTGTGTGAAGTCATAGAATGGAGGTGTGTGAAGTCATAGAATGGAGGTGTGTGAAGTCACACAATGGAGGTATCTGAAGTCAGAATGGAGGTGTGAAGTCATAGAATAGAGGTGGGTGAAGTCATAGAAAGGAGGTGTGGGAAGTCACAGAATGGAGCAGTGTGAAGTCATAGAGTAGAGGTGAGTGAAGTCACAGATTCCAGGTCTGTGAAGTCATAGAATGGAGGTGTGTGAAGTCAGAATGGAGGTCTGTGAAGTCTTAGAATGGAGGTGTGTGTTCTCATAGAATGGAGGTGTGTGACGTCACAATGGAAGTGTGTGAAGTCACAGAATGGAGGAGTGTGAAGTCATACATTGGTTTGTGAAGTCAGAATGGAGGCGTGTGAAGTCACAGAAGGGAGGTGTGTGAACTCAGAATGTAGGTGTGTGACGTCATAGATGGAGGTGTGTGAAGTCATAGTATGGAGGTGTGTGAAATGATAGAATGGAGTTTTGTGAATTCACAGAATGGAGGAGTGTGAAGTCAGAATGGCGGAGTGTGAAGTCATAGAATGGAGGTGTGTGAAGTTAGAATGGAGGTGTGTGAACTCATAGAATGGAGGTGTGTGAAGTCACAATGGAGGTGTGTGAAGACATAGAATGGAGCTGTGTGAAGTCACAGAATGGAGCTGTGTGAAGTCATGCAATGGATGTGTGTGAAGTCATACAATGGATGTTTGTGAAGTATGAATGAAGGTGTGGGAAGTCATAGAATGGAATTGTGTGAAGTCACAGAATGGAGGTGTGTGAAGTCACAGAATGGAGGTGTGTGCAGTCATAGAATGGATGTTTCTGAAGTAGGAATGAAGATGTGTGAAGGCATAGAATGGAGGTTTGTGAAGTTAAAGTGGAGGTGTGTGAACTCAAAGAATGGAGGTGTGTGAACTCATAGAATGGAGGTGTGTGAAGTCATGGAATGGAGGTGTGTGAAGTCCAAGAATGGAGGTGTGTGAAGTCAAACAATGGAGGTGTGTGAAGTCACAGAATGGAGGTGTGTGAAGTCACAGAATGGAGGTGTGTGAAGTCAAAATGGAGGTGTGTGAAGTCACAGAATGGAGGTGTGTGAAGTCACAGAATGGAGGTGTGGGAAGTCAGAATGGAGCTGAGTGAAGTCATAGAATTGAGGTAGGTGAAGGCAGAATGGAAGTGTGTGAACTCCTAGAATGGAGGTGTGTGAAGTCAAAATGGAGGTGTGTGAAGTCATAGAATGGTGGTTTTTGATGTCAAAGAATGGAGGTGTGTGAAGTCATCCATTGGAGGTGTGTGAAGTCACAATGGAGGTGTGTGAAGTCACAGAATGGAGGTGTGTGTACTCAGAATGGAGGTGTTTGAAGTCATAGATGGAGGTTTGTGAAGTCACAGATTCGAGGTCTGTGAAGTCATAGAATGGAGGTGTGTGATGTCAGAATGGAGGTGTGTGGAGTCCTAGAATGGAGGTGTGTGAACTCATAGAATGGAGGTGTGTGACGTCACAATGGAAGTGTGTGCAGTCACAGAATGGAGGTGTGTGAAGTCATACATTGGACGTGTGTGAAGTCAGAATGGAGGTGTGTGAAGTCACAGAATGGAGGTGTGTGAACTCAGAATGGAGGTGTTTGAAGTCATAGATGGAGGTGTGTGAAGTCACAGTATGGAGGTGTGTGAAATCATAGAATGGAATTTTGTGAATTCACAGAATGGAGCTAGGTGAAGTCAGAATGGAGGTGTGTGAAGTCATAGAATGGAGTTGTGTGAAGTCAAAATGGAGGTGTGTGAAGTCATAGAATGGAGGTGTGTGAAGTCATAGAATGGAGGTGTGAAGTCATAGAATGGATGTTTCTGAAGTAAGAGTGAAGGTGTGTGAACTCATAGAATGGAGGTGTGTGAAGTCAAAATGGACGTGTGTGAACTCATAGAATGGAGGTGTAAAGTCATAGAATGGGGGTGGTTGAAGTCATGGAAAGTAGGTGTGGGAAGTCATAGAATGGGGAAGTGTGAAGTCATAGAGTGGAGGTGAGTGAAGTCACAGATTCGAAGTCTGTGAAGTCATAGAATGGAGGTTTGTGAAGTCAGAATGGAGGTGGGTGAACTCACAGAATGGAAGTGTGTGAAGTCACAATGGAGCTGTGTGAAGTCCTAGAATGGAGGTGTTTGAAGTCACAGAATGGAGGTGTGTGAAGTCATAGAATGGAGGTGTGTGAAGTCAGAATGGAGGTGTGTGAAGTCACAGAATGGAGGTGTGTGAAGTCATAGAATGGAGGTGTGTGAAGTCACAGAATGGAGTTGTGTGAACTCATAGAATGGAGGTGTGTGAAGTCATAGAATGGAGGTGTGTGAAGTCACAGAATGGAGGTGTGTGAAGTCAGGGAATGGAGGTGTGTGAAGTCACAGAATGGAGGTGTGTAAACTCAGAATGGAGGTGTGTGAAGTCACAGAATGGAGGTGTGTGACGTCCTAGAATTGAAGTGTGTGAAGTCATAGAATGGAGGTGTGTGAAGTAAGAATGGAGGTGTGTGAAGTCCCAGAATGGAGTTGTGTGAACTCAGAATGGAGGTGTGTGAATTCACAGAATGGAGGTTTGTGAAGTCATAGAATGGAGTTGTGTGAGGTCATAGAATGGATGTTTCTGAAGTACGAATGAAGGTGTGTGAAGTCATAGAATGGAGGTGTGTGAAGTCAGAGAATGGAGGTGTGTGAAGTCACACAATGGAGGTATCTGAAGTCAGAATGGAGGTGTGAATTCATAGAATAGAGGTGGGTGAAGTCATAGAAAGGAGGTGTGGGAAGTCATAGAATGGAGCAGTGTGAAGTCATAGAGTAGAGGTGAGTGAAGTCACACATTCGAGGTCTGTGAAGTCATAGAATGGAGGTGTGTGAAGTCAGAATGGAGGTGTGTGAAGTCTTAGAATGGAGGTGTGTGTACTCATAGAATGGAGGTGTGTGACGTCACAATGGAAGTGTGTGAAGTCACAGAATGGAGGAGTGTGAAGTCATACATTGGTTTGTGAAGTCAGAATGGAGGCGTGTGAAGTCACAGAATGGAGGTGTGTGAAGTCAGAATGGAGGTGTGAAGTCATAGAATAGAGGTGGGTGAAGTCATAGAAAGGAGTTGTGGGAAGTCATAGAATAGAGGAGTGGGAAGTCATAGAATGGTGGTGAGTGAAGTCACAGATTAGAGGTCTGTGAAGTCATAGAATGGAGATGTGTGATGTCAGAATGGAGGTGTGTGAAGTCCTAGAATGGAGGTGTGTGAACTCATAGTATGGAGGTGTGTGACGTCACAATGGAACTGTGTGAAGTCACAGAATGGAGGTTTGTGAAGTCATCCATTGGAGGTGTGTGAAGTCACAATGGAGGTGTGTGAAGTCACAGAATGGAGGTGTGTGAACTCAGAATGGAGGTGTTTGAAGTCATAGATGGAGGTGTGTGAAGTCACAGTATGGAGGTGTGTGAAATCATAGAATGGAATTTTGTGAATTCACAGAATGGAGCTGTGTGAAGTCAGAATGGAGGAGTGTGAAGTCATAGAATGGAGGTGTGTGAAGTCAGAATGGAGGTGTGTGAACTCATAGAATGGACGTGTGTGAAGTCACAATGGAGGTGTGTGAAGACATAGAATGGAGGTGTGTGAAGTCACAGAATGGAGGCGTGTGAAGTCATAGAATGGAGGTGTGTGAAGTCATAGAATGGAGGTGTGTGAAGTCATAGAATGGATGTTTCTGCAGTAAGAATGAAGGTGTGTGAAGTCATAGAATGGAGGTGTGTGAAGTCAAAATGGAGGTGTGTGAACTCATAGAATGGACATGTGTGAACTCATAGTATGGAGGTGTGTGAAGTCAGAATGGAGGCGTGTGAAGTCACAGAATGGAGGTGTGTGAAGTCATAGAATGGAGGTTTGTGAATTCACAGAATGGAGTTGTGTGAACTCATAGAAGGAGGTGTGTGAAGTCATAGAATGGAGGTTTGTGAAGTCACAGAATGGAGGTGTGTGAAGTCAGCGAATGGAGGTGTGTGAAGTCACAGAATGGAGGTGTGTGAACTCAGAATGGAGGTGTGTGAAGTCACAGAATGGAGGTGTGTGAAGTCACAGAAGGGAGGTGTGTGAACTCAGAATGTAGGTGTGTGAAGTCATAGATGGAGGTGTGTGAAGTCATAGTATGGAGGTATGGGAAATGATAGAACTGAGTTTTGTGAATTCACAGAATGGAGGAGTGTGATGTCAGAATGGCGGAGTGTGAAGTCATAGAATGGAGGTGTGTGAAGTCACAATGGTTGTGTGTGAAGACATAGTATGGAGTTGTGTGAACTCATAGATTGGAAGTGTGTGAAGTCACAATGGAGGTGTGTGAAGACATAGAATGGAGGTGTGTGAAGTCACAGAATGGAGGTGTGTGAAGTCATACAATGGAGGTGTGTGAAGTCATAGAATGGATGTTTGTGAAGTAAGAATGAAGGTGTGTGAAGTCATAGAATGGAAGTGTGTGAAGTCACAGTAGAGGTGTGTGAACTCATAGAATGGAGGTGTAAAGTCATAGAATGGGGGTGGTTGAAGTAATGGAAAGTAGGTGTGGGAAATCATAGAATGGAGAAGTGTGAAGTCATAGAGTGGAGGTGAGTGAAGTCACAGATTCGAAGTCTGTGAAGTCATAGAATGGAGGTTTGTGAAGTCAGAATGGAGGTGGGTGAACTCACAGAATGGAAGTGTGTGAAGTCACAATGGAGCTGTGTGAAGTCCTAGAATGGAGGTGTTTGAAGTCACAGAATGGAGGTGTGTGAAGTCATAGAATGGAGGTGTGTGAAGTCAGAATGGAGGTGTGTGAAGTCACAGAATGGAGGTGTGTGAAGTCATAGAATGGAGGTGTGTGAAGTCACAGAATGGAGTTGTGTGAACTCATAGAATGGAGGTGTGTGAAGTCATAGAATGGAGGTGTGTGAAGTCACAGAATGGAGGTGTGTGAACTCAGGGAATGGAAGTGTGTGAAGTCATAGAATGGAGATGTGTGAAGTAAGAATGGAGGTGTGTGAAGTCCCCGAATGGAGTTGTGTGAACACAGAATGGAGGTGTGTGAATTCACAGAATGGAGGTTTGTGAAGTCATAGAATGGAGTTGTGTGAGGTCATAGAATGGATGTTTCTGAAGTACGAATGAAGGTGTGTGAAGTCATAGAATGGAGGTGTGTGAAGTCACAGAATGGAGGTGTGTGAAGTCACACAATGGAGGTATCTGAAGTCAGAATGGAGGTGTGAAGTCATAGAATAGAGGTGGGTGAAGTCATAGAAAGGAGGTGTGGGAAGTCAGAATGGAGGTGTGTGAAGTCTTAGAATGGAGGTGTGTGTACTCATAGAATGGAGGTGTGTGACGTCACAATGGAAGTGTGTGAAGTCACAGAATGGAGGAGTGTGAAGTCATATATTGGTTTGTGAAGTCAGAATGGAGGTGTGTGAAGTCACAGAAGGGAGGTGTGTGAACTCAGAATGTAGGTGTGTGAAGTCATAGATGGAGGTGTGTGAAATCATAGTATGGAGGTGTGTGAAAAGATAGAATGGAGTTTTGTGCATTCACAGACTGGAGGAGTGTGAAGTCAGAATGGCGGAGTGTGAAGTCATAGAATGGAGATGTGTGAAGTTAGAATGGAGGTGTGTGAAATCATAGAATGGAGGTGTTTGAAGTCACAAAATGGAGTTGTGTGAAGTCAGAATGGAGGTGTGTGAAGTCATAGAATTGAGATGTGTAAAGTCAGAATGGAGGTGTGTGAACTCATAGAATGGAGGTGTGTGAAGTCACAATGGAGGTGTGTGAAGACATAGAATGGAGGTGTGTGAAGTCACAGAATGGAGCTGTGTGAAGTCATGGAATGGATGTGTGTGAAGTCATACAATGGATGTTTGTGAAGTATGAATGAAGGTGTGGGAAGTCATAGAATGGAATTTTGTGAAGTCACAGAATGGAGGTGTGTGAAGTCACAGAATGGAGGTGTGTGCAGTCATAGAATGGATGTTTCTGAAGTAGGAATGAAGATGTGTGAAGGCATAGAATGGAGGTTTGTGAAGTTAAAGTGGAGGTGTGTGAACTCAAAGAATGGAGGTGTGTGAACTCATAGAATGGAGGTGTGTGAAGTCATGGAATGGAGGTGTGTGAAGTCCAAGAATGGAGGTGTGTGAAGTCAAACAATGGAGGTGTGTGAAGTCACAGAATGGAGGTGTGTGAAGTCACAGAATGGAGGTGTGTGAAGTCAAAATGGAGGTGTGTGAAGTCACAGAATGGAGGTGTGTGAAGTCACAGAATGGAGGTGTGGGAAGTCAGAATGGAGCTGAGTGAAGTCATAGAATGGAGGTGGGTGAAGGCAGAATGGAAGTGTGTGAACTCGTAGAATGGAGGTGTGTGAAGTCAAAATGGAGGTGTGTGAAGTCATAGAATGGTGGTTTTTGATGTCAAAGAATGGAGGTGTGTGAAGTCACAGAATGGAGGTGTGTGAAGTCACAGAATGGAGGTGTGTGAAGTCAGAATGGAGCTGAGTGAAGTCATAGAATGGAGGTGGGTGAAGGCAGAATGGAAGTGTGTGAACACGGAGAATGGAGGTGTGTGAAGTCAAAATGGAGGTGTGTCAAGTCATAGAATGGTGGTTTTTGATGTCAAAGAATGGAGGTGTGTGACGTCTTAGAATGGAGGTGTGTGAAGACAGAATGGAGATGTGTAAAGTCATAGAATGGAGGTGTGTGAAGTCAAAATGGAGGTGTGTGAAGTCAAAGAATGGAGGTGTGTGAAGTCATAGAATGGGGGTTTGTGAAGTCATGGAATGCAGGTTTGTAAAGTCAAACATTGTAAGTGTGTGAAGGTACAGAAAGGAGATGTGTGAAGTCATAGATTGGAGGTGTGTGAAGTCATAGAATGGAGGTGTGTGAAGTCAGTATGGACATGAGTGAAGTCACAGAAAGGAGGTGGGTGAGGTCATAGAATGTTGGTGTATGAAGTTATAGAATGGAGGTGTATGAAGTCAAAGAATGGAGGTGTGTGAAGTCAAAATGGTGGTGTGTGAAGTCACAGAATGGAGGTGTTTGAAGTCATAAAATGGAGGTGTGTGAAGTCAGATTGGAGGTGTGTGAAGTCACAGAATGGAGGTGTGTCAACTCAGAAAGGAGGTGTGTAAAGTCATAGAATGGAGGTGTGTGAAGTCAATAAATGGAGGTGTGTGCAATCATAGAATGGATGTATGTGAAGTCACAAAATTGAGGTGTGTGAAGTCAGAATGGAGGTGTGTGAAGTCAGATTGGAGGTGTGTGAAGTCATAGAATGGAGGTTTGTGAAGTCACAATGCAGGTGTGTGAACGCATAGAATGGAGGTGTGTGAAGTTACAATGGAGGTGTGTGAAGTCATATAATGGTGGTGTGTGATGTGACAGAATGGAGGTGTGTGAAGTCAAATGGAGGTGTGTGAAGTCACAGAATGGAGGTGTGTGAATTCAGAATGGAGGTGTGTGAAGTCATAGAGTGGAGGTGGGTGAAGTCATAGAATGGAGGTCTGTGAAATCATGGAATGGAGGTGTGTGAAGTCACAGAATGGAGGTGTGTGATGTCAGAATGGAGGTGTGTGAAGTCATAGAATTGAGGTGTGTGAATTCAGAATGGAGGTGTGTGAACACTTAGAATGGAGGTGTGTGAAGTCAAAGAATGGAGGTGTGTGAAGTCATAGAATGGAGGGGTGAAGTTAGAATGGAGGTGTGGGAAGTCATAGAATGGAAGTATGTGAAGTCAAATTGGAGGGGTGTGAACTCGGAGTAGGGAGGTGTGTGAAGTCATAGAATGCAGGTGTGTGAAGTCATAGAATGTAGGTGTGTGAAATCATAGAATGGAGGTTTGTGAAGTCATAGAATGGAGGTGTGTGAAGTCAAAGAATGGAGTTGTGTGAAGTCAAACAATAGAGGTGTGTGAAGTCACAACGGAGGTGTGTGAAATCATAGAATGGTGGTGTGTGAAGTCAAAGAATGGAGGTGTGGAAGTCATAGAATGGAGGTGTGTGAAGTCAGAATGGAGGTGTGAGAAGTCACAGAATGGAGGTGTGTGAATTCAGAATGGAGGTGAGTGAAGTCATAGAATGGAGGTGTGTGAAGTCATAGAATGGAGGTGTGTGAAATCATAGAATGTAGGTGTTTGAAGTCACAGAATGGAGTTGTGTGAAGTCAGAATGGAGGTGTGTGAAGTCATAGAATTGAGATGTGTAAAGTCAGAATGGAGGTGTGTGAACTCATAGAATGGAGGTTTTTGAAATCACAATGGAAGTGTGTGAAGTCATAGAATGGAGATGTGTGAAGTCAAGAATGGAGGTGTGTGAAGTCATAGAATGGAGCTGTGTGAAATCAGAATGGAGGTGTGTGAAGTCAGAATGGAGGTGTGTGAAGTCACAGAATGGAGGTGTGTGAAATAATAGAATGGAGATGTGTGAAATCATAGAATGGAGGTGTGTGAAGTCAGAATGGAGGTATGAGAAGTCACAGAATTGACGTGTGTGAAGTCACAGAATGGAGGTGTGTGAAGTCAGAATGTAGGTGTGTGAAGTCACAGAATGGAGGTGTGTGAAGTCACAGAAAGGAGGTGTGTGAAGTCACGGAATGGAGGTGTGTGAAGTCACAGAATGGAGGTGTGTGAACTCAGAATGGTGGTGTGAGAAGTCACAGAATGGAGGTGTGTGAAGTCATAGAATGGAAGTTTGTGAAGTCATAGAATGGACGTTTGTGAAGTCAGAATGGAGGTGTGTGAAGTCACAGAATGGAGTTGTGTGAACTCAGAATGGAGGTGTGTGAATTCACAGAATGTAGGTGTGTGAAGTCACAGAATGGAGTTGTGTGAAGTCACAGAATGGAAGTTTGTGAAGTAAGAATGAAGGTGTTTGAAGTCATAGAATGGAGGTGTGTGAAGTCACAGAATGGAGGTGTGTGAAGTGATAGAATGGAGGTGTGTGAAATCATAGGATTGAGGTGTGTGAAGTCATAGAATGGAGGTGTGTGAAGTCGCAGTAAGGAGGTGTGTGAAGACAGAATGGATGTGTGTGAAGTCATAGAATGGAGTTGAGTGAAGTCATAGAATGGAGAAGTGTGAAGTCCTAGAGTGGAGATGAGTGAGGTCACAGATTCGAGGTCTGTGAAGTCATAGAACGGAGGTGTGTGAAGTCAGAATGGAGGTGTGTGAACTCATAGAATGTAGGTGGGTACGTCAGAATGGAAGTGTGTGAAGTCATAGAATGCAGGTGTGTGAAGCCACAGAATGGAGGTGTGTGAAGTCATACAATGGAGGCGTGTGAAGTCAGAATGGATGTGCGTGAATTCTCAGAATGCAGGTGTGTGAACTGAGAATGGAAGTGTGTGAAGTCATAGATGGAGGTGTGTGAAGTCATAGTATGGAGATGCGTGAAATCATAGAATGGAGTTTTGTAATGTCACAGAATGGAGCTCTGTGAAGTCAGAATGGAGGTGTGTGAAGTCATAGAATGGAGTTGTGTGAAGTCAGAATGGAGGTGTGTGAACTCATAGAATGGACGTGTGTGAAGTCACAATGGAGGTGTGAGAAGACATAGAATGGAGGTGTGTGAAGTCACAGAATGGAGGTGTGTGGAGTCATAGAATGGAGGTGTGTGAAATCATAGAATGGAGGTGTGTGAAGTCATAGAATGGATGTTTCTGAAGTAAGAGTGAAGGTGTGTGAAGTCATAGAATGGAGGTCTGTGAAGTCAAAATGGAGGTGTGTGAACTCATAGAATGGAGGTGTGAAGTCATAGAATGGGGGTGGTTGAAGTCACAGAAAGGAGGTGTGGGAAGTCATAGAATGGAGAAGTGTGAAGTCATAGAGTGGAGGTGAGTGAAGTCACAGTTTCGAAGTCTGTGAAATCATAGAATGGAGGTTTGTGAAGTCAGAATGGAGGTGGGTGAACTCATAGAATGGAAGTGTGTGAAGTCACAATGGAGGTGTGTGAAGTCCTAGAATGGAGGTGTTTGAAGTCACAGAATGGAGGTGTGTGAAGTCTTAGAATGGAGGTGTGTGAAGTCAGAATGGAGGTGTGTGAACTCATAGAATGGACGTGTGTGAAGTCACAATGGAGGTGTGAGAAGACATAGAATGGAGGTGTGTGAAGTCAAACAATGGAGGTGTGTGAAGTCACAGAATGGAGGTGTGTGAAGTCACAGAATGGAGGTGTGTGAAGTCAAAATGGAGGTGTGTGAAGTCACAGAATGGAGGTGTGTGAAGTCAAAATTGTGGTGTGTGAATTCACAAATGGAGGTGTGTGAAGTCATAGAATGGGGGTGTGTGAAGTCATGGAATGGAGGTTTGTAAAGTCAAACATTGGAAGTGTGTGAAGTTACAGATAGGAGATGTGTGAAGTCATAGATTGGAGGTGTGTGAAGTCATAGATTGGAGGTGTGTGAAGTTAGTATGGACATGAGTGAAGTCACAGAAAGGAGGTGTGTGAGGTCATAGAATGTTGGTGTATGAAGTCATAGAATGGAGGTGTATGAAGTCAGATTGTAGGTCTGTGAAATCATAGAATGGGGGTGTGTGAAGTCACAATGCAGGTGTGTGAACGCATAGAATGTAGGTGTGTGAAGTCACAATGGAGGTGTGTGAAGTCATAGAATGGTGGTGTGTGAAGTGACAGAATGGAGGTGTGTGAAGTCAGAATGGAGGTGTGTGAAGTCACAGATTGGAGGTGTGTGAATTCAGAATGGAGGTGTGTGAAGTCATAGACTGGAGGTGGGTGAAGTCATAGAATGGAGGTCTGTGAAATCAAAGAATGGAGGTGTGTGAAGTCACAGAATGGAGGTGTGTGAAGTCAGAATGGAGGTGTGTGAAGTCACAGAATGGAGGTGTGTGAATTCAGAATTGAGGTGTGTGAACACTTAGAATGGAGGTGTGTGTAATCACAATGGAGGTGTGTGACGTCATAGAATGCAGGTGTGTGAAGTCACAGAATAGAGGTGTGTGAAGTCATAAAATGGAGGCGTGTGAAGTTAGAATGGATGTGCATGAATTCTCAGAATGCAGGTGTGTGAACTCAGAATGGAAGTGTGTGAAGTCATAGATGGAGGTGTGTGAAGTCATAGTATGGAGATGCATGAAATCATAGAATGGAGTTTTGTAATGTCACAGAATGGAGCTCTGTGAAGTCAGAATGGAGGTGTGTGAAGTCATAGAATGGAGTTGTGTGAAGTCAGAATGGAGGTGTGTGAGCTCATAGAATGGACGTGTGTGAAGTCAAAATGGAGGTGTGAGAAGACAGAGAATGGAGGTGTGTGAAGTCACAGAATGGAGGTGTGTGAAGTCATAGAATGGAGGTGTGTGAAGTCATAGAATGGAGGTGTGTGAAGTCATAGAATGGATGTTTCTGAAGTAAGAGTGAAGGTGTGTGAAGTCATAGAATGGAGGTGTGTGAAGTCCAAATGGAGGTGTGTGAAGTCATAGAATGGGGGTGGTTGAAGTCACAGAAAGGAGGTGTGGGAAGTCATAGAATGGAGGTGTGTGAAGTCACAGAATGGAGGTGTGTGAAGTCACACAATGGAGGTATCTGAAGTCAGAATGGAGGTGTGAAGTCATAGAACAGAGGTGGGTGAACTCATAGAATGGAGGTGTGGGAAGTCATAGAATGGAGCAGTGTGAAGTCATAGAGTAGAGGTGAGTGAAGTCAAAGTTTCAAGGTCTGTGAAGACATAGAATGGAGGTGTGTAAAGTCAGAATGCAGGTGTGTGAAGTCTTAGAAAGGAGGTGTGTGACGTCACAATGGAAGTGTGTGAAGTCACAGAAAGGAGGAGTGTGAAGACATACATTGGTGCGTTAAGTCAGAATGGAGGTGTGTGAAGTCACAGAAGGGAGGTGTGTGAACTCAGAATGGAGGTGTGTGAAGTCATAGATGGAGGTGTGTGAAGTCATATTATGGAGGTGTGTGAAATGATAGAATGGAGTTTTTTGAATTCACAGAATGGAGCTCTGTGAAGTCAGAATGGAGTTGTGTGAAGTCATAGAATGGAGTTGTGTGAAGTCAGAATGGAGGTGTGTGAAGCCACAGAATGGGGCTGTGTGAAGTCACAGAATGGAGGTGTGTGAAGTCAAAATGGAGGTGTGTGAAGTCACAGAATGGAGGTGTGTGAAGTCACAGAATGGAGGTGTGTGAAGTCAAAATTGTGGTGTGTGAATTCACAAATGGAGGTGTGTGAAGTCATAGAATGGATGTGTGTGAAGTCATAGAATGGATGTTTGTGAAGTGAGAATGAAGGTGTGTGAAGTCATAAAATGGAAGTGTGTGAAGTCACAGAATGGAGGTGTGTGAACTCATAGAATGGAGCTGTGTGAATTCAGAATGGAGGTGTGTGAAGTCATAGAATGGAGGTGTGTGCAGTCATAGAATGGATGTTTCTGAAGTAGGAATGAAGGTGTGTGAAGACATAGAATGGAGGTGTGTGAAGTTAAAATGGAGGTGTGTGAACTCAAAGAATGGAGGTCTGTGAACTCATAGAATGGAGGTGTGTGAAGTCATGGAATGGAGGTGTGTGAAGTCCAAGAATGGAGGTGTGTGAAGTCAAACAATGGAGGTGTGTGAAGTCATAGTATGGAGGTGTGTGAAATGATAGAATGGAGTTTTGTGAATTCACAGAATGGAGCTCTGTGAAGTCAAAATGGAGTTGTGTGAAGTCATAGAATGGAGTTGTGTGAAGTCATAGAATGGAGGTGTGTGAAGTCACAATGCAGGTGTGTGAACGCATAGAATGGAGGTGTGTGAAGTCACAATGGAGGTGTGTGAAGTCATAGAATGGTGGTGTGTGAAGTGACAGAATGGAGGTGTGTGAAGTCAGAATGGAGGTGTGTGAAGTCACAGATTGGAGGTGTGTGAATTCAGAATGGAGGTGTGTGAAGTCATAGAGTGGAGGTGGGTGAAGTCATACAATGGAGGTCTGTGAAATCATAGAATGGAAGTGTGTGAAGTCACAGAATGGAGGTGTGTGAAGTCACAATGCAGGTGTGTGAACGCATAGAATGGAGGTGTGTGAAGTCACAATGGAGGTGTGTGAAGTCATAGAATGCAGGTGTGTGAAGTCACAGAATGGAGGTGTGTGAAGTCATACAATGGAGGCGTGTGAAGTTAGAATGGATGTGCGTGAATTCTCAGAATGCAGGTGTGTGAACTCAGAATGGAAGTGTGTGAAGTCATAGATGGAGGTGTGTGAAGTCATAGTATGGAGATGCGTGAAATCATAGAATGGAGTTTTGTAATGTCACAGAATGGAGCTCTGTGAAGTCAGAATGGAGGTGTGGGAAGTCATAGAATGGAGCAGTGCGAAGTCATAGAGTAGAGGTGAGTGAAGTCAAAGTTTCGAGGTCTGTGAAGTCCAAGAATGGAGGTGTGTAAAGTCAGAATGCAGGTGTGTGAAGTCTTCGAAAGGAGGTGTGTGACGTCACAATGGAAGTGTGTGAAGTCACAGAATGGAGGAGTGTGAAGACATACATTGGTGTGTGAAGTCAGAATGGAGGTATGTGAAGTCACAGAAGGGAGGTGTGTGAACTCAGAATGGAGGTGTGTGAAGTCATAGATGGAGGTGTGTGAAGTCATAGTATGGAGGTGTGTGAAATGATAGAATGGAGTTTTGTGAATTCACAGAATGGAGCTCTGTGAAGTCAGAATGGAGTTGTGTGAAGTCATAGAATGGAGTTGTGTGAAGTCAGAATGGAGGTGTGTGAAGCCACAGAATGGAGGTGTGTGAAGTCATAGAATGGAGGTGTGTGAAGTCACAATGGAGGTGTGTGAAGGCATAGAATGGAGGTGTGTGAAGTCACAGAATGGAGGTGTGTGCAGTCATAGAATGGATGTGTGTGAAGTCATAGAATGGATGTTTGTGAAGTAAGAATGAAGGTGTGTGAAGTCATAGAATGGAAGTGTGTGAAGTCACAGAATGGAGGTGTGTGAACTCATAGAATGGAGCTGTGTGAATTCAGAATGGAGGTGTGTGAAGTCATAGAATGGAGGTGTGTGCAGTCATAGAATGGATGTTTCTGAAGTAGGAATGAAGGTGTGTGAAGACATAGAATGGAGGTGTGTGAAGGTAAAATGGAGGTGTGTGAACTCAAAGAATGGAGGTGTGTGTACTCATAGAATGGAGGTGAGTGAAGTCATGGAATGGAGGTGTGTGAAGTCCAAGAATGGAGGTGTGTGAAGTCAAACAATGGAGGTGTGTGAAGTCACAGAATGGAGGTGTGTGAAGTCACAGAATGGAGGTGTGTGAAGTGAAAATGGAGGTGTGTGAAGTCACAGAATGGAGGTGTGTGAAGTCACAGAATGGAGGTGTGTGAAGTCAAAATTGTGGTGTGTGAATTCACAAATGGAGGTGTGTGAAGTCATAGAATGGGGGTGTGTGAAGTCATGGAATGGAGGTTTGTAAAGTCAAATATTGGAAGTGTGTGAAGTTACAGATAGGAGATGTGTGAAGTCATAGATTGGAGGTGTGTGAAGTCATAGAATGGAGGTGTGTGAAGTTAGTATGGACATGAGTGAAGTCACAGAAAGGAAGTGTGTGAGGTCATAGAATGTTGGTGTATGAAGTCATAGAATGTAGGTGTATGAAGTCAAAGAATGGAGGTGTGTGAAGTCAAAATGGTGGTGTGTGAAGTCACAGAATGGATGTGTTTGAAGTCATAAAATGGAGGTGTGTGAAGTCAGATTGGAGGTATGTGAAGTCACAGAATGGAGGTGTGTCAACTCAGAAAGGAGGTGTGTAAAGTCATAGAATGGAGGTGTGTGAAGTCATAGAATGGAGGTGTGTGCAATCATAGAATGGAGGTATGTGAAGTCACAAAATTGAGGTGTGTGAACTCAGAATGGAGGTGTGTGAAGTCAGATTGGAGGTGTGTGAAATCATAGAAGGGGGTGTGTGAAGTCACAATGCAGGTGTGTGAACGCATAGAATGGAGGTGTGTGAAGTCACAATGGAGGTGTGTGAAGTCATAGAATGGTGGTGTGTGAAGTGACAGAATGGAGGTGTGTGAAGTCAGAATGGAGATGTGTGAAGTCACAGATTGGAGGTGTGTGAATTCAGAATGGACGTGTGTGAAGTCCAAGAATGGAGGTGTGTGAAGTCAAACAATGGAGGTGTGTGAAGTCACAGAATGGAGGTGTGTGAAGTCACATAATGGAGGTGTGTGAATTCAGAATTGAGGTGTGTGAACACTTAGAATGGAAGTGTGTGTAATCACAATGGAGGTGTGTGAAGTCATAGAATGCAGGTGTGTGAAGTCACAGAATGGAGGTGTGTGAAGTCATACAATGGAGGCGTGTGAAGTTAGAATGGATGTGCGTGAATTCTCAGAATGCAGGTGTGTGAACTCAGAATGGAAGTGTGTGAAGTCATAGATGGATGTGTGTGTAGTCATAGTATGGAGATGCGTGAAATCATAGAATGGAGTTTTGTAATGTCACAGAATGGAGCTCTGTGAAGTCAGAATGGAGTTGTGTGAAGTCATAGAATGGAGTTGTGTGAAGTCAGAATGGAGGTGTGTGAACTCATAGAATGGACGTGTGTGAAGTCACAATGGAGGTGTGAGAAGACAGAGAATGGAGGTGTGTGAAGTCACAGAATGGAGGTGTGTGAAGTCATAGAATGGAGGTGTGTGAAGTCAAAATGGAGGTGTGTGAAGTCATAGAATGGGGGTGGTTGAAGTCACAGAAAGGAGGTGTGGGAAGTCATAGAATGGAGGTGTGTGAAGTCATAGAATGGAGGTGTGTGAAGTCACACAACGGAGGTATCTGAAGTCAGAATGGAGGTGTGAAGTCATAGAATAGAGGTGGGTGAACTCATAGAAAGGAGGTGTGGGAAGTCATAGAATGGAGCAGTGTGAAGTCATAGAGTAGAGATGAGTGAAGTCAAAGTTTCGAGGTCTGTGAAGTCATAGAATGGAGGTGTGTAAAGTCAGAATGCAGGTGTGTGAAGTCTTAGAAAGGAGGTGTGTGACGTCACAATGGAAGTGTGTGAAGTCACAGAATGGAGGAGTGTGAAGACATACATTGGTGTGTGAAGTCAGAATGGAGGTGTGTGAAGTCACAGAAGGCAGGTGTGTGAACTCAGAATGGAGGTGTGTGAAGTCATAGATGGAGATGTGTGAAGTCATAGTATGGAGGTGTGTGAAATGATAGAATGGAGTTTTGTGAATTCACAGAATGGAGCTCTGTGAAGTCAGAATGGAGTAGTGTGATGTCATAGAATGGAGTTGTGTGAAGTCAGAATGGAGGTGTGTGAAGCCACAGAATGGAGGTGTGTGAAGTCATAGAATGGAGGTGTGTGAAGTCACAATGGAGGTGTGTGAAGACATAGAATGGAGGTGTGTGAAGTCACAGAATGGAGGTGTGTGAAGTCATAGAATGGATGTGTGTGAAGTCATAGAATGGATGTTTGTGAAGTAAGAATGAAGGTGTGTGAAGTCATAGAATGGAAGTGTGTGAAGTCACAGAATGGAGGTGTGTGAAGTCATAGAATGGAGCTGTGTGAATTCAGAATGGAGTTGTGTGAAGTCATAGAATGGAGGTGTGTGCAGTCATAGAATGGATGTTTCTGAAGTAGGAATGAAGGTGTGTGAAGGCATAGAATGGAGGTGTGTGAAGTTAAAATGGAGGTGTGTGAACTCAAAGAATGGAGGTGTGTGAACTCATAGAATGGAGGTGTGTGAAGTCATGGAATGGAGGTGTGTGAAGTCCAAGAATGGAGGTGTGTGAAGTCAAACAATGGAGGTGTGTGAAGTCACAGAATGGAGGTGTGTGAAGTCACAGAATGGAGGTGTGTGAAGTCAAAATGGAGGTGTGGGAAGTCACAGAATGGAGGTGTGTGAAGTCACAGAATGGAGGTGTGTGAAGTCAAAATTGTGGTGTTTGAATTCACAAATGGAGGTGTGTGAAGTCATAGAATGGGGGTGTGTGAAGTCATAGAATGGAGGTGTGTGAAGTTAGTATGGACATGAGTGAAGTCACAGAAAGGAGGTGTGTGAGGTCATAGAATGTTGGTGTATGAAGTCATAGAATGGAGGTGTATGAAGTCAAAGAATGGAGGTGTGTGAAGTCAAAATGGTGGTGTGTGAAGTCACAGAATGGATGTGTTTGAAGTCATAAAATGGAGGTGTGTGAAGTCAGATTGGAGGTATGTGAAGTCAAAGAATGGAGGTGTGTCAACTCAGAAAGGAGGTGTGTAAAGTCATAAAATGGAGGTGTGTGAAGTCATAGAATGGAGGTGTGTGCAATCATAGAATGGAGGTATGTGAAGTCACAAAATTGAGGTGTGTGAACTCAGAATGGAGGTGTGTGAAGTCAGATTGGAGGTGTGTGAAGTCATAGAATGGAGGTGTGTGAAGTCACAATGCAGGTGTGTGAATGCATAGAATGGAGGTGTGTGAAGTCACAATGGAGGTGTGTGAAGTCATAGAATGGTGGTGTGTGAAGTGACAGAATGGAGGTGTGTGAAGTCAGAATGGAGGTGTGTGAAGTCACAGATTGGAGGTGTGTGAATTCAGAATGGAAGTGTGTGAAGTCATAGAGTGGAGGTGGGTGAAGTCATACAATGGAGGTCTGTGAAATCATAGAATGGAGGTGTGTGAAGTCACAGAATGGAGGTGTGTGAAGTCAGAATGGAGGTGTGTGAAGTCACAGAATGGAGGTGTGTGAATTCAGAATTGAGGTGTGTGAACACTTAGAATGGAGGTGTGTGTAATCACAATGGAGGTGTGTGAAGTCATAGAATGCAGGTGTGTGAAGTCACAGAATGGAGGTGTGTGAAGTCATACAATGGAGGCGTGTGAAGTTAGAATGGATGTGCGTGAATTCTCAGAATGCAGGTGTGTGAACTCAGAATGGAAGTGTGTGAAGTCATAGATGGAGGTGTGTGAAGTCATAGTATGGAGATGCGTGAAATCATAGAATGGAGTTTTGTAATGTCACAGAATGGAGCTCTGTGAAGTCAGAATGGAGGTGTGTGAAGTCATAGAATGGAGTTGTGTGAAGTCAGAATGGAGGTGTGTGAACTCATAGAATGGACGTGTGTGAAGTCACAATGGAGGTGTGAGAAGACAGAGAATGGAGGTGTGTGAAGTCACAGAATGGAGGTGTGTGAAGTCATAGAATGGAGGTGTGTGAAGTCATAGAATGTAGGTGTGTGAATTCATAGAATGGATGTTTCTGAAGTAAGAGTAAAGGTGTGTGAAGTCATAGAATGGAGGTGTGTGAAGTCAAAATGGAGGTGTGTGAAGTCATAGAATCGGGGTGGTTGAAGTCACAGAAAGGAGGTGTGGGAAGTCATAGAATGGAGAAGTGTGAAGTCATAGATTGGAGGTGAGTGAAGTCACAGATTCGAAGTCTGTGAAGTCATAGAATGGAGGTTTGTGAAGTCAGAAATGTGGTGGGTGAACTCATAGAATGGAAGTGTGTGAAGTCACAATGGAGGTGAGTGAAGTCCTAGAATGGAGGTGTTTGAAGTCACAGAATGGAGGTGTGTGAAGTCATAGAATGTAGGTGTGTGAAGTCAGAATGGAGGTGTGTGAAGTCACAGAATGGAGGTGTGTGAAGTCATAGAATCGAGGTTTGTGAATTCACAGAATGGAGTTGTGTGAACTCATAGAAGGAGGTGTGTGAAGTCATAGAATGGAGGTGTGTGAAGTCACAGAATGGAGATGTGTGAAGTCAGGGAATGGAGGTGTGTGAAGTCACAGAATGGAGGTGTGTGAAGTCCTAGAATGGAAGTGTGTGAAGTCATACAAAGGAGGTGTGAGAAGTAATAATGAAGGTGTGTGAAATCAGAGAATGGAGGTGTTTGAAGTCATAGAATGGAGGTGTGTGAAGTCATAGAATGGAGGTGTGTGAAGTCACAGAAAGGAGGTGTGTGAAGTCATGGAATGGAGGTGTGTGAAGTCACAGAATGGAGGTGTGTGAACTCAGAATGGAGGTGTGAGAAGTCAGAGAATGGAGGTGTGTGAAGTCATAGAATGGAAGTGTGTGAAGTCATAGAACGGAGGTTTGTGAAGTCAGAATGGAGGTGTGTGAAGTCACCGAATGGAGTTGTGTGAACTCAGAATGGAGGTGTGTGATTTCACAGAATGGAGGTTTGTGAAATCATAGGATGGAGTTGTGTGAGGTCATAGAATGGATATTTCTGAAGTAAGAATGAAGGTGTGTGAAGTCATAGAATGGAGGTGTGTGAAGACATAGAATGGAGGTGTGTGAAGTCACACAATGGAGGTATCTGAAGTCAGAATGGAGGTGTGAAGTCATAGAATAGAGGTGGGTGAAGTCATAGAAAGGAGGTGTGGGAAGTCATAGAATGGTGCAGTGTGAAGTCATAGAGTAGAGGTGAGTGAAGTCAAAGATTCGAGGTCTGTGAAGTCATAGAATGGAGGTGTGTGAAGTCAGAATGCAGGTGTGTGAAGTCACAGAATGGAGGAGTGTGAAGTCATACATTGGTGTGTGAAGTCAGAATGGAGGTGTGTGAAGTCACAGAAGGGAGGTGTGTGAACTCAGAATGGAGGTGTGTGAAGTCATAGATGGAGGTGTGTGAAGTCATACTATGGAGGTGTGTGAAATGATAGAATGGAGTTTTGTGAATTCACAGAATGGAGGAGTGTGAAGTCAGAATGGCGGAGTGTGAAGTCATAGAATGGAGGTGTGTGAAGTTAGAATGGAGGTGTGTGAACTCTTAGAATGGAGGTGTGTGAAGTCCCAATGCAGGTGTGTGAAGACATAGAATGGAGGTGTGTGAAGTCACAGAATGGAGGTGTGGGAAGTCATAGAATGGATGCGTGTGAAGTCATAGAATGGATGTTTGTGAAGTAAGAATGAAGGTGTGTGAAGTCATAGAATGGAAGTGTGTGCAGTCATAGAATGGATGTTTCTGAAGTAGGAATGAAGGTGTGTGAAGGCATAGAATGGAGGTGTGTGAAGTTAAAATGGAGGTGTGTGAACTCAAAGAATGGAGGTGTGTGAACTCATAGAATGGAGGTGTGTGAAGTCATGGAATGGAGGTGTGTGAAGTCGAAGAATGGAGGTGTGTGAAGTCAAAATGGTGGTGTGTGAAGTCACAGAATGGATGTGTTTGAAGTCATAAAATGGAGGTGTGTGAAGTCATAGAATGGAGTTGTGTGAAGTCAGAATGGAGGTGTGTGAACTCATAGAATGGACGTGTGTGAAGTCACAATGGAGGTGTGAGAAGACAGAGAATGGAGGTGTGTGAAGTCACAGAATGGAGGTGTGTGAAGTCATAGAATGGAGGTGTGTGAAGTCAAAATGGAGGTGTGTGAAGTCATAGAATGGGGGTGGTTGAAGTCACAGAAAGGAGGTGTGGGAAGTCATAGAATGGAGGTGTGTGAAGTCATAGAATGGAGGTGTGTGAAGTCACACAACGGAGGTATCTGAAGTCAGAATGGAGGTGTGAAGTCATAGAATAGAGGTGGGTGAACTCATAGAAAGGAGGTGTGGGAAGTCATAGAATGGAGCAGTGTGAAGTCATAGAGTAGAGATGAGTGAAGTCAAAGTTTCGAGGTCTGTGAAGTCATAGAATGGAGGTGTGTAAAGTCAGAATGCAGGTGTGTGAAGTCTTAGAAAGGAGGTGTGTGACGTCACAATGGAAGTGTGTGAAGTCACAGAATGGAGGAGTGTGAAGACATACATTGGTGTGTGAAGTCAGAATGGAGGTGTGTGAAGTCACAGAAGGCAGGTGTGTGAACTCAGAATGGAGGTGTGTGAAGTCATAGATGGAGATGTGTGAAGTCATAGTATGGAGGTGTGTGAAATGATAGAATGGAGTTTTGTGAATTCACAGAATGGAGCTCTGTGAAGTCAGAATGGAGTAGTGTGATGTCATAGAATGGAGTTGTGTGAAGTCAGAATGGAGGTGTGTGAAGCCACAGAATGGAGGTGTGTGAAGTCATAGAATGGAGGTGTGTGAAGTCACAATGGAGGTGTGTGAAGACATAGAATGGAGGTGTGTGAAGTCACAGAATGGAGGTGTGTGAAGTCATAGAATGGATGTGTGTGAAGTCATAGAATGGATGTTTGTGAAGTAAGAATGAAGGTGTGTGAAGTCATAAAATGGAAGTGTGTGAAGTCACAGAATGGAGGTGTGTGAAGTCATAGAATGGAGCTGTGTGAATTCAGAATGGAGTTGTGTGAAGTCATAGAATGGAGGTGTGTGCAGTCATAGAATGGATGTTTCTGAAGTAGGAATGAAGGTGTGTGAAGGCATAGAATGGAGGTGTGTGAAGTTAAAATGGAGGTGTGTGAACTCAAAGAATGGAGGTGTGTGAACTCATAGAATGGAGGTGTGTGAAGTCATGGAATGGAAGTGTGTGAAGTCCAAGAATGGAGGTGTGTGAAGTCAAACAATGGAGGTGTGTGAAGTCACAGAATGGAGGTGTGTGAAGTCACAGAATGGAGGTGTGTGAAGTCAAAATGGAGGTGTGGGAAGTCACAGAATGGAGGTGTGTGAAGTCACAGAATGGAGGTGTGTGAAGTCAAAATTGTGGTGTTTGAATTCACAAATGGAGGTGTGTGAAGTCATAGAATGGGGGTGTGTGAAGTCATAGAATGGAGGTGTGTGAAGTTAGTATGGACATGAGTGAAGTCACAGAAAGGAGGTGTGTGAGGTCATAGAATGTTGGTGTATGAAGTCATAGAATGGAGGTGTATGAAGTCAAAGAATGGAGGTGTGTGAAGTCAAAATGGTGGTGTGTGAAGTCACAGAATGGATGTGTTTGAAGTCATAAAATGGAGGTGTGTGAAGTCAGATTGGAGGTATGTGAAGTCACAGAATGGAGGTGTGTCAACTCAGAAAGGAGGTGTGTAAAGTCATAAAATGGAGGTGTGTGAAGTCATAGAATGGAGCTGTGCAATCATAGAATGGAGGTATGTGAAGTCACAAAATTGAGGTGTGTGAACTCAGAATGGAGGTGTGTGAAGTCAGATTGGAGGTGTGTGAAGTCATAGAATGGAGGTGTGTGAAGTCACAATGCAGGTGTGTGAATGCATAGAATGGAGGTGTGTGAAGTCACAATGGAGGTGTGTGAAGTCATAGAATGGTGGTGTGTGAAGTGACAGAATGGAGGTGTGTGAAGTCAGAATGGAGGTGTGTGAAGTCACAGATTGGAGGTGTGTGAATTCAGAATGGAAGTGTGTGAAGTCATAGAGTGGAGGTGGGTGAAGTCATACAATGGAGGTCTGTGAAATCATAGAATGGAGGTGTGTGAAGTCACAGAATGGAGGTGTGTGAAGTCAGAATGGAGGTGTGTGAAGTCACAGAATGGAGGTGTGTGAATTCAGAATTGAGGTGTGTGAACACTTAGAATGGAGGTGTGTGTAATCACAATGGAGGTGTGTGAAGTCATAGAATGCAGGTGTGTGAAGTCACAGAATGGAGGTGTGTGAAGTCATACAATGGAGGCGTGTGAAGTTAGAATGGATGTGCGTGAATTCTCAGAATGCAGGTGTGTGAACTCAGAATGGAAGTGTGTGAAGTCATAGATGGAGGTGTGTGAAGTCATAGTATGGAGATGCGTGAAATCATAGAATGGAGTTTTGTAATGTCACAGAATGGAGCTCTGTGAAGTCAGAATGGAGGTGTGTGAAGTCATAGAATGGAGTTGTGTGAAGTCAGAATGGAGGTGTGTGAACTCATAGAATGGACGTGTGTGAAGTCACAATGGAGGTGTGAGAAGACAGAGAATGGAGGTGTGTGAAGTCACAGAATGGAGGTGTGTGAAGTCATAGAATGGAGGTGTGTGAAGTCATAGAATGTAGGTGTGTGAATTCATAGAATGGATGTTTCTGAAGTAAGAGTAAAGGTGTGTGAAGTCATAGAATGGAGGTGTGTGAAGTCAAAATGGAGGTGTGTGAAGTCATAGAATCGGGGTGGTTGAAGTCACAGAAAGGAGGTGTGGGAAGTCATAGAATGGAGAAGTGTGAAGTCATAGATTGGAGGTGAGTGAAGTCACAGATTCGAAGTCTGTGAAGTCATAGAATGGAGGTTTGTGAAGTCAGAAATGTGGTGGGTGAACTCATAGAATGGAAGTGTGTGAAGTCACAATGGAGGTGAGTGAAGTCCTAGAATGGAGGTGTTTGAAGTCACAGAATGGAGGTGTGTGAAGTCATAGAATGTAGGTGTGTGAAGTCAGAATGGAGGTGTGTGAAGTCACAGAATGGAGGTGTGTGAAGTCATAGAATCGAGGTTTGTGAATTCACAGAATGGAGTTGTGTGAACTCATAGAAGGAGGTGTGTGAAGTCATAGAATGGAGGTGTGTGAAGTCACAGAATGGAGATGTGTGAAGTCAGGGAATGGAGGTGTGTGAAGTCACAGAATGGAGGTGTGTGAAGTCCTAGAATGGAAGTGTGTGAAGTCATACAAAGGAGGTGTGAGAAGTAATAATGAAGGTGTGTGAAATCAGAGAATGGAGGTGTTTGAAGTCATAGAATGGAGGTGTGTGAAGTCATAGAATGGAGGTGTGTGAAGTCACAGAAAGGAGGTGTGTGAAGTCATGGAATGGAGGTGTGTGAAGTCACAGAATGGAGGTGTGTGAACTCAGAATGGAGGTGTGAGAAGTCAGAGAATGGAGGTGTGTGAAGTCATAGAATGGAAGTGTGTGAAGTCATAGAACGGAGGTTTGTGAAGTCAGAATGGAGGTGTGTGAAGTCACCGAATGGAGTTGTGTGAACTCAGAATGGAGGTGTGTGATTTCACAGAATGGAGGTTTGTGAAATCATAGGATGGAGTTGTGTGAGGTCATAGAATGGATATTTCTGAAGTAAGAATGAAGGTGTGTGAAGTCATAGAATGGAGGTGTGTGAAGACATAGAATGGAGGTGTGTGAAGTCACACAATGGAGGTATCTGAAGTCAGAATGGAGGTGTGAAGTCATAGAATAGAGGTGGGTGAAGTCATAGAAAGGAGGTGTGGGAAGTCATAGAATGGTGCAGTGTGAAGTCATAGAGTAGAGGTGAGTGAAGTCAAAGATTCGAGGTCTGTGAAGTCATAGAATGGAGGTGTGTGAAGTCAGAATGCAGGTGTGTGAAGTCACAGAATGGAGGAGTGTGAAGTCATACATTGGTGTGTGAAGTCAGAATGGAGGTGTGTGAAGTCACAGAAGGGAGGTGTGTGAACTCAGAATGGAGGTGTGTGAAGTCATAGATGGAGGTGTGTGAAGTCATACTATGGAGGTGTGTGAAATGATAGAATGGAGTTTTGTGAATTCACAGAATGGAGGAGTGTGAAGTCAGAATGGCGGAGTGTGAAGTCATAGAATGGAGGTGTGTGAAGTTAGAATGGAGGTGTGTGAACTCATAGAATGGAGGTGTGTGAAGTCCCAATGCAGGTGTGTGAAGACATAGAATGGAGGTGTGTGAAGTCACAGAATGGAGGTGTGGGAAGTCATAGAATGGATGCGTGTGAAGTCATAGAATGGATGTTTGTGAAGTAAGAATGAAGGTGTGTGAAGTCATAGAATGGAAGTGTGTGCAGTCATAGAATGGATGTTTCTGAAGTAGGAATGAAGGTGTGTGAAGGCATAGAATGGAGGTGTGTGAAGTTAAAATGGAGGTGTGTGAACTCAAAGAATGGAGGTGTGTGAACTCATAGAATGGAGGTGTGTGAAGTCATGGAATGGAGGTGTGTGAAGTCGAAGAATGGAGGTGTGTGAAGTCAAAATGGTGGTGTGTGAAGTCACAGAATGGATGTGTTTGAAGTCATAAAATGGAGGTGTGTGAAGTCAGATTGGAGGTATGTGAAGTCACAGAATGGAGGTGTGTCAACTCAGAAAGGAGGTGTGTAAAGTCATAGAATGGAGGTGTATGAAGTCATAGAATGGAGGTGTGTGCAATCATAGAATGGAGGTATGTGAACTCACAAAATTGAGGTGTTTGAACTCAGAATGGGGGTGTGTAAAGTCAGATTGGAGGTGTGTGAAGTCATAGAATGGAGGTGTGTGACGTCACGATGCAGGTGTGTGAACGCATAGAATGGAGGTGTGTGAAGTCACAATGGAGGTGTGTGAAGTCATAGAATGGTGGTGTGTGAAGTGACAGAATGGAGGTGTGTGAAGTCAGAATGGAGGTGTGTGAAGTCACAGAATGGAGGTGTGTGAATTCAGAATGGACGTGTGTGAAGTCATAGAGTGGAGGTGGGTGAAGTCATAGAATGGAGGTCTGTGAAATCATAGAATGGAGGTGTGTGAAGTCACAGAATGGAGGTGTGTGAAGTCAGAATGGAGGTGTGTGAAGTCACAGAATGGAGGTGTGTGAATTCAGAATTGAGGTGTGTGAACACTTAGAATGGAGGTGTGTGTAATCACAATGGAGGTGTGTGAAGTCATAGAATGCAGGTGTGTGAAGTCACAGAATGGAGGTGTGTGAAGTCATACAATGGAGGCGTGTGAAGTTAGAATGGATGTGCGTGAATTCTCAGAATGCAGGTGTGTGAACTCAGAATGGAAGTGTGTGAAGTCATAGATGGAGGTGTGTGAAGTCATAGTATGGAGATGCGTGAAATCATAGAATGGAGTTTTGTAATGTCACAGAATGGAGCTCTGTGAAGTCAGAATGGAGGTGAGTGAAGTCATAGAATGGAGTTGTGTGAAGTCAGAATGGAGGTGTGTGAACTCATAGAATGGACGTGTGTGAAGTCACAATGGAGGTGTGAGAAGACAGAGAATGGAGGTGTGTGAAGTCCTAGAATGGAGGTGTGTAAAGTCAGAATGCAGGTGTGTGAAGTCTTAGAAAGGAGGTGTGTGACGTCACAATGGAAGTGTGTGAAGTCACAGAATGGAAGAGTGTGAAGACATACATTGGTGTGTGAAGTCAGAATGGAGGTGTGTGAAGTCACAGAAGGCAGGTGTGTGAACTCAGAATGGAGGTGTGTGAAGTCATAGATGGAGGTGTGTGAAGTCATAGTATGGAGGTGTGTGAAATGATAGAATGGAGTTTTGTGAATTCACAGAATGGAGCTCTGTGAAGTCAGAATGGAGTTGTGTGAAGTCATAGAATGGAGTTGTGTGAAGTCAGAATGGAGGTGTGTGAAGCCACAGAATGGAGGTGTGTGAAGTCATAGAATGGAGGTGTGTGAAGTCACAATGGAGGTGTGTGAAGACATAGAATGGAGGTGTGTGAAGTCACAGAATGGAGGTTTGTGAAGTCAAACAATGGAGGTGTGTGAAGTCACAGATAGGAGGTGTGTGAAGTCACAGAATGGAGGTGTGTGAAGTCAAAATGGAGGTGTGTGAAGTCACAGAATGGAGGTGTGTGAAGTCACAGAATGGAGGTGTGTGAAGTCAAAATTGTGGTGTGTGAATTCACAAATGGAGGTGTGTGAAGTCATAGAATGGGGGTGTGTGAAGTCATGGAATGGAGGTTTGTAAAGTCAAACATTGGAAGTGTGTGAAGTTACAGATAGGAGATGTGTGAAGTCATAGATTGGAGGTGTGTGAAGTCATAGAATGGAGGTGTGTGAAGTTAGTATGGACATGAGTGAAGTCACAGAAAGGAAGTGTGTGAGGTCATAGAATGTTGGTGTATGAAGTCATAGAATGTAGGTGTATGAAGTCAAAGAATGGAGGTGTGTGAAGTCAAAATGGTGGTGTGTGAAGTCACAGAATGGATGTGTTTGAATTCATAAAATGGAGGTGTGTGAAGTCAGATTGGAGGTATGTGAAGTCACAGAATGGAGGTGTGTCAACTCAGAAAGGAGGTGTGTAAAGTCATAGAATGGAGGTGTGTGAAGTCATAGAATGGAGGTGTGTGCAATCATAGAATGGAGGTATGTGAAGTCACAAAATTGAGGTGTGTGAAATCAGAATGGAGGTGTGTGAAGTCAGATTGGAGGTGTGTGATGTCATAGAATGGAGGTGTGTGAAGTCACAATGCAGGTGTGTGAACGCATAGAATGGAGGTGTGTGAAGTCACAATGGAGGTGTGTGAAGTCATAGAATGGTGGTGTGTGAAGTGACAGAATGGAGGTGTGTGAAGTCAGAATGGAGGTGTGTGAAGTCACAGATTGGAGGTGTGTGAATTCAGAATGGACGTGTGTGAAGTCATAGAGTGGAGGTGGGTGAAGTCATAGAATGGAGGTCTGTGAAATCATAGAATGGAGGTGTGTGAAGTCACAGAATGGAGGTGTGTGAAGTCACAATGGAGGTGTGTGAAGTCACAGAATGGAGGTGTGTGAATTTAGGATTGAGGTGTGTGAACACTTAGAATGGAGGTGTGTGTAATCACAATGGAGGTGTGTGAAGTCATAGAATGCAGGTGTGTGAAGTCACAGAATGGAGGTTTGTGAAGTCATACAATGGAGGCGTGTGAAGTTAGAATGGATGTGCATGAATTCTCAGAATGCAGGTGTGTGAACTCAGAATGGAAGTGTGTGAAGTCATAGATGGAGGTGTGTGAAGTCCTAGAATGGAAGTGTGTGAAGTCATACAAAGGAGGTGTGAGAAGTAATAATGAAGGTGTGTGAAATCAGAGAATGGAGGTGTTTGAAGTCATAGAATGGAGGTGTGTGAAGTCATAGAATGGAGGTGTGTGAAGTCACAGAAAGGAGGTGTGTGAAGTCATGGAATGGAGGTGTGTGAAGTCACAGAATGGAGGTGTGTGAACTCAGAATGGAGGTGTGAGAAGTCAGAGAATGGAGGTGTGTGAAGTCATAGAATGGAAGTGTGTGAAGTCATAGAACGGAGGTTTGTGAAGTCAGAATGGAGGTGTGTGAAGTCACCGAATGGAGTTGTGTGAACTCAGAATGGAGGTGTGTGATTTCACAGAATGGAGGTTTGTGAAATCATAGGATGGAGTTGTGTGAGGTCATAGAATGGATATTTCTGAAGTAAGAATGAAGGTGTGTGAAGTCATAGAATGGAGGTGTGTGAAGACATAGAATGGAGGTGTGTGAAGTCACACAATGGAGGTATCTGAAGTCAGAATGGAGGTGTGAAGTCATAGAATAGAGGTGGGTGAAGTCATAGAAAGGAGGTGTGGGAAGTCATAGAATGGTGCAGTGTGAAGTCATAGAGTAGAGGTGAGTGAAGTCAAAGATTCGAGGTCTGTGAAGTCATAGAATGGAGGTGTGTGAAGTCAGAATGCAGGTGTGTGAAGTCACAGAATGGAGGAGTGTGAAGTCATACATTGGTGTGTGAAGTCAGAATGGAGGTGTGTGAAGTCACAGAAGGGAGGTGTGTGAACTCAGAATGGAGGTGTGTGAAGTCATAGATGGAGGTGTGTGAAGTCATACTATGGAGGTGTGTGAAATGATAGAATGGAGTTTTGTGAATTCACAGAATGGAGGAGTGTGAAGTCAGAATGGCGGAGTGTGAAGTCATAGAATGGAGGTGTGTGAAGTTAGAATGGAGGTGTGTGAACTCATAGAATGGAGGTGTGTGAAGTCCCAATGCAGGTGTGTGAAGACATAGAATGGAGGTGTGTGAAGTCACAGAATGGAGGTGTGGGAAGTCATAGAATGGATGCGTGTGAAGTCATAGAATGGATGTTTGTGAAGTAAGAATGAAGGTGTGTGAAGTCATAGAATGGAAGTGTGTGCAGTCATAGAATGGATGTTTCTGAAGTAGGAATGAAGGTGTGTGAAGGCATAGAATGGAGGTGTGTGAAGTTAAAATGGAGGTGTGTGAACTCAAAGAATGGAGGTGTGTGAACTCATAGAATGGAGGTGTGTGAAGTCATGGAATGGAGGTGTGTGAAGTCGAAGAATGGAGGTGTGTGAAGTCAAAATGGTGGTGTGTGAAGTCACAGAATGGATGTGTTTGAAGTCATAAAATGGAGGTGTGTGAAGTCAGATTGGAGGTATGTGAAGTCACAGAATGGAGGTGTGTCAACTCAGAAAGGAGGTGTGTAAAGTCATAGAATGGAGGTGTATGAAGTCATAGAATGGAGGTGTGTGCAATCATAGAATGGAGGTATGTGAACTCACAAAATTGAGGTGTGTGAACTCAGAATGGGGGTGTGTAAAGTCAGATTGGAGGTGTGTGAAGTCATAGAATGGAGGTGTGTGACGTCACGATGCAGGTGTGTGAACGCATAGAATGGAGGTGTGTGAAGTCACAATGGAGGTGTGTGAAGTCATAGAATGGTGGTGTGTGAAGTGACAGAATGGAGGTGTGTGAAGTCAGAATGGAGGTGTGTGAAGTCACAGAATGGAGGTGTGTGAATTCAGAATGGACGTGTGTGAAGTCATAGAGTGGAGGTGGGTGAAGTCATAGAATGGAGGTCTGTGAAATCATAGAATGGAGGTGTGTGAAGTCACAGAATGGAGGTGTGTGAAGTCAGAATGGAGGTGTGTGAAGTCACAGAATGGAGGTGTGTGAATTCAGAATTGAGGTGTGTGAACACTTAGAATGGAGGTGTGTGTAATCACAATGGAGGTGTGTGAAGTCATAGAATGCAGGTGTGTGAAGTCACAGAATGGAGGTGTGTGAAGTCATACAATGGAGGCGTGTGAAGTTAGAATGGATGTGCGTGAATTCTCAGAATGCAGGTGTGTGAACTCAGAATGGAAGTGTGTGAAGTCATAGATGGAGGTGTGTGAAGTCATAGTATGGAGATGCGTGAAATCATAGAATGGAGTTTTGTAATGTCACAGAATGGAGCTCTGTGAAGTCAGAATGGAGGTGTGTGAAGTCATAGAATGGAGTTGTGTGAAGTCAGAATGGAGGTGTGTGAACTCA
Organism: Megascapheus bottae; assembly: GCA_024803745.1. Taxonomy (NCBI): domain Eukaryota; kingdom Metazoa; phylum Chordata; class Mammalia; order Rodentia; family Geomyidae; genus Megascapheus; species Megascapheus bottae. Next base: position 741,277 of record JANJXV010000440.1, read on the forward strand.
TAGAATGGACGTGTGTGAAGTCACAATGGAGGTGTGAGAAGACAGAGAATGGAGGTGTGTGAAGTCCTAGAATGGAGGTGTGTAAAGTCAGAATGCAGGTGTGTGAAGTCTTAGAAAGGAGGTGTGTGACGTCACAATGGAAGTGTGTGAAGTCACAGAATGGAAGAGTGTGAAGACATACATTGGTGTGTGAAGTCAGAATGGAGGTGTGTGAAGTCACAGAAGGGAGGTGTGTGAACTCAGAATGGAGGTGTGTGAAGTCATAGATGGAGGTGTGTGAAGTCATAGTATGGAGTTGTGTGAAATGATAGAATGGAGTTTTGTGAATTCACAGAATGGAGCTCTGTGAAGTCAGAATGGAGTTGTGTGAAGTCATAGAATGGAGTTTTGTGAAGTCAGAATGGAGGTGTGTGAAGCCACAGAATGGAGGTGTGTGAAGTCATAGAATGGAGGTGTGTGAAGTCACAATGGAGGTGTGTGAAGACATAGAATGGAGGTGTGTGAAGTCACAGAATGGAGGTTTGTGAAGTCAAACAATGGAGGTGTGTGAAGTCACAGATAGGAGGTGTGTGAAGTCACAGAATGGAGGTGTGTGAAGTCAAAATGGAGGTGTGTGAAGTCACAGAATGGATGTGTTTGAATTCATAAAATGGAGGTGTGTGAAGTCAGATTGGAGGTATGTGAAGTCACAGAATGGAGGTGTGTCAACTCAGAAAGGAGGTGTGTAAAGTCATAGAATGGAGGTGTGTGAAGTCATAGAATGGAGGTGTGTGCAATCATAGAATGGAGGTATGTGAAGTCACAAAATTGAGGTGTGTGAAATCAGAATGGAGGTGTGTGAAGTCAGATTGGAGGTGTGTGATGTCATAGAATGGAGGTGTGTGAAGTCACAATGCAGGTGTGTGAACGCATAGAATGGAGGTGTGTGAAGTCACAATGGAGGTGTGTGAAGTCATAGAATGGTGGTGTGTGAAGTGACAGAATGGAGTTGTGTGAAGTCAGAATGGAGGTGTGTGAAGTCACAGATTGGAGGTGTGTGAATTCAGAATGGACGTGTGTGAAGTCATAGAGTGGAGGTGGGTGAAGTCATAGAATGGAGGTCTGTGAAATCATAGAATGGAGGTGTGTGAAGTCACAGAATGGAGGTGTGTGAAGTCACAATGGAGGTGTGTGAAGTCACAGAATGGAGGTGTGTGAATTTAGGATTGAGGTGTGTGAACACTTAGAATGGAGGTGTGTGTAATCACAATGGAGGTGTGTGAAGTCATAGAATGCAGGTGTGTGAAGTCACAGAATGGAGGTTTGTGAAGTCATACAATGGAGGCGTGTGAAGTTAGAATGGATGTGCGTGAATTCTCAGAATGCAGGTGTGTGAACTCAGAATGGAAGTGTGTGAAGTCATAGATGGAGGTGTGTGAAGTCATAGTATGGAGATGCGTGAAATCATAGAATGGAGTTTTGTAATGTCACAGAATGGAGCTCTGTGAAGTCAGAATGGAGGTGAGTGAAGTCATAGAATGGAGTTGTGTGAAGTCAGAATGGAGGTGTGTGAACTCATAGAATGGACGTGTGTGAAGTCACAATGGAGGTGTGAGAAGACAGAGAATGGAGGTGTGTGAAGTCACAGAATGGAGGTGTGTGAAGTCATAGAATGGAGGTGTGTGAAGTCCTAGAATGGAGGTGTGTGAAGTCATAGAATGGATGTTTCTGAAGTAAGAGTGAAGGTGTGTGAAGTCATAGAATGGAGGTGTGCGAAGTCAAAATGGAGGTGTGTGAAGTCATAGAATGGGGGTGGTTGAAGTCACAGAAAGGAGGTGTGGGAAGTCATACAATGGAGGTGTGTGAAGTCATAGAATGGAGGTGTGTGAAGTCACACAACGGAGGTATCTGAAGTCAGAATGGAGGTGTGAAGTCATAGAATAGAGGTGGGTGAACTCATAGAAAGGAGGTGTGGGAAGTCATAGAATGGAGCAGTGTGAAGTCATAGAGTAGAGGTGAGTGAAGTCAAAGTTTCGAGGTCTGTGAAGTCCTAGAATGGAGGTGTGTAAAGTCAGAATGCAGGTGTGTGAAGTCTTAGAAAGGAGGTGTGTGACGTCACAATGGAAGTGTGTGAAGTCACAGAATGGAGGAGTGTGAAGACATACATTGGTGTGTGAAGTCAGAATGGAGGTGTGTGAAGTCACAGAAGGCAGGTGTGTGAACTCAGAATGGAGGTGTGTGAAGTCATAGATGGAGATGTGTGAAGTCATAGTATGGAGGTGTGTGAAATGATAGAATGGAGTTTTGTGAATTCACAGAATGGAGCTCTGTGAAGTCAGAATGGAGTTGTGTGATGTCATAGAATGGAGTTGTGTGAAGTCAGAATGGAGGTGTGTGAAGCCACAGAATGGAGGTGTGTGAAGTCATAGAATGGAGGTGTGTGAAGTCACAATGGAGGTGTGGGACGACATAGAATGGAGGTGTGTGAAGTCACAGAATGGAGGTGTGTGAAGTCATAGAATGGATGTGTGTGAAGTCATAGAATGGAGCTGTGTGAATTCAGAATGGAGTTGTGTGAAGTCATAGAATGGAGGTGTGTGCAGTCATAGAATGGATGTTTCTGAAGTAGGAATGAAGGTGTGTGAAGGCATAGAATGGAGGTGTGTGAAGTTAAAATGGAGGTGTGTGAACTCAAAGAATGGAGGTGTGTGAACTCATAGAATGGAGGTGTGTGAAGTCATGGAATGGAGGTGTGTGAAGTCGAAGAATGGAGGTGTGTGAAGTCAAACAATGGAGGTGTGTGAAGTCACAGAATGGAGGTGTGTGAAGTCACAGAATGGAGGTGTGTGAAGTGAAAATGGAGGTGTGTGAAGTCACAGAATGGAGGTGTGTGAAGTCACAGAATGGAGGTGTGTGAAGTCAAAATTGTGGTGTGTGAATTCACAAATGGAGGTGTGTGAAGTCATAGAATGGGGGTGTGTGAAGTCATGGAATGGAGGTTTGTAAAGTCAAACATTGGAAGTGTGTGAAGTTACAGATAGGAGATGTGTGAAGTCATAGATTGGAGGTGTGTGAAGTCATAGAATGGAGGTGTGTGAAGTTAGTATGGACATGAGTGAAGTCACAGAAAGGAAGTGTGTGAGGTCATAGAATGTTGGTGTATGAAGTCATAGAATGGAGGTGTATGAAGTCAAAGAATGGAGGTGTGTGAAGTCAGATTGGAGGTATGTGAAGTCACAGAATGGAGGTGTGTCAACTCAGAAAGGAGGTGTGTAAAGTCATAGAATGGAGGTGTGTGAAGTCATAGAATGGAGGTGTGTGCAATCATAGAATGGAGGTATGTGAAGTCACAAAATTGAGGTGTGTGAAATCAGAATGGAGGTGTCTGAAGTCAGATTGGAGGTGTGTGATGTCATAGAATGGAGGTGTGTGAAGTCACAATGCAGTTGTGTGAACGCATAGAACGGAGGTGTGTGAAGTCACAATGGAGGTGTGTGAAGTCATAGAATGGTGGTGTGTGAAGTGACAGAATGGAGGTGTGTGAAGTCAGAATGGAGGTGTGTGAAGTCACAGATTGGAGGTGTGTGAATTCAGAATGGACGTGTGTGAAGTCATAGAGTGGAGGTGGGTGAAGTCATAGAATGGAGGTCTGTGAAATCATAGAATGGAGGTGTGTGAAGTCACAGAATGGAGGTGTGTGAAGTCAGAATGGAGGTGTGTGAAGTCACAGAATGGAGGTGTGTGAATTTAGAATTGAGGTGTGTGAACACTTAGAATGGAGGTGTGTGTAATCACAATGGAGGTGTGTGAAGTCATAGAATGCAGGTGTGTGAAGTCACAGAATGGAGGTGTGTGAAGTCATACAATGGAGGCTTGTGAAGTTAGAATGGATGTGCGTGAATTCTCAGAATGCAGGTGTGTGAACTCAGAATGGAAGTGTGTGAAGTCATAGATGGAGGTGTGTGAAGTCATAGTATGGAGATGCGTGAAATCATAGAATGGAGTTTTGTAATGTCACAGAATGGAGCTCTGTGAAGTCAGAATGGAGGTGTGTGAAGTCATAGAATGGAGTCGTGTGAAGTCAGAATGGAGGTGTTTGAACTCATAGAATGGACGTGTGTGAAGTCACAATGGAGGTGTGAGAAGACAGAGAATGGAGGTGTGTGAAGTCACAGAATGGAGGTGTGTGAAGTCATAGAATGGAGGTGTGTGAAGTCATAGAATGGAGGTGTGTGAAGTCATAGAATGGATGTTTCTGAAGTAAGAGTGAAGGTGTGTGAAGTCATAGAATGGAGGTGTGTGAAGTCAAAATGGAGGTGTGTGAAGTCATAGAATGGGGGTGGTTGAAGTCACAGAAAGGAGGTGTGGGAAGTCATACAATGGAGGTGTGTGAAGTCATAGAATGAAGGTGTGTGAAGTCACACAACGGAGGTATCTGAAGTCAGAATGGAGGTGTGAAGTCATAGAATAGAGGTGGGTGAACTCATAGAAAGGAGGTGTGGGAAGTCATAGAATGGAGCAGTGTGAAGTCATAGAGTAGAGGTGAGTGAAGTCAAAGTTTCGAGGTCTGTGAAGTCCTAGAATGGAGGTGTGTAAAGTCAGAATGCAGGTGTGTGAAGTCTTAGAAAGGAGGTGTGTGACGTCACAATGGAAGTGTGTGAAGTCACAGAATGGAGGAGTGTGAAGACATACATTGGTGTGTGAAGTCAGAATGGAGGTGTGTGAAGTCACAGAAGGCAGGTGTGTGAACTCAGAATGGAGGTGTGTGAAGTCATAGATGGAGATGAGTGAAGTCATAGTATGGAGGTGTGTGAAATGATAGAATGGAGTTTTGTGAATTCACAGAATGGAGCTCTGTGAAGTCAGAATGGAGTTGTGTGATGTCATAGAATGGAGTTGTGTGAAGTCAGAATGGAGGTGTGTGAAGCCACAGAATGGAGGTGTGTGAAGTCATAGAATGGAGGTGTGTGAAGTCACAATGGAGGTGTGGGAAGACATAGAATGGAGGTGTGTGAAGTCACAGAATGGAGGTGTGTGAAGTCATAGAATGGATGTGTGTGAAGTCATAGAATGGATGTTTGTGAAGTAAGAATGAAGGTGTGTGAATTCATAGAATGGAAGTGTGTGAAGTCACAGAATGGAGGTGTGTGAAGTCATAGAATGGAGCTGTGTGAATTCAGAATGGAGTTCTGTGAAGTCATAGAATGGAGGTGTGTGCAGTCATAGAATGGATGTTTCTGAAGTAGGAATGAAGGTGTGTGAAGGCATAGAATTGAGGTGTGTGAAGTTAAAATGGAGGTGTGTGAACTCAAAGAATGGAGGTGTGTGAACTCATAGAATGGAGGTGTGTGAAGTCATGGAATGGAGGTGTGTGAAGTCGAAGAATGGAGGTGTGTGAAGTCAAAAAATGGAGGTGTGTGAAGTCACAGAATGGAGGTGTGTGAAGTCACAGAATGGAGGTGTGTGAAGTGAAAATGGAGGTGTGTGAAGTCACAGAATGGAGGTGTGTGAAGTCACAGAATGGAGGTGTGTGAAGTCAAAATTGTGGTGTGTGAATTCACAAATGGAGGTGTGTGAAGTCATAGAATGGGGGTGTGTGAAGTCATGGAATGGAGGTTTGTAAAGTCAAACATTGGAAGTGTGTGAAGTTACAGATAGGAGATGTGTGAAGTCATAGATTGGAGGTGTGTGAAGTCATAGAATGGAGGTGTGTGAAGTTAGTATGGACATGAGTGAAGTCACAGAAAGGAAGTGTGTGAGGTCATAGAATGTTGGTGTATGAAGTCATAGAATGGAGGTGTATGAAGTCAAAGAATGGAGGTGTGTGAAGTCAAAATGGTGGTGTGTGAAGTCACAGAATGGATGTGTTTGAAGTCATAAAATGGAGGTGTGTGAAGTCAGATTGGAGGTATGTGAAGTCAGAGAATGGAGGTGTGTCAACTCAGAAAGGAGGTGTGTAAAGTCATAGAATGGAGGTGTATGAAGTCATAGAATGGAGGTGTGTGCAATCATAGAATGGAGGTATGTGAAGTCACAAAATTGAGATGTGTGAACTCAGAATGGAGGTGTGTGAAGTCAGATTGGAGGTGTGTGAAGTCATAGAATGGAGGTGTGTGAAGTCACAATGCAGGTGTGTCAACTCATAGAATGGACGTGTATGAAGTCACAATGGAGGTGTGAGAAGACAGAGAATGTAGGTGTGTGAAGTCACAGAATGGAGGTGTGTGAAGTCATAGAATGGAGGTGTGTGAAGTCATAGAATGGAGGTGTGTGAAGTCATAGAATGGATGTTTCTGAAGTAAGAGAGAAGGTGTGTGAAGTCATAGAATGGAGGTGTGTGAAGTCAAAATGGAGGTGTGTGAAGTCATAGAATGGGGGTGGTTGAAGTCACAGAAAGGAGGTGTGGGAAGTCATAGAATGGAGAAGTGTGAAGTCGTAGATTGGAGGTGAGTGAAGTCACAGATTCGAAGTCTGTGAAGTCATAGAATGGAGGTTTGTGAAGTCAGAAATGTGGTGGGTGAACTCATAGAATGGAAGTGTGTGAAGTCACAATGGAGGTGTGTGAAGTCCTAGAATGGAGGTGTTTGAAGTCACAGAATGGAGGTGTGTGAAGTCATAGAATGGAGGTGTGTGAAGTCAGAATGGAGGTGTGTGAAGTCACAGAATGGAGGTGTGTGAAGTCATTGAGTGGAGGTTTGTGAATTCACAGAATGGAGTTGTGTGAACTCATAGAAGGAGGTGTGTGAAGTCATAGAATGGAGGTGTGTGAAGTCACAAAATAGAGATGTGTGAAGTCAGGGAATGGAGGTGTGTGAAGTCACAGAATGGAGGTGTGTGAACTCAGAATGGAGGTGTGTGAAGTCACAGAATGGAGGTGTGTGAAGTCCTAGAATGGAAGTGTGTGAAGTCATACAAAGGAGGTGTGAGAAGTAAGAATGAAGGTGTGTGAAATCAGAGAATGGAGGTGTTTAAGTCATAGAATGGAGGTGTGTGAAGTCATTGAATGGAGGTGTGTGAAGTCACAGAAAGGAGGTGTGTGAAGTCATGGAATGGAGGTGTGTGAAGTCACAGAATGGAGGTGTGTGAACTCAGAATGGAGGTGTGAGAAGTCACAGAATGGAGGTGTGTGAAGTCATAGAATGGAAGTGTGTGAAGTCATAGAACGGAGGTTTGTGAAGTCAGAATGGAGGTGTGTGAAGTCACCGAATGGAGTTGTGTGAACTCAGAATGGAGGTGTGTGATTTCACAGAATGGAGGTTTGTGAAGTCATAGAATGGAGTTGTGTGAGGTCATAGAATGGATATTTCTGAAGTAAGAATGAAGGTGTGTGAAGTCATAGAATGGAGGTGTGTGAAGACATAGAATGGAGGTGTGTGAAGTCACACAATGGAGGTATCTGAAGTCAGAATGGAGGTGTGAAGTCATAGAATAGAGGTGGGTGAAGTCATAGAAAGGAGGTGTGGGAAGTCATAGAATGGAGCAGTGTGAAGTCATAGAGTAGAGGTGAGTGAAGTCAAAGATTCGAGGTCTGTGAATTCATAGAATGGAGGTGTGTGAAGTCAGAATGCAGGTGTGTGAAGTCACAGAATGGAGGAGTGTGAAGTCATACATTGGTGTGTGAAGTCAGAATGGATGTGTGTGAAGTCACAGAAGGGAAGTGTGTGAACTCAGAATGGACGTGTGTGAAGTCATAGATGGAGGTGTGTGAAGTCATACTATGGAGGTGTGTGAAATGATAGAATGGAGTTTTGTGAATTCACAGAATGGAGGAGTGTGAAGTCAGAATGGCGGAGTGTGAAGTCATAGAATGGAGGTGTGTGAAGTTAGAATGGAGGTGTGTGAACTCATAGAATGGAGGTGTGTGAAGTCCCAATGGAGGTGTGTGAAGACATAGAATGGAGGTGTGTGAAGTCACAGAATGGAGGTGTGTGAAGTCATAGAATGGATGCGTGTGAAGTCATAGAATGGATGTTTGTGAAGTAAGAATGAAGGTGTGTGAAGTCATAGAATGGAAGTGTGTGAAGTCACAGAATGGAGGTGTGTGAAGTCATAGAATGGAGCTGTGTGAATTCAGAATGGAGTTGTGTGAAGTCATAGAATGGAGGTGTGTGCAGTCATAGAATGGATGTTTCTGAAGTAGGAATGAAGGTGTGTGAAGGGATAGAATGGAGATGTGTGAAGTTAAAACGGAGGTGTGTGAACTCAAAGAATGGAGTTGTGTGAACTCATAGAATGGAGGTGTGTGAAGTCATGGAATGGAGGTGTGTGAAGTCGAAGAATGGAGGTGTGTGAAGTCAAACAATGGAGGTGTGTGAAGTCACAGAATGGAGGTGTGTGAAGTCACAGAATGGAGGTGTGTGAAGTCAAAATGGAGGTGTGTGAAGTCACAGAATGGAGGTGTGTGAAGTCACAGAATGGAGGTGTGTGAAGTCAAAATTGTGGTGTGTGAATTCACAAATGGAGGTGTGTGAAGTCATAGAATGGGGGTGTGTGAAGTCATGGAATGGAGGTTTGTAAAGTCAAACATTGGAAGTGTGTGAAGTTACAGATAGCAGATGTGTGAAGTCATAGATTGGAGGTGTGTGAAGTCATAGAATGGAGGTGTGTGAAGTTAGTACGGACATGAGTGAAGTCACAGAAAGGAGGTGTGTGAGGTCATAGAATGTTGGTGTATGAAGTCATAGAATGGAGGTGTATGAAGTCAAAGAATGGAGGTGTGTGAAATCAAAATGGTGGTGTGTGAAGTCACAGAATGGATGTGTTTGAAGTCATAAAATGGAGGTGTGTGAAGTCAGATTGGAGGTATGTGAAGTCAGAGAATGGAGGTGTGTCAACTCAGAAAGGAGGTGTGTAAAGTCATAGAATGGAGGTGTATGAAGTCATAGAATGGAGGTGTGTGCAATCATAGAATGGAGGTATGTGAAGTCACAAAATTGAGGTGTGTGAACTCAGAATGGAGGTGTGTGAAGTCAGATTGGAGGTGTGTGAAGTCATAGAATGGAGGTGTGTGAAGTCACAATGCAGGTGTGTGAACGCATAGAATGGAGGTGTGTGAAGTCACAATGGAGGTGTGTGAAGTCATAGAATGGTGGTGTGTGAAGTGACAGAATGGAGGTGTGTGAAGTCAGAATGGAGGTGTGTGAATTCACAGATTGAAGGTGTGTGAATTCAGAATGGACGTGTGTGAAGTCATAGAGTGGAGGTGGGTGAAGTCATAGAGTGGAGGTCTGTGAAATCATAGAATGGAGGTGTGTGAAGTCACAGAATGGAGGTGTGTGACGTCAGAATGGAGGTGTGTGTAGTCACAGAATGGAGGTGTGTGAATTCAGAACTGAGGTGTGTGAACACTTAGAATGGAGGTGTGTGTAATCACAATGGAGGTGTGTGAAGTCATAGAATGCAGGTGTGTGAAGTCACAGAATGGAGGTGTGTGAAGTCATACAATGGAGGCGTGTGAAGTTAGAATGGATGTGCGTGAATTCTCAGAATGCAGGTGTGTGAACTCAGAATGGAAGTGTGTGAAGTCATAGATGGAGGTGTGTGAAGTCATAGTATGGAGATGCGTGAAATCATAGAATGGAGTTTTGTAATGTCACAGAATGGAGCTCTGTGAAGTCAGAATGGAGTTGTGTGAAGTCAGAATGGAGGTGTGTGAAGCCACAGAATGGAGGTGTGTGAAGTCATAGAATGGAGGTTTGTGAAATCACAGAATGGAGGTGTGTGAAGTCACAGAATTGAGGTGTGTGAATTCAGAATTGAGGTGTGTGAACACTTAGAATGGAGGTGTGTGTAATCACAATGGAGGTGTGTGAAGTCATAGAATGCAGGTGTGTGAAGTCACAGAATGCAGGTGTGTGAAGTCATAGAATGGAGGTGTGTGAAGTCACAATGCATTTATGTGAACGCATAAAATGGAGGTGTGTGAAGTCACAATGGAGGTGTGTGAAGTCATAGAATGGTGGTGTGTGAAGTGACAGAATGGAGGTGTGTGAAGTCAGAATGGAGGTGTGTCAAGTCATAGATTGGAGGTGTGTGAATTCAGAATGGAGGTGTGTGAAGTCATAGAGTGGAGGTGGGTGAAGTCACACAATGGAGGTCTGTGAAATCATAGAATGGAGGTGTGTGAAGTCATACAATGGAGGCGTGTGAAGTTAGAATGGATGTGCATGAATTTTCAGAATGCAGGTGTGTGAACTCAGAATGGAAGTGTGTGAAGTCATAGATGGAGGTGTGTGAAGTCATAGTATGGAGATGCGTGAAATCATAGAATGGAGTTTTGTAATGTCACAGAATGGAGCTCTGTGAAGTCAGAATGGAGGTGTGTGAAGTCATAGAATGGAGTTGTGTGAAGTCAGAATGGAGTTGTGTGAACTCATAGAAGGAGGTGTGTGAAGTCATAGAATGGAGGTGTGTGAAGTCACAGAATGGAGATGTGTGAAGTCAGGGAATGGAGGTGTGTGAAGTCACAGAATGGAGGTGTGTGAACTCAGAATGGAGGTGTGTGAAGTCATAGAATGGGGGTGTGTGAAGTCATGGAATGGAGGTTTGTAAAGTCAAACATTGGAAGTGTGTGAAGTTACAGATAGGAGATGTGTGAAGTCATAGATTGGAGGTGTGTGAAGTCATAGAATGGAGGTGTGTGAAGTTAGTACGGACATGAGTGAAGTCACAGAAAGGAGGTGTGTGAGGTCATAGAATGTTGGTGTATGAAGTCATAGAATGGAGGTGTATGAAGTCAAAGAATGGAGGTGTGTGAAATCAAAATGGTGGTGTGTGAAGTCACAGAATGGATGTGTTTGAAGTCATAAAATGGAGGTGTGTGAAGTCAGATTGGAGGTATGTGAAGTCAGAGAATGGAGGTGTGTCAACTCAGAAAGGAGGTGTGTAAAGTCATAGAATGGAGGTGTATGAAGTCATAGAATGGAGGTGTGTGCAATCATAGAATGGAGGTATGTGAAGTCACAAAATTGAGGTGTGTGAACTCAGAATGGAGGTGTGTGAAGTCAGATTGGAGGTGTGTGAAGTCATAGAATGGAGGTGTGTGAAGTCACAATGCAGGTGTGTGAACGCATAGAATGGAGGTGTGTGAAGTCACAATGGAGGTGTGTGAAGTCATAGAATGGTGGTGTGTGAAGTGACAGAATGGAGGTGTGTGAAGTCAGAATGGAGGTGTGTGAATTCACAGATTGGAGGTGTGTGAATTCAGAATGGACGTGTGTGAAGTCATAGAGTGGAGGTGGGTGAAGTCATAGAGTGGAGGTCTGTGAAATCATAGAATGGAGGTGTGTGAAGTCACAGAATGGAGGTGTGTGACGTCAGAATGGAGGTGTGTGTAGTCACAGAATGGAGGTGTGTGAATTCAGAACTGAGGTGTGTGAACACTTAGAATGGAGGTGTGTGTAATCACAATGGAGGTGTGTGAAGTCATAGAATGCAGGTGTGTGAAGTCACAGAATGGAGGTGTGTGAAGTCATACAATGGAGGCGTGTGAAGTTAGAATGGATGTGCGTGAATTCTCAGAATGCAGGTGTGTGAACTCAGAATGGAAGTGTGTGAAGTCATAGATGGAGGTGTGTGAAGTCATAGTATGGAGATGCGTGAAATCATAGAATGGAGTTTTGTAATGTCACAGAATGGAGCTCTGTGAAGTCAGAATGGAGTTGTGTGAAGTCAGAATGGAGGTGTGTGAAGCCACAGAATGGAGGTGTGTGAAGTCATAGAATGGAGGTTTGTGAAATCACAGAATGGAGGTGTGTGAAGTCACAGAATTGAGGTGTGTGAATTCAGAATTGAGGTGTGTGAACACTTAGAATGGAGGTGTGTGTAATCACAATGGAGGTGTGTGAAGTCATAGAATGCAGGTGTGTGAAGTCACAGAATGCAGGTGTGTGAAGTCATAGAATGGAGGTGTGTGAAGTCACAATGCATTTATGTGAACGCATAAAATGGAGGTGTGTTAAGTCACAATGGAGGTGTGTGAAGTCATAGAATGGTGGTGTGTGAAGTGACAGAATGGAGGTGTGTGAAGTCAGAATGGAGGTGTGTCAAGTCATAGATTGGAGGTGTGTGAATTCAGAATGGAGGTGTGTGAAGTCATAGAGTGGAGGTGGGTGAAGTCACACAATGGAGGTCTGTGAAATCATAGAATGGAGGTGTGTGAAGTCATACAATGGAGGCGTGTGAAGTTAGAATGGATGTGCATGAATTTTCAGAATGCAGGTGTGTGAACTCAGAATGGAAGTGTGTGAAGTCATAGATGGAGGTGTGTGAAGTCATAGTATGGAGATGCGTGAAATCATAGAATGGAGTTTTGTAATGTCACAGAATGGAGCTCTGTGAAGTCAGAATGGAGGTGTGTGAAGTCATAGAATGGAGTTGTGTGAAGTCAGAATGGAGTTGTGTGAACTCATAGAAGGAGGTGTGTGAAGTCATAGAATGGAGGTGTGTGAAGTCACAGAATGGAGATGTGTGAAGTCAGGGAATGGAGGTGTGTGAAGTCACAGAATGGAGGTGTGTGAACTCAGAATGGAGGTGTGTGAAGTCATAGAATGGGGGTGTGTGAAGTCATGGAATGGAGGTTTGTAAAGTCAAACATTGGAAGTGTGTGAAGTTACAGATAGGAGATGTGTGAAGTCATAGATTGGAGGTGTGTGAAGTCATAGAATGGAGGTGTGTGAAGTTAGTACGGACATGAGTGAAGTCACAGAAAGGAGGTGTGTGAGGTCATAGAATGTTGGTGTATGAAGTCATAGAATGGAGGTGTATGAAGTCAAAGAATGGAGGTGTGTGAAATCAAAATGGTGGTGTGTGAAGTCACAGAATGGATGTGTTTGAAGTCATAAAATGGAGGTGTGTGAAGTCAGATTGGAAGTATGTGAAGTCACAGAATGGAGGTGTGTCAACTCAGAAAGGAGGTGTGTAAAGTCATAGAATGGAGGTGTATGAAGTCATAGAATGGAGGTGTGTGCAATCATAGAATGGAGGTATGTGAAGTCACAAAATTGAGGTGTGTGAACTCAGAATGGAGGTGTGTGAAGTCAGATTGGAGGTGTGTGAAGTCATAGAATGGAGGTGTGTGAAGTCACAATGCAGGTGTGTGAACGCATAGAATGGAGGTGTGTGAAGTCACAATGGAGGTGTGTGAAGTCATAGAATGGTGGTGTGTGAAGTGACAGAATGGAGGTGTGTGAAGTCAGAATGGAGGTGTGTGAATTCACAGATTGGAGGTGTGTGAATTCAGAATGGACGTGTGTGAAGTCATAGAGTGGAGGTGGGTGAAGTCATAGAATGGAGGTCTGTGAAATCATAGAATGGAGGTGTGTGAAGTCACAGAATGGAGGTGTGTGACGTCAGAATGGAGGTGTGTGTAGTCACAGAATGGAGGTGTGTGAATTCAGAACTGAGGTGTGTGAACACTTAGAATGGAGGTGTGTGTAATCACAATGGAGGTGTGTGAAGTCATAGAATGCAGGTGTGTGAAGTCACAGAATGGAGGTGTGTGAAGTCATACAATGGAGGCGTGTGAAGTTAGAATGGATGTGCGTGAATTCTCAGAATGCAGGTGTGTGAACTCAGAATGGAAGTGTGTGAAGTCATAGATGGAGGTGTGTGAAGTCATAGTATGGAGATGCGTGAAATCATAGAATGGAGTTTTGTAATGTCACAGAATGGAGCTCTGTGAAGTCAGAATGGAGTTGTGTGAAGTCAGAATGGAGGTGTGTGAAGCCACAGAATGGAGGTGTGTGAAGTCATAGAATGGAGGTTTGTGAAATCACAGAATGGAGGTGTGTGAAGTCACAGAATTGAGGTGTGTGAATTCAGAATTGAGGTGTGTGAACACTTAGAATGGAGGTGTGTGTAATCACAATGGAGGTGTGTGAAGTCATAGAATGCAGGTGTGTGAAGTCACAGAATGCAGGTGTGTGAAGTCATAGAATGGAGGTGTGTGAAGTCACAATGCATTTATGTGAACGCATAAAATGGAGGTGTGTTAAGTCACAATGGAGGTGTGTGAAGTCATAGAATGGTGGTGTGTGAAGTGACAGAATGGAGGTGTGTGAAGTCAGAATGGAGGTGTGTCAAGTCATAGATTGGAGGTGTGTGAATTCAGAATGGAGGTGTGTGAAGTCATAGAGTGGAGGTGGGTGAAGTCACACAATGGAGGTCTGTGAAATCATAGAATGGAGGTGTGTGAAGTCATACAATGGAGGCGTGTGAAGTTAGAATGGATGTGCATGAATTTTCAGAATGCAGGTGTGTGAACTCAGAATGGAAGTGTGTGAAGTCATAGATGGAGGTGTGTGAAGTCATAGTATGGAGATGCGTGAAATCATAGAATGGAGTTTTGTAATGTCACAGAATGGAGCTCTGTGAAGTCAGAATGGAGGTGTGTGAAGTCATAGAATGGAGTTGTGTGAAGTCAGAATGGAGTTGTGTGAACTCATAGAAGGAGGTGTGTGAAGTCATAGAATGGAGGTGTGTGAAGTCACAGAATGGAGATGTGTGAAGTCAGGGAATGGAGGTGTGTGAAGTCACAGAATGGAGGTGTGTGAACTCAGAATGGAGGTGTGTGAAGTCATAGAATGGGGGTGTGTGAAGTCATGGAATGGAGGTTTGTAAAGTCAAACATTGGAAGTGTGTGAAGTTACAGATAGGAGATGTGTGAAGTCATAGATTGGAGGTGTGTGAAGTCATAGAATGGAGGTGTGTGAAGTTAGTACGGACATGAGTGAAGTCACAGAAAGGAGGTGTGTGAGGTCATAGAATGTTGGTGTATGAAGTCATAGAATGGAGGTGTATGAAGTCAAAGAATGGAGGTGTGTGAAATCAAAATGGTGGTGTGTGAAGTCACAGAATGGATGTGTTTGAAGTCATAAAATGGAGGTGTGTGAAGTCAGATTGGAGGTATGTGAAGTCACAGAATGGAGGTGTGTCAACTCAGAAAGGAGGTGTGTAAAGTCATAGAATGGAGGTGTATGAAGTCATAGAATGGAGGTGTGTGCAATCATAGAATGGAGGTATGTGAAGTCACAAAATTGAGGTGTGTGAACTCAGAATGGAGGTGTGTGAAGTCAGATTGGAGGTGTGTGAAGTCATAGAATGGAGGTGTGTGAAGTCACAATGCAGGTGTGTGAACGCATAGAATGGAGGTGTGTGAAGTCACAATGGAGGTGTGTGAAGTCATAGAATGGTGGTGTGTGAAGTGACAGAATGGAGGTGTGTGAAGTCAGAATGGAGGTGTGTGAATTCACAGATTGGAGGTGTGTGAATTCAGAATGGACGTGTGTGAAGTCATAGAGTGGAGGTGGGTGAAGTCATAGAATGGAGGTCTGTGAAATCATAGAATGGAGGTGTGTGAAGTCACAGAATGGAGGTGTGTGACGTCAGAATGGAGGTGTGTGTAGTCACAGAATGGAGGTGTGTGAATTCAGAACTGAGGTGTGTGAACACTTAGAATGGAGGTGTGTGTAATCACAATGGAGGTGTGTGAAGTCATAGAATGCAGGTGTGTGAAGTCACAGAATGGAGGTGTGTGAAGTCATACAATGGAGGCGTGTGAAGTTAGAATGGATGTGCGTGAATTCTCAGAATGCAGGTGTGTGAACTCAGAATGGAAGTGTGTGAAGTCATAGATGGAGGTGTGTGAAGTCATAGTATGGAGATGCGTGAAATCATAGAATGGAGTTTTGTAATGTCACAGAATGGAGCTCTGTGAAGTCAGAATGGAGTTGTGTGAAGTCAGAATGGAGGTGTGTGAAGCCACAGAATGGAGGTGTGTGAAGTCATAGAATGGAGGTTTGTGAAATCACAGAATGGAGGTGTGTGAAGTCACAGAATTGAGGTGTGTGAATTCAGAATTGAGGTGTGTGAACACTTAGAATGGAGGTGTGTGTAATCACAATGGAGGTGTGTGAAGTCATAGAATGCAGGTGTGTGAAGTCACAGAATGGAGGTGTGTGAAGTCATAGAATGGAGGTGTGTGAAGTCACAATGCATTTATGTGAACGCATAAAATGGAGGTGTGTGAAGTCACAATGGAGGTGTGTGAAGTCATAGAATGGTGGTGTGTGAAGTGACAGAATGGAGGTGTGTGAAGTCAGAATGGAGGTGTGTCAAGTCATAGATTGGAGGTGTGTGAATTCAGAATGGAGGTGTGTGAAGTCATAGAGTGGAGGTGGGTGAAGTCACACAATGGAGGTCTGTGAAATCATAGAATGGAGGTGTGTGAAGTCATACAATGGAGGCGTGTGAAGTTAGAATGGATGTGCATGAATTTTCAGAATGCAGGTGTGTGAACTCAGAATGGAAGTGTGTGAAGTCATAGATGGAGGTGTGTGAAGTCATAGTATGGAGATGCGTGAAATCATAGAATGGAGTTTTGTAATGTCACAGAATGGAGCTCTGTGAAGTCAGAATGGAGGTGTGTGAAGTCATAGAATGGAGTTGTGTGAAGTCAGAATGGAGTTGTGTGAACTCATAGAAGGAGGTGTGTGAAGTCATAGAATGGAGGTGTGTGAAGTCACAGAATGGAGATGTGTGAAGTCAGGGAATGGAGGTGTGTGAAGTCACAGAATGGAGGTGTGTGAACTCAGAATGGAGGTGTGTGAAGTCACAGAATGGAGGTGTGTGAAGTCCTAGAATGGAAGTGTGTGAAGTCATACAATGGAGGTGTGAGAAGTAAGAATGAAGGTGTGTGAAATCAGAGAATGGAGGTGTTTGAAGTCATAGAATGGAGGTGTGTGAAGTCATAGAATGGAGGTGTGTGAAGTCACGGAAAGGAAGTGTGTGAAGTCACGGAATGGAGGTGTGTGAAGTCACAGAATGGAGGTGTGTGAACTCAGAATGCAGGTGTGAGAAGTCACAGAATGGAGGTGTGTGAAGTCATAGAATGGAAGTGTGTGAAGTCATAGAACGGAGGTTTTTGAAGTCAGAATGGAGGTGTGTGAAGTCACCGAATGGAGATTTGTGAACTCAGAATGGAGGTGTGTGATTTCACAGAATGGAGGTTTATGAAGTCATAGAATGGAGTTGTGTGAGGTCATAGAATGGATATTTCTGAAGTAAGAATGAAGGTGTGTGAAGTCACAGAATGGAGGAGTGTGAAGTCATACATTGGTGGGTGCAGTCAGAATGGAGGTGTGTGAAGTCACAGAATGGAGGTGTGTGAACTCAGAATGGAGGTGTGTGAAGTCATAGATGGAGGTGTGTGAAGTCATACTATGGAGGTGTGTGAAATGATAGAATGGAGTTTTGTGAATTCACAGAATGGAGGAGTGTGAAGTCAGAATGGTGGAGTGTGAAGTCATAGAATGGAGGTGTGTGAAGATAGAATGGAGGTGTGTGAACTCATAGAATGGAGGTGTGTGAAGTCCCAATGGAGGTGTGTGAAGACATAGAATGGAGGTGTGTGAAGTCACAGAATGGAGGTGTGTGAAGTCATAGAATGGATGCGTGTGAAGTCATAGAATGGATGTTTGTGAAGTAAGAATGAAGGTGTGTGAAGTCATAGAATGGAAGTGTGTGAAGTCACAGAATGGAGGTTTGTGAAGTCATAGAATGGAGCTGTGTGAATTCAGAATGGAGGTGTGTGAAGTTATAGAATGGAGGTGTGTGCAGTCATAGAATGGATGTTTCTGAAGTAGGAATGAAGGTATGTGAAGGCATAGAATGGAGGTGTGTGAAGTTAAAATGGAGGTGTGTGAACTCAAAGAATGGAGGTGTGTGAACTCATAGAATGGAGGTGTGTGAAGTCATGGAATGGAGGTGTGTGAAGTCCAAGAATGGAGGTGTGTGAAGTCAAACAATGGAGGTGTGTGAAGTCACAGAATGGAGGTGTGTGAAGTCACAGAATGGAGGTGTGTGAAGTCAAAATGGAGGTGTGTGAAGTCACAGAATGGAGGTGTGTGAAGTCACAGAATGGAGGTGTGTGAAGTCAAAATTGTGGTGTGTGAATTCACAAATGGAGGTGTGTGAAGTCATAGAATGGGGGTGTGTGAAGTTAGTATGGACATGAGTGAAGTCACAGAAAGGAGGTTTGTGAGGTCATAGAATGTTGGTGTATGAAGTCATAGAATGGAGGTGTATGAAGTCAAAGAATGGAGGTGTGTGAAGTCAAAATGGTGGTGTGTGAAGTCACAGGATGGATGTGTTTGAAGTCATAAAACGGAGGTGTGTGAAGTCAGATTGGAGGTATGTGAAGTCACAGAATGGAGGTGTGTCAACTCAGAAAGGAGGTGTGTAAAGTCATAGAATGAAGGTGTATGAAGTCATAGAATGGAGGTGTGTGCAATCATAGAATGGAGGTATGTGAACTCACAAAATTGAGGTGTGTGAACTCAGAATGGAGGTGTGTGAAGTCACAATGCAGGTGTGTGACCTCATAGAATGGAGGTGTGTGAAGTCAAAATGTATGTATGTGAATTCATAGAATGGAGGTGTGTGAAGTCATAAATTGGAGGTGTGTGAAGTCGTAGAATGGAGGTGTGTGAAGCTATAGAATGGAGGTTTGTGAAATCAGAGAATCGAGGTGTGTGAAGTCACAGATTGGAGGTGTGTGAATTCAGAATGGACGTGTGTGAAGTCATAGAGTGGAGGTGGGTGAAGTCATACAATGGAGGTCTGTGAAATCATAGAATGGAGGTGTGTGAAGTCACAGAATGGAGGTGTGTGAAGTCAGAATGGAGGTGTGTGAAGTCACAGAATGGAGGTGTGTGAATTCAGAACTGAGGTGTGTGAACACTTAGAATGGAGGTGTGTGTAATCACAATGGAGGTGTGTGAAGTCAAAGAATGCAGGTGTGTGAAGTCACAGAATGGAGGTGTGTGAAGTCATACAATGGAGGCATGTGAAGTTAGAATGGATGTGCGTGAATTCTCAGAATGCAGGTGTGTGAACTCAGAATGGAAGTGTGTGAAGTCATAGATGGAGGTGTGTGAAGTCATAGTATGGAGATGCGTGAAATCAAAGAATGGAGTTTTGTAATGTCACAGAATGGAGCTCTGTGAAGTCAGAATGGAGTTGTGTGAAGTCATAGAATGGAGTTGTGTGAAGTCAGAATGGAGGTGTGTGAAGCCACAGAATGGAGGTGTGTGAAGTCATAGAATGGAGGTTTGTAAAATCACAGAATGGAGGTGTGTGAAGTCACAGAATTGAGGTGTGTGAATTCAGAATTGAGGTGTGTGAACACTTAGAATGGAGGTGTGTGTAATCACAATTGAGGTGTGTGAAGTCATAGAATGCAGGTGTGTGAAGTCACAGAATGGAGGTGTGTGAAGTCATAGAATGGAGGTGTGTGAAGTCACAATGCAGGTGTGTGAACGCATAGAATGGAGGTGTGTGAAGTCGCAATGGAGGTGTGTGGACACTTAGAATGGAGGTGTGTGTAATCACAATGGAGGTGTGTGAAGTCATAGAATGCAGGTGTGTGAAGTCACAGAATGGAGGCGTGTGAAGTCATAGAATGGAGGGGTGAAGTTAGAATGGAGGTGTGGGAAGTCATAGAATGGAAGTATGTGAAGTCAAATTGGAGGGGTGTGTACTCGGAGTAGGGAGGTGTGTGAAGTCATAGAATGGAGGTGGGTGAAGTCATAGAATGGTGGTGTGTGAAGTCACAGAATGTAGGTGTTTGAAGTCATATATTGGAGGTGTGTGAAATCAAAATGGAGGTGTGAAGTCATAGAATGGAGGTGTCTGAAGTCATAGAATGGAGGTGTGTGAAGTCACAGAATGGAAGTGTGTGAAATAGAATGGAGGTGTGTGAAATCATAGAATGGAGGTGGGTGAAGTCACAGAATGGAGGTGTGTGAACTCAGTGTGGACGTGTGTGAAGTCACAGAATGGAGGTGTGTAAAGACATAGAATAGATGTGTGTGAAGTCATAGAATGGAGGTGTGTGAAGTCAGAATGAAGATGTGTGAATTCACCGAATGGAGGTGTGTGAACTCAGAATAGAGGTGTGTGAAGTCACAGAATGGGGGTTTGGGAAGTCATAGAATGTAGGTGTGTGAAGTCATGGAATTGAGGTGTGTGAAGTCAAAGAATGGAGGTGTGTGAAGTCACAGAATGGAGGTGTGTAAAGTCATACAATGTACGTGTGTGAAATCATAGAATGGACGTGTGTGAAGTCATAGAATGGAGGTGTGTGAAGTCAAAGAATGGAGGTGTGTGAAGTCATCAATAGAGGTGTGTGAAGTCACAACGGAGGTGTGTGAAGTCATAGAATGGTGGTGTGTGAAGTCACAGAATGGAGGTGTGGAAGTCATAGAATGGAGGTGTGTGAAGTCAGAATGGAGGTTTGAGAAGTCACAGAATGGAGGTGTGTAAATTCAGAATGGAGGTGACTGAAGTCATAGAATGGAGGTGTGTGAATTCATAGAATGGAGGTGTGTGAAGTCACAGAATTGAGATGTGTGAAGTCAGAATGTACGTGTGTGAACTCATAGAATGGAGGTGTTTGAAATCACAATGGAAGTGTGTGAAGTCATAGAATGGAGATGTGTGAAGTCACAGAATGGAGGTGTGTGAAGTCATAGAATGGAGCTGTGTGAAGTCAGAATGGAGGTGTGTGAAGTCAGAATGGAGGTGTGTGAAGTCACAAAATGGAGGTGTGTGAAATAATAGAATGGAGATGTGTGAAATCATAGAATGGAGGTGTGTGAAGTCAGAATGTAGGTGTGTGAGGTCACAGAATGGAGGTGTGTGAAGTCACAGAATGGAAGTTTGTGAAGTAAGAATGAAGGTGTTTGAAGTCATAGAATGGAGGTTTGTGAAGTCATAGAATGGAGGTGTGTGAAGTCATAGAACTGAGGTGTGTGAAGTCATAGAATGGAGGTGTGTGAAGTCACAGTATGGAGGTGTGTAAAGACAGAATGGATGTGTGTGAAGTCATAGAATGGAGGTGTGTGAAGTCATAGAATGGAGAAGTGTGAAGTCCTAGAGTGGAGATGAGTGAAATCACAGATTCGAGGTCTGTGAAGTCATAGAACGGAGGTGTGTGAAGTCAGAATGGAGGTGTGCGAAGTCATAGACGGAGGTGTGTGTGAACTCATAGAATGTAGGTGGGTACGTCACAATGGAAGTGTGTGAAGTCATAGAATGGAGGTGTGCGAAGTCACAGAATGGAGGTGTGTGAAGTCATACAATGGAGGCGTGTGAAGTCAGAATGGATGTGTGTGAATTCTCAGAATGCAGGTGTGTGAACTCAGAATGGATGTGTGTGAAGTCATAGATGGAGGTGTGTGAAGTCATAGTATGGAAATGCGTGAAATCATAGAATGGAGTTTTCAAAGTCACAGAATGGAGCTGTGTGAAGTCAGAATGGAGGTATATGAAGTCATAGAATGGAGGTGTGTGAAGTCAGAACGGAGGTGTGTGAACTCATAGAATCGAGGTGTGTGAAGTGAAAATGGAGGTGTATGAAGTCATAAAATGGAGGTGTGAAGTCACAGAATGGAGGTGTGTGAAGTCATAGAATGGAGGTGTGTGAAGTCATAGAATGGAAGTGTGCGAAGTCATGAAATGGAGGTGTGTGAAGTCACAATGGAGGTGTGTTAAGTCACAGAATGAAGGTGTGTGAAGTCAAAGAGTGGCGGTATGTGAAGTCATAGAATGGAGGTATGTGAAATCATAGAATGGAAGTGTTTGAAGTCATAGAATGAAGGTGTGTGAACTCATACAATGTAGATGTGTGAAGTCATAGAATGGAGGAGTGTGAAGTCACCGAAGGGAGGTGTGTGAATTCATATAGTGGAGGTGTGGGAAGTCAAAATGTAGGTGTGTGAAATCAGAGAATGGAGGCTTGTGAAGTCATAGAATGGAGATGTGTGAATTCATAGAATGTAGGTTTGTGAAGTCACAGAATGGAGGTGTGTGAAATCAGAGAACGGAGGTTTGTGAAGTCATAGAATGGAGGTATGTGAATTCAAATTGGAGGGGTGTGAAGTCGGAGAATGAAGGTGTGTGAAGTCATAGAATGGAGGTGGGTGAAGTCATAGAATGGCGGTGGGAGAAGTCACAGAATGGAGGTGGGAGAAGTCATAGAATGGACGGGTATGAAGTCATAGAATGAAGGTGTGTGAAGTCACAGAATGAAGGTGTGAGAACTCAGAATGGAGGTGTGTGAAGTCACAGAATGGAGGTTTGTGAAGTCATAGAATTGAGCTGTGTGAAGTCATAGAATGGATGTTTCTGAAGTAAGAATGAAGGCGTGTGAATTCATAGAATGGAGGTGTGTGAAGTCAAATTGGAGGTGTGTGAACTCATACAATGGATGTGTGTGAACTCATAGAATGGAGGTGTGTGAAGTCATGGAATGGAGGTGTGTGAAGTCAAAGAATGGAGGTGTGTGAAGTCCAACAATAGAGGTTTGTGAAGTCATAGAATGGAGGTGTGTGAAGTCACATAATGGAAGTGTGTGAAGTCAAAACGGAGGTGTGTGAAGTCACAGAATGTAGGTGTGTGAAGTCAGAATGGAGGTGTGTGAAGTCATAGAATTGAGGTGTGTGAATTCAGAATGGATGTGTGTGAACACTTAGAATGGAGGTGTGTGTAATCACAATGGAGGTGTGTGAAGTCATAGAATGAAAGTGTGTGAAGTCACAGAATGGAGGTGTGTGAAGTCATAAAATGGAGGGGTGAAGTCAGAATGGAGGTGTGGGAAGTCATAGAATGGAAGTATGTGAAGTCAAATTGTAGGGGTGTGAAGTCGGATTAGGGAGGTGTGTGAAGTCATAGAATGGAGGTGGGTGAAGTCATAGAATCGTGGTGTGTGAAGTCACTGAATTGAGGTTTTTGAAGTCATATATTGGAGGTGTGTGAAATCAAAATGGAGGTGTGAAATCATAGAATGGAGGTGTCTGAAGGCATAGAATGGAGGTGTGTGAAGTCAAAGAATGGAAGTGTGTGAACTCATAGAATGGAGGTGCTTGAAATCATAGAATGGAGTTGGGTGAAGTCACAGAATGGAAGTGTGTGAACTCAGTGTGGAGGTGTGTGAAGTCACAGAATGGAGCTGTGTGAAGACATAAAATGGATGTGTGTGAAGTCATAGGATGGAGGTGCGTGAAGTCAGAATGGAGGTGTGTGAAGTCACCGAATAGAGGTGTGTGAACTCAGAATAGAGGTGTGTGAAGTCACAGAATTGGGGTTTGTGAAGTCACAGAATGGAGCTGTGTGAAGTCAGAATGGAGGAATGTGAAGTCATAGAATGGAGGTGTGTGAAGTTAGAACGAAGGTGTGTGATCTCATAGAATCGAGGTGTGTGAAGTCAAAATGGAGGTGTATGAAGTCATAGAATGGAGGTTTGTGAAGTCACAGAATGGAGGTGTGTGAAGTCATAGAATGGAGGTGTGTGAAGTCAAAGAATTGAAGTGTGCGAAGTCATGAAATGGAGGTGTGTGAAGTCACAATGGAGGTGTGTTAAGTCACAGAATGGAGGTGTGTGAAGTCAAAGAGTGGCGGTATGTGAAGTCATAGAATGGAGGTATGTGAAATCATAGAATGGGAGGGTTTGAAGTCATAGAATGAAGGTGTGTGAACTCATAGAATGTAGATGTGTGAAGTCATTGAATGGAGGAGTGTGAAGTCACCGAAGGCAGGTGTGTGAATTCATATAGTGGAGGTGTGTGAAGTCAAAATGGAGTTGTGTGAAAGCAGAGAATGGAGGTTTGTGAAGTCATAGAATGGAGATTTGTGAATTCATAGAATGGAGGTTTGTGAAGTCACAGAATGGAGGTGTGTGAAATCAGAGAATGGAGGTTTGTGAAGTCATAGAATGGAGGTATGTGAATTCAAATTGGAGGGGTGTGAAGTCGGAGAATGGAGGTGTGTGAAGTCATAGAATGGAGGTGGGTGAAGTCATAGAATTGAGGTGGGAGAAGTCACAGAATGGAGGTGGGAGAAGTCACAGAATGGACGGGTATGAAATCATAGAATGGAGGTGTGTGAAGTCACAGAATGGAGGTGTGTGAAGTCAGAATGGAGGTGTGTGAAGTCATAGAATTGAGGTGTGTGAATTCAGAATGGAGGTGTGTGAATTCTCAGAATGCAGGTGTGTGAACTCAGAATGGAAGTGTGTGAAGTCATAGATGGAGGTGTGTGAAGTCATAGTATGGAGATGCGTGAAATCATAGAATGGAGTTTCTTAATGTCACAGAATGGAGCTCTGTGAAGTCAGAATGGAGGTGTGTGAAGTCATAGAATGGAGTTGTGTGAAGTCAGAATGGAGGTGTGTGAACTCACAGAATGGACGTGTGTGAAATCACAATGGAGGTGTGTGAAGTCACAGAATTGAGGTGTGTGAATTCAGAATTGAGGTGTGTGAACACTTAGAATGGAGGTGTGTGTAATCACAATGGAGGTGTGTGAAGTCATAGAATGCAGGTGTGTGAAGTAACAGAATGGAGGTGTGTGAAGTCATAGAATGGAGGTGTGTGAAGTCACAATGCATGTGTGTGAACGCATAGAATGGAGGTGTGTGAAGTCACAATGGAGGTGTTTGAAGTCATAGAATGGATATTTCTGAAGAAAGAATGAAGGTGTGTGAAGTCATAGAATGGAGGTGTGTGAAGTCATAGAATGGAGGTGTGTGAAGTCACACAATGGAGGTATCTGAAGTGAGAATGGAGGTGTGAAGTCATAGAATAGAGGTGGGTGAAGTCATAGAAAGGAGGTGTGGGAAGTCATAGAATGGAGCAGTGTGAAGTCGTAGAGTAGAGGTGAGTGAAGTCAAAGTTTCGAGGTCTGTGAAGTCATAGAATGCAGGTGTGTGAAGTCAGAATGCAGGTGTGTGAATTCTTAGAAAGGAGGTGTGTGACGTCACAATGGAAGTTTGTGAAGTCACAGAATGGAGGAGTGTGAAGTCATACATTGGTGTGTGAAGTCAGAATGGAGGTGTGTGAAGTCACAGAAGGGAGGTGTGTGACCTCAGAATGGAGGTGTGTGAAGTCATAGATGGAGGTGTGTGAAGTCATACTATGGAGGTGTGTGAAATGATAGAATGGAGTTTTGTGAATTCACAGAATGGAGCTCTGTGAAGTCAGAATTGAGTTGTGTGAAGTCATAGAATGGAGTTGTGTGAAGTCAGAATGGAGGTGTGTGAAGCCACAGAATGGAGGTGTGTGAAGTCATAGAATGGAGGTGTGTGAAGTCACAATGGAGGTGTGTGAAGACATAGAATGGAGGTGTGTGAAGTCACAGAATGGAGGTGTGTGAAGTCATAGAATGGATGTGTGTGAAGTCATAGAATGGATGTTTGTGAAGTAAGAATGAAGGTGTGTGAAGTCATAGAATGGAAGTGTGTGAAGTCACAGAATGGAGGTGTGTGAAGTCATAGAATGGAGCTGTGTGAATTCAGAATGGAGGTGTGTGAAGTCATAGAATGGAGGTGTGTGCAGTCATAGAATGGATGTTTCTGAAGTAGGAATGAAGGTGTGTGAAGGCATAGAATGGAGGTGTGTGAAGTTAAAATGGAGGTGTGTGAACTCAAAGAATGGAGGTGTGTGAACTCACAGAATGGAGGTGTGTGAAGTTAGTATGGACATGAGTGAAGTCACAGAAAGGAGGTGTGTGAGGTCATAGAATGTTGGTGTATGAAGTCATAGAATGGAGGTGTATGAAGTCAAAGAATGGAGGTGTGTGAAGTCAAAATGGTGGTGTGTGAAGTCACAGAATGGATGTGTTTGAAGTCATAAAATGGAGGTGTGTGAAGTCAGATTGGAGGTATGTGAAGTCACAGAATGGAGGTGTGTCAACCCAGAAAGGAGGTGTGTAAAGTCATAGAATGGAGGTGTGTGAAGTCATAGAATTGAGGTGTGTGAATTCAGAATGGAGGTGTGTGAACACTTAGAATGGAGGTGTGTGTAATCACAATGGAGGTGTGTGAAGTCATAGAATGGAGGTGTGTGAAGTCACAGAATGGAGGTGTGTGAAGACATAGAATGGATGTGTTAAGTCATAGGATGGAGGTGTGTGAAGTCAGAATGGAGGTGTGTGAAGTCAAACAATGGAGGTGTGTGAAGTCAAACAATGGAGGTGTGTGAAGTAATCGAATGGAGATGTGTGAATTCATAGAATGTAGGTTCGTGAAGTCACAGAATGGAGGTGAGTGAAATCAGAGAATGGAGGTTTGTGAAGTCATAGAATGGAGGTATGGGAAGTCAAATTGGAGGGGTGTGAAGTCCAACAATAGAGGTGTGTGAAGTCACAGAATGAAGGTGTGTGAAGTCATAGAATGGATGTTTCTGAAGTAAGAATGAAGGCGTGTGAATTCATAGAATGGAGGTGTGTGAAGTCAAATTGGAGGTGTGTGAAGTCCAACAATAGAGGTGTGTGAAGTCACAGAATGGAGGTGTGTGAAGTCACAGAATGGAAGTGTGTGAAGTCAAAACGGAGGTGTGTGAAGTCACAGAATGTAGGTGTCTAAAGTCACAGAATGGAGGTGTGTGAAGTCAAAAAGTTGGTGTGTGAAGTCACAAATGGAGGTGTGTGAAGTCACAGAATGGAGGTGTGTGAAGTCAAAATGGAGGTGTGTGAAGTCAAACAATGGAGGTGTGTGAAGTCATCGAATGGAGGTGTGTGAAGTCATTTAATAGAGGTGTGTGAAGTCACAGAATGGAGGTGTGTGAAGTCATAGAATGGAGGTTTGTGAATTCACAGAATGGAGTTGTGTGAACTCATAGAAGAAGGTGTGTGAAGTCATAGAATGGAGGTGTGTGAAGTCACAGAATGAAGATGTGTGAAGTCAGGGATTGGAGGTGTGTGAAGTCACAGAATGGAGGTGTGTGAACTCAGAATGGAGGTGTGTGAAGTCACAGAATGGAGGTGTGTGAAGTCCTAGAATGGAAGTGTGTGAAGTCATACAATGGAGGTGTGTGAAGTAAGAATGAAGGTGTGTGAAATCAGAGAATGGAGGTGTTTCAAGTCATAGAATGGAAGTTTGTGAAGTCATAGAATGGAGGTTTGTGAAGTCAGAATGGAGGTGTGTGAAGTCACCTAATGGAGTTGTGTGAACTCAGAATGGAGGTGTGTGAATTCACAGAATGGTGTTTTGTGAAATCATAGAATGGAGTTGTGTTAGGTCATAGAATGGATATTTCTGAAGAAAGAATGAAGGTGTGTGAAGTCATAGAATGGAGGTGTGTGAAGTCATAGAATGGAGGTGTGTGAAGTCACACAATGGAGGTATCTGAAGTGAGAATGGAGGTGTGAAGTCATAGAATAGAGGTGGGTGAAGTCATAGAAAGGAGGTGTGGGAAGTCATAGAATGGAGCAGTGTGAAGTCGTAGAGTAGAGGTGAGTGAAGTCAAAGTTTCGAGGTCTGTGAAGTCATAGAATGGAGGTGTGTGAAGTCAGAATGCAGGTGTGTGAATTCTTAGAAAGGAGGTGTGTGACGTCACAATGGAAGTTTGTGAAGTCACAGAATGGAGGAGTGTGAAGTCATACATTGGTGTGTGAAGTCAGAATGGAGGTGTGTGAAGTCACAGAAGGGAGGTGTGTGACCTCAGAATGGAGGTGTGTGAAGTCATAGATGGAGGTGTGTGAAGTCATACTATGGAGGTGTGTGAAATGATAGAATGGAGTTTTGTGAATTCACAGAATGGAGCTCTGTGAAGTCAGAATGGAGTTGTGTGAAGTCATAGAATGGAGTTGTGTGAAGTCAGAATGGAGGTGTGTGAAGCCACAGAATGGAGGTGTGTGAAATCATAGAATGGAGGTGTGTGAAGTCACAATGGAGGTGTGTGAAATGATAGAATGGAGTTTTGTGAATTCACAGAATGGAGGAGTGTGAAGTGAGAATGGCGGAGTGTGAAGTCATAGAATGGAGGTGTGTGAAGATAGAATGGAAGTGTGTGAACTCATAGAATGGAGGTGTGTGTAGTCCCAATGGAGGTGTGTGAAGACATAGAATGGAGGTGTGTGAAGTCACAGAATGGAGGTGTGTGAAGTCATAGAATGGATGCGTGTGAAGTCATAGAATGGATGTTTGTGAAGTAAGAATGAAGGTGTGTGAAGTCATAGAATGGAAGTGTGTGAAGTCACAGAATGGAGGTGTGTGAAGTCATAGAATGGAGCTGTGTGAATTCAGAATGGAGGTGTGTGAAGTCATAGAATGGAGGTGTGTGCAGTCATAGAATGGATGTTTCTGAAGTAGGAATGAAGGTATGTGAAGGCATAGAATGGAGGTGTGTGAAGTTAAAATGGAGGTGTGTGAACTCAAAGAATGGAGGTGAGTGAACTCATAGAATGGAGGTGTGTGAAGTCAATGAATGGAGGTGTGTGAAGTCAAAATGGAGGTGTGTGAAGTCACAGAATGGAGGTGTGTGAAGTCACAGAATGGAGGTGTGTGAAGTCAAAATTGTGGTGTGTGAATTCACAAATGGAGGTGTGTGAAGTCATAGAATGGGGGTGTGTGAAGTCATGGAATGGAGGTTTGTAATGTCAAACATTGGAAGTGTGTGAAGTTACAGATAGGAGATGTGTGAAGTCATAGATTGGAGGTGTGTGAAGTAATACAATGGAGGCGTGTGAAGTTAGAATGGATGTGCGTGAATTCTCAGAATGCAGGTGTGTGAACTCAGAATGGAAGTGCGTGAAGTCATAGATGGAGGTGTGTGAAGTCATAGTATGGAGATGCGTGAAATCATAGAATGGAGTTTTGTAATGTCACAGAATGGAGCTCTGTGAAGTCAGAATGGAGTTGTGTGAAGTCATAGAATGGAGTTGTGTGAAGTCAGAATGGAGGTGTGTGAAGCCAGAGAATGGAGGTGTGTGAAGTCATAGAATGGAGGTTTGTGAAATCACAGAATGGAGGTGTGTGAAGTCACAGAATTGAGGTGTGTGAATTCAGAATTGAGGTGTGTGAACACTTAGAATGGAGGTGTGTGTAATCACAATGGAGGTGTGTGAATTCATAGAATGCAGGTGTGTGAAGTCACAGAATGGAGGTGTGTGAAGTCATAGAATGGAGGTGTGTGAAGTCACAATGCAGGTGTGTGAACGCATAGAATGGAGGTGTGTGAAGTCACAATGGAGGTGTGTGAAGTCATAGAATGGTGGTGTGTGAAGTGACAGAATGGAGGTGTGTGTAGTCAGAATGGAGGTGTGTCAAGTCACAGATTGGAGGTGTGTGAATTCAGAATGGAGGTGTGTGAAGTCATAGAGTGGAGGTGGGTGAAGACATACAATGGAGGTCTGTGAAATCATAGAATGGAGGTGTGTGAAGTCACAGAATGGAGGTGTGTGAAGTCAGAATGGAGGTGTGTGAAGTCATAGAATTCAGGTGTGTGAATTCAGAATGGAGGTGTGTGGACACTTAGAATGGAGCTGTGTGTAATCACAATGGAGGTGTGTGAAGTCATAGAATGCAGGGGTGTGAAGTCACAGAATGGAGGCGTGTGAAGTCATAGAATGGAGGGGTGAAGTTAGAATGGAGGTGTGGGAAGTCATAGAATGGAAGTATGTGAAGTCAAATTGGAGGGGTGTGTACTCGGAGTAGGGAGGTGTGTGAAGTCATAGAATGGAGGTGGATGAAGTCACAGAATGGTGGTGTGTGAAGTCACAGAATTTAGGTGTTTGAAGTCATATATTGGAGGTGTGTGAAATCAAAATGGAGGTGTGAAGTCATAGAATGGAGGTGTCTGAAGTCATAGAATGGAGGTGTGTGAAGTCACAGAATGGAAGTGTGTGAAAGAGAATGGAGGTGTGTGAAATCATAGAATGGAGGTGGGTGAAGTCACAGAATGGAGGTGTGTGAACTCAGTGTGGACGTGTGTGAAGTCACAGAATGGAGGTGTGTAAAGTCATAGAATAGATGTGTGTGAAGTCATAGAATGGAGGTGTGTGAAGTCAGAATGAAGATGTGTGAATTCACCGAATGGAGGTGTGTGAACTCAGAATAGAGGTGTCTGAAGTCACAGAATGGGGGTTTGGGAAATCATAGAATGTAGGTGTGTGAAGTCATAGAATGGATGATTCTGAAGTAAGAATGAAGGTGTGTGAAGTCATAGAATGGAGGTGTGTGAAGTCATGGAATTGAGGTGTGTGAAGTCAAAGAATGGAGGTGTGTGAAGTCAAACAATGGAGGTGTGTGAAGTCACAGAATGGAGGTTGTGAAGTCACAGAATGGAAGTGTGTGAAGTCAAAATGGAGGTCTGTGAAGTCACAGAATGGAGGTGTGTGAAGTCACAGAATGGGGGTGTGTGAAGTCAAAATGGTGTTGTGTGAAGTTACAAATGGAGGTGTGTGAAGTCACAGAAGGGAGGTGTGTGAAGTTAAAATGGAGGTGTGTGAAGTCAAAGAATGGAGGTGTGTGAAGTCATAGAATGGGGGTGTGTAAAGTCATGGAATGGAAGGTTTGTAAAGTCAAACATTGGAAGTGTGTGAAATTACAGAAAGGAGATGTGTGAAGTCATAGAATGGAGGTGTGTGAAGTCATAGAATGGAGGTGTGAAGTCAGTACGGACATGAGTGAAGTCACAGAATGGAGGTGTGTGAAGTCATAGAATGTTGGTGTATGAAGTCATAGAATGGAGGTGTATGAAGTCATAGAATAGAGGTGTTTGAAGTCAAAATGGTGGTGTGTGAAGTCACAGAATGGAGGTGTGTGAAGTCTTAAAATGGAGGTGTGTGAAGTCAGATTGGAGGTGTGTGAAGTCACAGAACGGAGGTGTGTCAAGTCAGAAAGGAGGTGTGTAAAGTCATAGAATGGAGGTGTGTGCAATCATAGAATGGAGGTATGAGATGTCACAGACTGAGGTGTGTGAGGTCAGAATGGAGGTGTGTGAAGTCACAATGCAGGTGTGTGACCTCATAGAATGGAGGTGTGTGAAGTCAAAAGGTAGGTATGTGAATTCATAGAATGGAGGTGTGTGAAGTAATAAATTGGAGGTGTGTGAAGTCGTAGAATGGAGGTGTGTGAAGCTATAGAATGGAGGTTTGTGAAATCAGAGAATCGAGGTGTGTGAAGTCACAGAATGGAAGTGTGTGAAGTCACAGAATGGAGGTGTGTGAAGTCATACAATGTACATGTGTGAAATCATAGAATGGACGTGTGTGAAGTCATAGAATGGAGGTGTGTGAAGTCACAGAATGAAGATGTGTGAAGTCAGGGATTGGAGGTGTGTGAAGTCACAGAATGGAGGTGTGTGAACTCAGAATGGAGGTGTGTGAAGTCACAGAATGGAGGTGTGTGAAGTCCTAGAATGGAAGTGTGTGAAGTCATACAATGGAGGTGTGTGAAGTAAGAATGAAGGTGTGTGAAATCAGAGAATGGAGGTGTTTCAAGTCATAGAATGGAAGTTTGTGAAGTCATAGAATGGAGGTTTGTGAAGTCAGAATGGAGGTGTGTGAAGTCACCTAATGGAGTTGTGTGAACTCAGAATGGAGGTGTGTGAATTCACAGAATGGTGTTTTGTGAAATCATAGAATGGAGTTGTGTGAGGTCATAGAATGGATATTTCTGAAGAAAGAATGAAGGTGTGTGAAGTCATAGAATGGAGGTGTGTGAAGTCATAGAATGGAGGTGTGTGAAGTCACACAATGGAGGTATCTGAAGTGAGAATGGAGGTGTGAAGTCATAGAATAGAGGTGGGTGAAGTCATAGAAAGGAGGTGTGGGAAGTCATAGAATGGAGCAGTGTGAAGTCGTAGAGTAGAGGTGAGTGAAGTCAAAGTTTCGAGGTCTGTGAAGTCATAGAATGGAGGTGTGTGAAGTCACAGAATGGAGGTGTGTGAAGTCACAGAATGGAGGTGTGTGAAGTCATAGAATGGAGGTGTGTGAAGTCATAGAATGGAAGTGTGCGAAGTCATGAAATGGAGGTGTGTGAAGTCACAATGGAGGTGTGTTAAGTCACAGAATGGAGGTGTGTGAAGACAAAGAGTGGAGGTATGTGAAGTCATAGAATGGAGGTATGAGAAATCATAGATTGGTAGTGTTTGGAGTCATAGAATGAAGGTGTGTGAACTCATAGAATGTAGATGTGTGAAGTCATAGAATGGAGGAGTGTGAAGTCACCGAAGGGAGGTGTGTGAATTCATATAGTGGAGGTGTGTGAAGTCAAAATGGAGGTTTGTGAAATCAGAGAATCGAGGTTTGTGAAGTCATAGAACGGAGATGTGTGAATTCATAGAATGTAGGTTCGTGAAGTCACAGAATGGAGGTGTGTGAAATCAGAGAATGGAGGTTTGTGAAGTCATAGAATGGAGGTATGTGAAGTCAAATTGGAGGGGTGTGAAGTCGGAGAATGGAGGTGTGTGAAGTCATAGAATGGAGGTGGGTGAAGTCATGGAATGGAGGTGGGAGAAGTCACAGAATGGAGGTGGGAGAAGTCACAGAATGGACGGGTACGAAGTCATACAATGGAGTTGTGTGAAGTCACAGAATGAAGGTGTGTGAACTCAGAAAGGAGGTGTGTAAAGTCACAGAATGGAGGTTTGTGAAGTCATAGAATGAAGGCGTGTGAATTCATAGAATGGAGGTGTGTGAAGTCAAATTGGAGGTGTGTGAACTCATAGAATGGATGTGTGAGAACTCATAGAATGGAGGTGTGTGAAGTCATGGAATGGAGGTGTGTGAAGTCAAAGAATGGAGGTGTGTGAAGTCCAACAATAGAGGTGTGCGAAGTCATAGAATGGAGGTGTGTGAAGTCACAGAATGGAAGTGTGAGAAGTCAAAACGGAGGTGTGTGAAGTCACAGAATGGAAGTGTCTGAAGTCACAGAATGGAGGTGTGTGAAGTCAAAAAGGTTGTGTGTGAAGTCACAAAAGGAGGTGTGTGAAGTCACAGAATGGAGGTGTGTGAAGTCAAAATGGAGGTGTGTAAAGTCACAGAATTGAGGTGTGTGAACTCAGTGTGGAGGTGTGTGAAGTCACAGAATGGAGGTGTGTGAAGACATAGAATGGATGTGTGTGAAGTCATAGAATGGAGGTGTGTGAAGTCAGAATGGAGGTGTGTGAAGTCACAGAATGGAGGTTTGTGAGGTAATAGAATGGAGGTGTGTGAAGTCATAGAATGGATGTTTCTGAAGTAAGAATGAAGGCGTGTGAATTCATAGAATTCAGGTGTGTGAAGTCAAATTGGAGGTGTGTGAACTCATAGAATGGAGGTGTGTGAAGTCATAGAATGGATGTTTCTGAAGTAAGAATGAAGGCGTGTGAATTCATAGAATTCAGGTGTGTGAAGTCAAATTGGAGGTGTGTGAACTCATAGAATGGAGGTGTGTGACGTCAAAGAATGGAGGTGTGTGAAGTCAAACAATAGAGGTGTGTGAAGTCACAGAATGGAGGTGTGTGAAGTCACAGAATGGAAGTCTGTGAAGTAAAAACGGAGGTGTGTGAAGTCACAGAATGTAGGTGTGTGAAGTCACAGAATGGAGGTGTATAAAGTCAAAAAGGTGGTGTGTGAAGTCACAAATGGAGGTGTGTGAAGTCACAGAATGGAGGTGTGTGAAGTCAAAATGGAAGTGTGTGAAGTCAAAGAATGGAGGTGTGTGAAGTCAGCGAAAGGAGGTGTGTGAAGTCATGGAATGGAGGTGTGTGAAGTCACAGAATGGAGGTTTGTGAAGTCATAGAATGAAGGCGTGTGAATTCATAGAATGGAGGTGTGTGAAGTCAAATTGGAGGTGTGTGAACTCATAGAATGGATGTGTGAGAACTCACAGAATGGAGGTGTGTGAAGTCATGGAATGGAGGTGTGTGAAGTCAAAGAATGGAGGTGTGAAGTCCAACAATAGAGGTGTGTGAAGTCACAGAATGGAGGTGTGTGAAGTCACAGAATGGAAGTGTGAGAAGTCAAAACGGAGGTGTGTGAAGTCACAGAATGTAGGTGTCTGAAGTCACAGAATGGAGGTGTGTGAAGTAAAAAGGTGGTGTGTGAAGTCACAAATGGAGGTGGGTGAAGTCACAGAATGGAGGTGTGTGAAGTCAAAATGGAGGTGTGTGAAGTCAAACAATGGAGGGGTGTGAAGTCGGAGAATGGAGGTGTGTGAAGTCATAGAATGGAGGTGGGTGAAGTCATAGAATGGAGGTGGGTGAAGTCATAGAATGGAGGTGGGAGAAGTCACAGAATGGAGGTGGGAGAAGTCACAGAATGGATGGGTATGAAGTCATGGAATGGAGGTGTGTGAAGTCACAGAATGAAGGTGGGTGAATTCGTAGAATGGAGGTGTGTGAAGTCACAGAATGGAGGAGTGCGAAGTCACAGAATGGAGGTTTGTGAAGTCACAGAATGGAGGTGTGTGAAGTCACAGAATGGAGGTGTGTGAATTCATAGAATGGAGGTGTGTGAAGTCACAGAATGGAGGTGTGTGAATTCATAGAATGGAGGTGTGTGAAGTCACAGAATGGAGGTGTGAAGTCATAGAATGGAGGTTTGTGAAGTCAGAGAATCGTGGTGTTTGAAGTCACAGAATGGAGGTGTGTGAAGTCACTGAATGGAGGTGTGTGAAGTCATAGAATGGAAGTGTGTGAAGTCATAGAATGGAGGTGTGAGAATTCAGAATGGAGGTGTGTGAAGTCACAGAATGAAGGTGTGTGAACTCAGAATGGAGGTGTGTGAAGTCACAGAATGCGGGTTTGTGAAGTAATAGAATGGAGGTGTGTGAAGTCATAGAATGGATGTTTCTGAAGTTAGAATGAAGGCGTGTGAATTCATAGAATGGAGGTGTGTGAAGTCAAATTGGAGGTGTGTGAACTCATAGAATGGAGGTGTATGAACTCATACAATGGAGGTGTGTGAAGTCATGGAATGGAGGTGTGTGAAGCGAAAGAATGGAGGTGTGTGAAGTCAAAAAATAGAGGTGTGTGAAGTCACACAATGGAGGTGTGTGAGGTCACAGAATGGAAGTGTGTGAAGTAAAAACGGAGGTGTGTGAAGTCACAGAATGTAGGTGTGTGAAGTCACAGAATGTAGGTGTGTGAAGTCAGAATGGAGGTGTGTGAAGTCATAGAATTGAGGTGTGTGAAGTCACTGAATTGAGGTTTTTGAAGTCATATATTGGAGGTGTGTGAAATCAAAATGGAGGTGTGAAATCATAGAATGGAGGTGTCTGAAGGCATAGAATGGAGGTGTGTGAAGTCAAAGAATGGAAGTGTGTGAAGTCATAGAATGGAGGTGCTTGAAATCATAGAATGGAGGTGGGTGAAGTCACAGAATGGAGGTGTGTGAACTCAGTGTGGAGGTGTGTGAAGTCACAGAATGGAGCTGTGTGAAGACATAAAATGGATGTGTGTCAAGTCATAGGATGGAGGTGTGTGAAGTCAGAATGGAGGTGTGTGAAGTCACCGAATAGAGGTGTGTGAACTCAGAATAGAGGTGTGTGAAGTCACAGAATTGGGGTTTGTGAAGTCACAGAATGGAGCTGTGTGAAGTCAGAATGGAGGTATGTGAAGTCATAGAATGGAGGTGTGTGAAGTTAGAACGAAGGTGTGTGATCTCATAGAATCGAGGAGTGTGAAGTCAAAATGGAGGTGTATGAAGTCATAGAATGGAGGTGTGTGAAGTCACAGAATGGAGGTGTGTGAAGTCATAGAATGGAGGTGTGTGAAGTCATAGAATGGAAGTGTGCGAAGTCATGAAATGGAGGTGTGTGAAGTCACAATGGAGGTGTGTTAAGTCACAGAATGGAGGTGTGTGAAGTCAAAGAGTGGCGGTATGTGAAGTCATAGAATGGAGGTATGTGAACTCATAGAACGTAGATGTGTGAAGTCATAGAATGGAGGAGTGTGAAGTCACCGAAAGGAGGTGTGTGAATTCATATAGTGGAGGTGTGTGAAGTCAAAATGGAGGTTTGTGAAATCAGAGAATCGAGGTTTGTGAAGTCATAGAATGGAGATGTGTGAATTCATAGAATGTTGGTTCGTGAAGTCACAGAATGGAGGTGTGTGAAATCAGAGAATGGAGTTTTGTGAAGTCATAGAATGGAGGTATGTGAAGTCAAATTGGAGGGGTGTGAAGTCGGAGAATGGAGGTGTGTGAAGTCATAGAATGGAGGTGTGTGAAGTCACAGAATGGAGGTGTGTGAAGTCATAGAATGGAGGTGTGTGAAGTCATAGAATGGAAGTGTGCGAAGTCATGAAATGGAGGTGTGTGAAGTCACAATGGAGGTGTGTTAAGTCACAGAATGGAGGTGTGTGAAGACAAAGAGTGGAGGTATGTGAAGTCATAGAATGGAGGTATGAGAAATCATAGATTGGTAGTGTTTGGAGTCATAGAATGAAGGTGTGTGAACTCATAGAATGTAGATGTGTGAAGTCATAGAATGGAGGAGTGTGAAGTCACCGAAGGGAGGTGTGTGAATTCATATAGTGGAGGTGTGTGAAGTCAAAATGGAGGTTTGTGAAATCAGAGAATCGAGGTTTGTGAAGTCATAGAACGGAGATGTGTGAATTCATAGAATGTAGGTTCGTGAAGTCACAGAATGGAGGTGTGTGAAATCAGAGAATGGAGGTTTGTGAAGTCATAGAATGGAGGTATGTGAAGTCAAATTGGAGGGGTGTGAAGTCGGAGAATGGAGGTGTGTGAAGTCATAGAATGGAGGTGGGTGAAGTCATAGAATGGAGGTGGGAGAAGTCACAGAATGGAGGTGGGAGAAGTCACAGAATGGACGGGTACGAAGTCATACAATGGAGTTGTGTGAAGTCACAGAATGAAGGTGTGTGAACTCAGAAAGGAGGTGTGTAAAGTCACAGAATGGAGGTTTGTGAAGTCATAGAATGAAGGCGTGTGAATTCATAGAATGGAGGTGTGTGAAGTCAAATTGGAGGTGTGTGAACTCATAGAATGGATGTGTGAGAACTCATAGAATGGAGGTGTGTGAAGTCATGGAATGGAGGTGTGTGAAGTCAAAGAATGGAGGTGTGTGAAGTCCAACAATAGAGGTGTGCGAAGTCATAGAATGGAGGTGTGTGAAGTCACAGAATGGAAGTGTGAGAAGTCAAAACGGAGGTGTGTGAAGTCACAGAATGGAAGTGTCTGAAGTCACAGAATGGAGGTGTGTGAAGTCAAAAAGGTTGTGTGTGAAGTCACAAAAGGAGGTGTGTGAAGTCACAGAATGGAGGTGTGTGAAGTCAAAATGGAGGTGTGTAAAGTCACAGAATTGAGGTGTGTGAACTCAGTGTGGAGGTGTGTGAAGTCACAGAATGGAGGTGTGTGAAGACATAGAATGGATGTGTGTGAAGTCATAGAATGGAGGTGTGTGAAGTCAGAATGGAGGTGTGTGAAGTCACAGAATGGAGGTTTGTGAGGTAATAGAATGGAGGTGTGTGAAGTCATAGAATGGATGTTTCTGAAGTAAGAATGAAGGCGTGTGAATTCATAGAATTCAGGTGTGTGAAGTCAAATTGGAGGTGTGTGAACTCATAGAATGGAGGTGTGTGAAGTCATAGAATGGATGTTTCTGAAGTAAGAATGAAGGCGTGTGAATTCATAGAATTCAGGTGTGTGAAGTCAAATTGGAGGTGTGTGAACTCATAGAATGGAGGTGTGTGACGTCAAAGAATGGAGGTGTGTGAAGTCAAACAATAGAGGTGTGTGAAGTCACAGAATGGAGGTGTGTGAAGTCACAGAATGGAAGTCTGTGAAGTAAAAACGGAGGTGTGTGAAGTCACAGAATGTAGGTGTGTGAAGTCACAGAATGGAGGTGTATAAAGTCAAAAAGGTGGTGTGTGAAGTCACAAATGGAGGTGTGTGAAGTCACAGAATGGAGGTGTGTGAAGTCAAAATGGAAGTGTGTGAAGTCAAAGAATGGAGGTGTGTGAAGTCAGCGAAAGGAGGTGTGTGAAGTCATGGAATGGAGGTGTGTGAAGTCACAGAATGGAGGTTTGTGAAGTCATAGAATGAAGGCGTGTGAATTCATAGAATGGAGGTGTGTGAAGTCAAATTGGAGGTGTGTGAACTCATAGAATGGATGTGTGAGAACTCACAGAATGGAGGTGTGTGAAGTCATGGAATGGAGGTGTGTGAAGTCAAAGAATGGAGGTGTGAAGTCCAACAATAGAGGTGTGTGAAGTCACAGAATGGAGGTGTGTGAAGTCACAGAATGGAAGTGTGAGAAGTCAAAACGGAGGTGTGTGAAGTCACAGAATGTAGGTGTCTGAAGTCACAGAATGGAGGTGTGTGAAGTAAAAAGGTGGTGTGTGAAGTCACAAATGGAGGTGGGTGAAGTCACAGAATGGAGGTGTGTGAAGTCAAAATGGAGGTGTGTGAAGTCAAACAATGGAGGGGTGTGAAGTCGGAGAATGGAGGTGTGTGAAGTCATAGAATGGAGGTGGGTGAAGTCATAGAATGGAGGTGGGTGAAGTCATAGAATGGAGGTGGGAGAAGTCACAGAATGGAGGTGGGAGAAGTCACAGAATGGAGGTGTGTGAAGTCACTGAATGGAGGTGTGTGAAGTCATAGAATGGAAGTGTGTGAAGTCATAGAATGGAGGTGTGAGAATTCAGAATGGAGGTGTGTGAAGTCACAGAATGAAGGTGTGTGAACTCAGAATGGAGGTGTGTGAAGTCACAGAATGCGGGTTTGTGAAGTAATAGAATGGAGGTGTGTGAAGTCATAGAATGGATGTTTCTGAAGTTAGAATGAAGGCGTGTGAATTCATAGAATGGAGGTGTGTGAAGTCAAATTGGAGGTGTGTGAACTCATAGAATGGAGGTGTATGAACTCATACAATGGAGGTGTGTGAAGTCATGGAATGGAGGTGTGTGAAGCGAAAGAATGGAGGTGTGTGAAGTCAAACAATAGAGGTGTGTGAAGTCACACAATGGAGGTGTGTGAAGTCACAGAATGGAAGTGTGTGAAGTAAAAACGGAGGTGTGTGAAGTCACAGAATGTAGGTGTGTGAAGTCACAGAATGGAGGTGTATAAAGTCAAAAACGTGGTGTGTGAAGTCACAAATGGAGGTGTGTGAAGTCACAGAATGGAGGTGTGTGAAGTCAAAATGGAAGTGTGTGAAGTCAAAGAATGGAGGTGTGTGAAGTCAGCGAATGGAGGTGTGTGAAGTCATGGAATGGAGGTGTGTGAAGTCACAGAATGGAGGTGTGTGAAGTCAGAATGGAGGTGTGAGAAGTCATAAAATGGAGGTGTTTGAAGTCAGAATGGAGGTGTGTGAAGTCATAGAATGGAGGTGTGTGAACTCATAGAATGGAGGTGTGTGAAGTCACAATGGAGGTGTGTGAAGTCATAGAATGGTGGTGTGTGAAGTGACAGAATGGAGGTGTGGAAGTCATAGAATGGAGGTTTGTGAAGTCATAGAATGGAGGTGTGTGAAGTGACAGAATGGAGGTGTGGAAGTCATAGAATGGAGGTGTGTGAAGTCAGAATGGAGGTGTGTGAAGTCACAGAATATAGGTGTGTGAATTCAGAATGGAGGTGTGTAAAGTCATAGAATGGAGGTGTGTGAAATCAGAGAATGGAGGTTGGTGAAGTCACAGAATGGAGGTGTGTGAACTCAGTGTGGAGGTGTGTGAAGTCACAGAATGGACGTGTGTGAAGACATAGAATGGATGTGTGTGAAGTCATAGAATGGAGGTGTGTGAAGTCAGAATGGAGGTGTGTGAAGTCACCGAATGGAGGTGTGTGAACTCAGAATAGAGGTGTGTGAAGTCACAGAATGGGGGTTTGTGAAGTCATAGAATATAGGTGTGTGAAATCAGAGAATGGATGATTCTGAAGTAAGAATGAAGGTGTGTGAAGTCATAGAATCGAGGTGTGTGAAGTCATGGAATTGAGGTGTGTGAAGTCAAAGAATGGAAGTGTGTGAAGTCAAAATGGAGGTCTGTGAAGTCACAGAATGGAGGTGTGTGAAGTCACAGAATGCAGGTGTATGAAGTCAAAATGGTGTTGTGTGAAGTCACAAATGGTGGTGTGTGAAGTCACAGAATGGAGATGTGTGAAGTCAAAATGGAGGTGTGTGAAGTCAAAGAATGGAGGTGTGTGAAGTCAGAATGGAGGTGTGTGAAGTCAGAGAACCGAGGTGTGTCAACTCAGAAAGGAGGTGTGTAAAGTCATAGAATGGAGGTGTGTGAAATCATAGAATTGAGGTGTGTGAATTCACAGAATTGATGTTTGTGAAGTCAGAATGGAGGTGTGTGAAGTCAGAATGGAGATGTGTGAAGTCACAGAATGGAGGTGTTTGAAGTCACAGTGCATGTGTGTGAACTCATAGAATGGAGGTGTGTCAAGTCACATTGTAGGTATGTGAAGCCATAGAATGGAGGTGTGTGAAGTCTTAGAATGGATGTGTGAAGTCATAAATTGGAGGTGTGTGAAGTCGTAGAATGGAGGTGTGTGAAGTCATAGAATGGAGGTTTGTGAAGTCAGAGAATGGACGTGTGTGAAGTCACAGAGTGGAGGTGTGTGAAGTCACAGAATGGAGGTGTGTGAACTCATAGAATGGAGGTGTGTGAAGTCAGAATGGAGGTGTGTGAAGTCATAGAATGGAGGTGTGTGAACTCATAGAATGGAGGTGTGTGAAGTCACAATGGAGGTGTGTGAAGTCATAAAATGGTGGTGTGTGAAGTGACAGAATGGAGGTGTGGAAGTCATAGAATGGAGGTTTGTGAAGTCATAGAATGGAGGTGTGTGAAGTCACAGAATGTAGGTGTGTGAATTCATAGAATGGAGGTGTGTGAAGTCACAGAATGGAGGTGTGTGAAGTCATAAAATGGAGGTTTGTGAAGTCAGAGAATCGTGGTGTGTGAAGTCACAGAATGGAGGTGTGTGAAGTCATAGAATGGTGGTATGTGAAGTGACAGAATGGAGGTGTGGAAGTCATAGAATGGAGGTGTGTGAAGTCAGAATGGAGGTGTGTGAAGTCACAGAATATAGGTGTGTGAATTCAGAATGGAGGTGTGTGAAGTCATAGAGTGGAGGTGTGTGAAGTCAGAAAGGAGGTGTGTGAAGTCATAGAATTGAGGTGTGTGAATTCAGAATGGAGGAGTTTGGACACTTAGAATGGAGGTGTGTGTAATCACAATGGAGGTGTGTGAAGTCATAGAATGGAGGTGTGTGAAGTCACAGAATGGAGGTGTGTAAAGTCATAGAATGGAGGGGTGAAGTCAGAATGGAGGTATGGGAAGTCATAGAATGGAAGTATGTCAAATCAAATTGGAGGGGTGTGAAGTAAGAGTAGGGAGGTGTGTGAAGTCATAGAGTGGAGGTGGGTGAAGTCATAGAATGGTGGTGTGTGAAGTCACAGAATTGAGGTGTATGAAGTCATATATTGGAGGCGTGTGAAATCAAAATTGAGGTGAGAAGTCATAGAATGGAGGTGTCTGAAGTCATAGAATCGAGGTGTGTGAAGTCATAGAATGGAAGTGTGTAAAGTCATAGAATGGAGGTGTGTGAAATCAGAGAATGGAGGTTGGTGAAGTCACAGAATGGAGGTGTGTGAACTCAGTGTGGAGGTGTGTGAAGTCACAGAATGGACGTGTGTGAAGACATAGAATGGAGGTGTGTGAAGTCAGAATGGAGGTGTGTGAAGTCACCGAATGGAGGTGTGTGAACTCAGAATAGAGGTGTGTGAAGTCACAGAATGGGGGTTTGTGAAGTCATAGAATATAGGTGTGTGAAATCAGAGAATGGACGATTCTGAAGTAAGAATGAAGGTGTGTGAAGTCATAGAATCGAGGTGTGTGAAGTCATGGAATTGAGGTGTGTGAAGTCAAAGAATGGAAGTGTGTGAAGTCAAAATGGAGGTCTGTGAAGTCACAGAATGGAGGTGTGTGAAGTCACAGAATGAAGGTGTATGAAGTCAAAATGGTGTTGTGTGAAGTCACAAATGGAGGTGTGTGAAGTCACAGAATGGAGATGTGTGAAGTCAAAATGGAGGTGTGTGAAGTCAAAGAATGGAGGTGTGTGAAGTCACGGAATGGAGGTTTGTAAAGTCAAATATTGGAAGTGTGTGAAGTTACAGAAAGTAGATGTGTGAAGTCATAGAATGGAGGTGTGTGAAGTCATAGAATGGAGTGTGTGAAGTAAGTATGGACATGAGTGAAGTCACAGAATGGAGGTGTGTGAAGTCATAGAATGTTGGTGTATAAAGTCATAGAATGGAGGTGTATGAAGTCATAGAATGGAGGTGTGTGAAGTCAAAATGGTGGTGTGTGAAGTCACAGAATGGATGTGTGTGAAGTTATAAAATGGAGGTGTGTGAAGTCAGATTGGAGGTGTGTGAAGTCAGAGAACCGAGGTGTGTCAACTCAGAAAGGAGGTGTGTAAAGTGATAGAATGGAGGTGTGTGAAATCATAGAATTGAGGTGTGTGAATTCACAGAATTGATGTCTGTGAAGTTAGAATGGAGGTGTGTGAAGTCAGAATGGAGATGTGTGAAGTCACAGAATGGAGGTGTTTGAAGTCACAGTGCAGGTGTGTGAACTCATAGAATGGAGGTGTGTCAAGTCACATTGTAGGTATGTGAAGTCATAGAATGGAGGTGTGTGAAGTCTTAGAATGGATGTGTGAAGTCATAAATTGGAGGTGTGTGAAGTCGTAGAATGGAGGTGTGTGAAGTCATAGAATGGAGGTTTGTGAAGTCAGAGAATGGACGTGTGTGAAGTCACAGAGTGGAGGTGTGTGAAGTCACAGAATGGAGGTGTGTGAACTCATAGAATGGAGGTGTGTGAAGTCACAATGGAGGTGTGTGAAGTCATAGAATGGTCGTATGTGAAGTGACAGAATGGAGGTGTGGAAGTCATAGAATGGAGGTGTGTGAAGTCAGAATGGAGGTGTGTGATGTCACAGAATATAGGTGTGTGAATTCAGAATGGAGGTGTGTGAAGTCATAGAGTGGAGGTGTGTGAAGTTAGAAAGGAGGTGTGTGAAGTCATAGAATTGAGGTGTGTGAATTCAGAATGGAGGTGTGTGAACACTTAGAATGGAGGTGTGTGAAGTCACAGAATGGAGGTGTGTGAAGTCATAGAATGGAGGGGTGAAGTCAGAATGGAGGTATGGGAAGTAATAGAATGGAAGTATGTGAAGTCAAATTGGAGGGGTATGAATTCGGAGTATGGAGGTGTGCGAAGTCATAGCATGGAGGTGGGTGAAGTCATAGAATGGTGGTGTGTGAAGTCACAGAATTGAGGTGTATGAAGTCATATATTGGAGGTGTGTGAAATCAAAATGGAGTGTGAAGTCATAGAATGGAGGTATCTGAAGTCATAGAATGGAGGTTTGTGAAGTCATAGAATGGAGGTGTGGAAGTCACAGAATGGAGGTGTGTGAAGTCAAAGATGGAGGTGGGTGAAGTCAAAGAATGGAGGTGTGTGAGGTCACAGAATTGAGGTGGTTGAAGTCATATATCGGAGGTGTGTGAAATCAAAATGGATGTGTGAAGTCATAGAATGGAGGTGTCTGAAGTAATAGAATGGAGGTGTGTGAAGTTCCAAAATGGAGGTTTGTGAATTCACAGAATAGAGGTGTGTGAAGTCACAGAATGCAGGTGTGTGAACTCATTATGGAGGTGTGTGAAGTCAAAGAATGGAGGTGTGTGAAGTCAAAATGGTGGTGTGTGAAGTCAAAGAATGGAAGTGTGTGAAGTCAGATTGGAGGTGTGTGAAGTCACAGAACGAAGGTGTGTGAATTCAGAATGGAAGTGTGTGAAGTCATAGAATAGAGGTGTGTGAAGTCATAGTATGGAGGTGTGTGAAGTCAGAATGGAGGTGTGTGAAGTCACAGAATGGAGGTGTGTGAAGTAACAGAATGGAAGTGTGTGAAGTCAAAATGGATGTGTGTGAAGTCACAGAATGGAGGTGTGTGAAGTCACAGAATGGAGGTGTGTGAAGTCAAAATTGTGGAGTGTGAAGTCACAAATGGAAGTGTGAAGTCAGAATTTAGCTGTGTTAAATCATAGAATGGAGGTGTGTGAAGTCAAAGAATGGAGGTATGTGAAGTCATAGAATGGAGGTGTGTGAAGTCATAG
This sequence comes from Megascapheus bottae, assembly GCA_024803745.1. Taxonomy (NCBI): domain Eukaryota; kingdom Metazoa; phylum Chordata; class Mammalia; order Rodentia; family Geomyidae; genus Megascapheus; species Megascapheus bottae. The sequence continues at coordinate 785,162 of JANJXV010000440.1, forward strand.
AATGGAGGTGTGTGAAGTCATAGAATGGAGGTGTGTGAAGTCATAGAATGGAGGTGTGTGAAGTCGTAGAATGGAGGTGTGTGAAGTCATAGAATGAAGGTGTGTGAAGTCAGAGAATGAAGGTGTGTTAAGTCACAGAATGGAGGTGTGTGAACTCAGAATGGAGGTGTGTGAAGTACCAGAATGGAGGTGTGGGAAGTCATAGAATGGAGGTGTATGAAGTCACAGAATGGAGATGTGTGAATTCATAGAATGGAGGTGTGTGAAGTCATAGAATGGAGGTGTGTGAAGTCACAGAATGGAGATGTGTGAAGTCACAGAATGGAGGTGTGTGAAGTCACAGAATGGAGGTGTGTGAACACACAATGGAGGTGTGTGAAGTCAAAGAATCTAGGTGTGTGAAGTCATAGAATGGAAGTGTGTAAAGTCATAGAATGGAGGTGTGTGAAGCCAGAATTGAGGTGTGTGAAGTCACAGAATTGAGGTGTGTGAACTCAGAATGGAGGTGTGTGAAGTCACAAAATGGAGGTTTGTGAAGTCATAGAATGGAGGTGTGTGAAGTCATAGAAGTGATGTTTCTGAAGTAGAATGAAGGTCTGTGAACTCATAGAATTTAGGTGTGTGAAGTCAAAATTGAGGTGTGTGAACTCATAAAATTGACATGTGTGAAGTCATGAAATGGAGGTGCGTGAAGTCCAAAAATGGGGGTGTGTGAAGTCAAACAATGGTGGTGTGTGAAGTCACAGAATGGAGGTGTGTGAAGTCAAAGAATGGAAGTGTGTGAAGTCAAAATGGAGGTGTATGAAGTCACAGAATGGAGGTGTGTGAAGTCATAGAATGGACGTGTGTGAAGTCATAGAATGAAGGTGTGTGAAGACACAGAATGAAGGTGTGTTAACTCACAGAATGGAGGTGTGTGAACTCAGTATGGAGGTGTGTGAAGAACCAGAATGGAGGTGTGGGAAGTCATAGAATGGAGATGTGTGAATTCATAGAATGGAGGTGTGTGAAGTCATAGAATGGAGGTGTGTGAAATCACAGAATGGAGGTGTGTGAAATCACAGAATGGAGGTGTGTGAAGTCACAGAATGGAGGTGTGTGAACACACAAGGGAGGTGTGTGAAGTCAAAGAATGGAGGTGTGTGAAGTCATAGAATGGAAGTGTGTGAAGTCATAGAATGGAGGTGTGTGAAGCCAGAATTGAGGTATGTGAAGTCACAGAATTGAGGTGTGTGAACTCAGAATGGAGGTGTGTGAAGTCACAGAATGGAGGTTTGTGAATTCATAGAATGGAGGTGTGTGAAGTCAAAATGGAGGTGTGTGAACTCATAAAATGGACATGTGTAAAGTCATGGAATGTAGCTGTGTGAAGTCCAAAAATGGAGGTGTGTGAAGTCAAACAATGGTGGTGTGTGAAGTCACAGAATGGAGGTGTGTGAAGTCAAAGAATGGATGTGTGTGAAATCAAAATGGAGGTGTGTGAAGTCACAGAATGGACTTGTGTGAAGTCACAGAATGGAGGTGTGTGAAGTCACAGAATGGAGGTGTGTGAAGTCACAGAATGGAGGTGTGTGAACTCACAATGGAAGTGTGTGAAGTCAAAATGGAAGTGTGTGAAGACAAAATGGAAGAGTGTGAACTCATAGAATGGAGGTGTGTGAAGTTATGGAATGGAGGTGTGTGAAGCCAAAGAATGGAGGTGTGTGAAGTCAAAAAATAAACTGTGTGCAGTCACAGAATGGAGGTTTGTGAAATCACAGAATGCAGGTTTGTGAAGTCAAAAAGGTGGTGTGTAGAGTCACAAATGGAGGTGTGTGAACTCATGGAATGGAGGTGTGTGAAGTCAAAGAATGGAGGTGTGTGAAGTCATCGAATGGAGGTGTGGGAAGCCATGGGATCGAGGTGTGTGAAGTCACAGAATGGAGGTGTGTGAAGTCAGAATGGAGTTGTGTGAAGTCATAGAATGGAGGTGTGTGAAGTCAGAATGCAGGTGTGTGAAGTCACAGAATGGAGGTGTGTGAAGTCAGAATGGAGGTGGGTGAACTCATAGAATGGAGGTGTGTGAAGTCACAGAAGGGAGGTATGTGAAGTCAAAATGGTGTTGTGTGAAGTCACAAATAGAGGTGTGTGAAGTCACAGAATGGAGGTGTGTGAAGTCAAATTGGAGGTGTGTGAAGTCAAACAATGGAGGTGTGTGAAGTCAGAATAGAGGTTTGCGAAGTCATAGAATGGAGGTGTGTGAAGTAAGAATGGAGCTATGGAAAGTCATAGAATGGAGGTGTGTGAAGTCAAAATGGAGGTGTGTGAACTCGGAATGGAGGTGTGTGAAGTCACAATGGATGTATGTGAAGTCATAGACTGGTGGTTATGAAGTCACAGAATGGAGGTGTGTGAAGCCACAGAATGGAGTTGTGTGAAGTCATAGAATGGAGATGTGTGAAATCACAGAATGGAGGTTGGTGAAATCATAGAATGGAGGTGTATGAAGTCTGAGAATCGAGGTGTGTGATGTCACAGAATGGATATGTGTGAACTCACAATGGAGGTGTGTAAAGTCACAGAATGGAGTTGTGTGACGTCATAGAATGGAAGTGTGTGAAGTCAGAATTGAGATGTGTGAAGTCACAGAATGGAGGTGTGTGAATTCAGAATGGAGGTGTGTGAAGGCACAGAATGGAGGTGTGTGAAGTCATAGAATGGAGGTTTGCAAAATCATAGAATGGAGGTGTGTGAAGTCACAGAATTGAGGTGTGTGAAGTCAGAATGGAGATGTGTGAAGTGAGAATGGAGGTGTGTGAAGTCATAGAATGGAGATGTGTGAACTCACAATGCAGGTGTGTGAACTCATAGATTGGAGGTGTGTGAAGTCATAAAATGGACGGGTGTGAAGTCAGAATGGAGATTTGTGAAGTCACAGAATGGAGGTGTGTGAAGTCATAGAAGGTTGGTGTGTGAATTCAGAATGGAGAAGTGTGAAGTCACAATGGAGGTATGTGAAGTCATAGAATGGTGGTTTTGAAGTCACAGAATGGAGGTGTGTGAAGCCACAGAATGGAGTTGTGTGAAGTCACAGAATGAAGATGTGTGAATTCACAGAACGGAAGAGTATGAAGTCATTGAATGGAGGTGTGTGAAGTCATAGAATGGAGGTGTATGAAGTCATAGAATGGAGGTGTGTGAAGTCACAGAATGGAGGTGTGTGAAGTCAGAATAGAGGTGTGCGAAGTCATAGAATGGAGGTGTGTGAAGTCATAGAATGGAGCTGTGTGAAGTCAGAATGGAGATGTGTGAAGTCACAGAATGGAGGTGTGTGAAATCATAGAATGTAGGTGTGTGAAGTCATAGAATGGAGGTGTATAAAGTCATAGAATGGAGGTGTGTGAAGTCAGAATGGAGATGTGTGAAGTCACAGAATGGAAGTGTGTGAAGTCATAGAATGTTGGTGTGTAAAGTCATAGAATGGAGGTGTATGAAGTCATAGAATGGAGATGTGTGAAGTCAGAATGCAGGTGTGTGAAGTCCTAGAATGGCGGCGTTTAAAGTCATAGAATGGAGGTGGGTGAACTCATAGAATGGAGGTGTGTGAAGTCATAGAATGGAGGTGTGTGAAGTCAGAATGGAGATGTGTGAAGTCACAGAATGGATGTGTGTGAAGTCATAGAATGGAGGTGTGTGAAATCATAGAATGGAGGTGTGTGAAGTGACAGAATTGAGGTGTGTGAAGTCAGAATTGAGGTGTGCGAAGCCAGAATGGAGGTGTGGGAAGTCATAGAATGGAGGTGTGTAAAGTCAGAATGCAGGTGTCTGAACTCATATTATGGAGTTGTGTGAAGTCACAATGTAGGTATGTGAAGTCATAGAATGGAGGTGTGTGAAGTCATAGAGTGGAGGTGTGTGAAGTCACAAAATGGAGGTGTGTGAAGTCATGGAATGGAGCTGTGTGAAGTCACAGAATGGAGGTGTGTGAAGTCAAAAAGTTGGCGTGTGAAGTCACAAATGGATGTGTTTGAAGTCACAGAATGGAGGTGTGTGAAGTCAAAGAATGGAGGTGTGTGAAGTCATCGAATGGAGGTTGTGTAGTCACAGAATGGAGGTGTGGGAAGTCAGAATGGAGATGTGAGAAGTCATAGAATGGAGATGTGTGAAGTCAGAATGGAGGTGTGTGAAGTCATAGAATGGAGGTATGTGAACTCATAGAATGGAGGTGTGTGAAGTCACAATGGAGGTGTGTGAAGTCATAGAATGGTGGTTTGTGAAGTCACAGAAAGGAGGTGTGGAAGTCATAGAATGGAGGTGTGTGAAGTCAGAATGGAGGTGTGTGAAATCACAGAATGGAGTTGTGTGAATTCAGAATGGAGGTGTGTGAAGTCATAGAATGTAGGTGTGTGAAGTCATAGAATGGAGGTGTGTGAAATCATAGAATGGAGATGTGTGAAGTCACAGAATGGAGGTGTGTGAACACATAGAATGGAGGTGTGTGAAGTCATAGAATGGAGGTGTGTGAAGTCAGAATGGAGATGTGTGCAGTCACAGAATGGAGGTGTGTGAAGTCATAGAATGTTGGTGTGTGAAGTCATAGAATGGAGGTGTATGAAGTCATAGAATGCAAGTGTGTGAAGTCAGAATGCAGGTGTGTTAAGTCATAGAATGGCGGTGTGTGAAGTCATAGAATGGAGATGGGTGAAGTGATAGAATGGAAGTGTGTGAAGTCATTGAATGTTGGAGTGTGAAGTCATAGAATGGAGGTGTGTGAAGTCATAGAATGGAGGTGTGTGAAGTCACAAAAGGAAGGTGTGTGAAGTCACAGATGGAGTTGTGTGAAGTCACAATGGAAGAGTTTGAAGTCATAGCATGGATGTTTGTGAAGCCACAGAATGGAGGTGTGTGAAGTCAGAATAGAGGTGTGTGAAGTCATAGAATGGAGGTGTGTGAAGTAAGAATGGAGCTGTGTGAATTCATAGAATGGAGGTGTGTGAATTCAGAATGGAGGTGTGTGAAGTCAGAGAATAGAGTTGTGTTAAGTCACAGAATGGAGGAGTATGAAGTCAGGTTGGAGGTGTGTGAAGTCACAGAATGGATATGTGTGAACTCACAATGGAGGTGTGTAAAGTCACAGAATGGAGGTGTGTGACCTCATAAAAAGGAAGTGTGTGAATTCATAGAATGGAGGTGTGAAGTCACTTAATGGAGGTGTGTGAACACACAATGGACGTGTGTGAAGGCACAGAATGGAGGTGTGTTAAGTCATAGAATGGAGGTGTGTGAAGTCACAATGCAGGTGTTTGAACTCATAGTTTGGAGGTGTGTGAAGTCATAGAATGGAGGTGTGTGAAGTCAGAATGGAGATGTGTGAAGTCATAGAATGGAGGTGTGTGAAGTCATAGAATGTTGGTGTGTCAAGTCATAGAATGGAGGTGTATGATGTCATAGAATTGAGGTGTGTGAAGTCAGAAAGAAGGTATGTGAAGTCATAGAATGGCGGTGTGTGAAGTCAAAGAATGGAGGTGTGTGAAGTCACGGAATGGAGGTGTGTGAAGTCATAGAATGGAGGTGTGTGAAGTCAGAATGGAGATGTGTGAAGTCACAGAATGGATGTGTGTGAAGTCATAGAATGGAGGTGTGTGAAATCATAGAATGGAGGTGTGTGAAGTGACAGAATTGAGGTGTGTGAAGTCAGAATGGAGGTGTGCGAAGCCAGAATGGAGGTGTGGGAAGTCATAGAATGGAGGTGTGTAAAGTCAGAATGCAGGTGTCTGAACTCATATTATGGAGTTGTGTGAAGTCACAATGTAGGTATGTGAAGTCATAGAATGGAGGTGTGTGAAGTCATAGAGTGGAGGTGTGTGAAGTCACAAAATGGAGGTGTGTGAAGTCATGGAATGGAGCTGTGTGAAGTCACAGAATGGAGGTGTGTGAAGTCAAAAAGTTGGCGTGTGAAGTCACAAATGGATGTGTTTGAAGTCACAGAATGGAGGTGTGTGAAGTCAAAGAATGGAGGTGTGTGAAGTCATCGAATGGAGGTTGTGAAGTCACAGAATGGAGGTGTGGGAAGTCAGAATGGAGATGTGAGAAGTCATAGAATGGAGATGTGTGAAGTCAGAATGGAGGTGTGTGAAGTCATAGAATGGAGGTATGTGAACTCATAGAATGGAGGTGTGTGAAGTCACAATGGAGGTGTGTGAAGTCATAGAATGGTGGTTTGTGAAGTCACAGAAAGGAGGTGTGGAAGTCATAGAATGGAGGTGTGTGAAGTCAGAATGGAGGTGTGTGAAATCACAGAATGGAGTTGTGTGAATTCAGAATGGAGGTGTGTGAAGTCATAGAATGTAGGTGTGTGAAGTCATAGAATGGAGGTGTGTGAAATCATAGAATGGAGATGTGTGAAGTCACAGAAAGGAGGTGTGTGAACACATAGAATGGAGGTGTGTGAAGTCATAGAATGGAGGTGTGTGAAGTCAGAATGGAGATGTGTGCAGTCACAGAATGGAGGTGTGTGAAGTCATAGAATGTTGGTGTGTGAAGTCATAGAATGGAGGTGTATGAAGTCATAGAATGCAAGTGTGTGAAGTCAGAATGCAGGTGTGTTAAGTCATAGAATGGCGGTGTGTGAAGTCATAGAATGGAGGTGGGTGAAGTGATAGAATGGAAGTGTGTGAAGTCATTGAATGTTGGAGTGTGAAGTCATAGAATGGAGGTGTGTGAAGTCATAGAATGGAGGTGTGTGAAGTCACAAAAGGAAGGTGTGTGAAGTCACAGATGGAGTTGTGTGAAGTCACAATGGAAGAGTTTGAAGTCATAGCATGGATGTTTGTGAAGCCACAGAATGGAGGTGTGTGAAGTCAGAATAGAGGTGTGTGAAGTCATAGAATGAAGGTGTGTGAAGTAAGAATGGAGCTGTGTGAATTCATAGAATGGAGGTGTGTGAATTCAGAATGGAGGTGTGTGAAGTCAGAGAATAGAGTTGTGTTAAGTCACAGAATGGAGGAGTATGAAGTCAGGTTGGAGGTGTGTGAAGTCACAGAATGGATATGTGTGAACTCACAATGGAGGTGTGTAAAGTCACAGAATGGAGGTGTGTGACCTCATAAAAAGGAAGTGTGTGAATTCATAGAATGGAGGTGTGAAGTCACTTAATGGAGGTGTGTGAACACACAATGGACGTGTGTGAAGGCACAGAATGGAGGTGTGTTAAGTCATAGAATGGAGGTGTGTGAAGTCACAATGCAGGTGTGTGAACTCATAGTTTGGAGGTGTGTGAAGTCATAGAATGGAGGTGTGTGAAGTCAGAATGGAGATGTGTGAAGTCATAGAATGGAGGTGTGTGAAGTCATAGAATGTTGGTGTGTCAAGTCATAGAATGGAGGTGTATGATGTCATAGAATTGAGGTGTGTGAAGTCAGAAAGAAGGTATGTGAAGTCATAGAATGGCGGTGTGTGAAGTCAAAGAATGGAGGTGTGTGAAGTCATAGAATGGAAGTGTGTGAAGTCATAGAATGGAGGTGTGTTAAGTCATAGAATGGAGGTGTATGAAGTCATAGAATGGAGGTGTGTGAAGTCACAGAATGGAGGTGTGTGAAGTCAGAATAGAGGTGTGCGAAGTCATAGAATGGAGGTGTGTGAAGTCATAGAATGGAGCTGTGTGAAGTCAGAATGGAGATGTGTGAAGTCACAGAATGGAGGTGTGTGAAATCATAGAATGTAGGTGTGTGAAGTCATAGAATGGAGGTGTATGAAGTCATAGAATGGAGGTGTGTGAAGTCAGAATGGAGATGTGTGAAGTCACAGAATGGAAGTGTGTGAAGTCATAGAATGTTGGTGTGTAAAGTCATAGAATGGAGGTGTATGAAGTCATAGAATGGAGATGTGTGAAGTCAGAATGCAGGTGTGTGAAGTCCTAGAATGGCGGCGTGTAAAGTCATAGAATGGAGGTGTGCGAAGTCATAGAATGGAGGTGTGTGAAGTCATAGAATGGAGCTGTGTGAATTCAGAATGGAGATGTGTGAAGTCACAGAATGGAGGTGTGTGAAATCATAGAATGTTGGTGTGTGAAGTCAAAGAATGGAGGTGTATGAAGTCATAGAATGGAGGTGTGTTAAGTCACAGAATGGAGGTGTGTGAGGTCAGAGAATGGAGGTGTGTGAACTCAGAATGGAGGTGTGTGAAGTCACCGAATGGAGATTTGTGAAGACATAGAATGGAGGTGCGTGAAGTCATAGAATGGGTGTTTCTGAAGTAGGAATGAAGATGTGTGAAGTCATAGAATGGAGGTGTGTGACGTCAAAATGGAGGTGTGTGAACTCATAGAATGGAGGTGTGTGAAGTCATGGAATGGAGGTCTGTGAAGTCAAAGAGTGGAGGTGTGTGAAGTCAAACAATAAAGGGTGTGAAGTCACAGAATGGAGGTGTGTGAAATCACAGAATGGAGGTTTGTGAAGTCAAAAAGGTGGTGTGTAGAGTCACAAATGGAGGTTTGTGAACTCATAGAATGGAGGTGTATGAAGTCAAAGAATGGAGGTGTGTGAAGTCATCGAATGGAGGTGTGGGAAGCCATGGAATCTAGTTGTGTGAAGTCACAGAATGGAGGTGTGTGAAGTCAGAATGGAGTTGTGTGAAGTCATAGAATGGAGGTGTGTGAAGTCAGAACGGAGGTGGGTGAACTCATAGAATGGAGGTGTGTGAAGTCACAATGGTGGTGTGTGAAGTCATAGAATGGAAATGTGTGAAGTCACAGAATGGAGGTGTGTGAAGTCATAGAATGGAGCTGTGTGAAGTCAGATTGGAGGTGTGTGAAGTCATAGAATGTAGGTTTATGAAGTCATAGAATGGATGTTTGTGAAGTAAGAATGAAGGTGTGTTAAGTCATGGAATGTAGGTGTGTGAAGTCATAGAATGGATGTTTGTAAAGTAAGAATGAAGGTGTGTTAAGTCATGGAATGTAGGTGTGTGAAGGCACAGAATGCAGGTGTGTGAAGTCATAGAATGGAGCTGTGTGAAGGCACAGACTGGAGGTGCGTGAAGTAATAGAATGGAGGTGTGTGAAGTCATAATGGAGGTGTGTGAAGTCACAGAATTGAGGTGTGTGAAGTCACAGAATGGAGGTGTGTGAAGTCATAGAATGGATGTGTGTGAAGTCATAGAATGGAGGTGTGTGAAGTCATAGAATGGATGTTTGTGAAGTAAGAATGAAGGTGTGTTAAGTCATGGAATGCAGGTGTGTGAAGGCACAGAATGGAGGTTTTTGAAGTCATAGAATTGAGCTGTGTGAAGTCAGAATGGAGGTGTGTGAAGTCATAGAATGGAGGTGTGTGAACTAACAAGGGAGGTGTGTGAAGTCATAGAATGGAGCTGTGTGAAGTCAGAATGGAGGTGTGTGAAGTCATAGAATGGAGGTGTGTGAAGTCATAGAATGGAGCTGTGTGAAGTCAGAATGGAGGTGTGTGAAGTCACAGAATGGAGGTGTGTGAACTAACAAGGGAGGTGTGTAAAGTCACAGAATGGAGGTGTGTGACCTCATAAAAAGGAATTGTGTGAATTCATAGAATGGAGGTGTGTGAAGTTAGAATGGATGTGTGTGAAGTCATAGAATGGACGTGTGTGAAGTCATAGAATGCAAATATATGAAGTCATAGAATGGAGGTGTGTGAAGTCACAGAATGGAGGTGTGTGAAGTCAGAATAGAGGTGTGCGAAGTCATAGAATGGAGGTGTGTGAAGTCATAGAATGGAGCTGTGTGAATTCAGAATGGAGATGTGTGAAGTCACAGAATGGAGGTGTGTGAAATCATATAATGTTGGTGTGTGAAGTCAAAGAATGGAGGTGTATGAAGTGATAGAATGGAGGTGTGTGAAGTCAGAATGGATATGTGTGAAGTCACAGAATGGAAGTGTGTGAAGTCATAGAATGTTGGTGTGTAAAGTCATAGAATGGAGGTGTATGAAGTCATAGAATGGAGGTGTGTGAAGTCATAAAATGGAGATGTGTGAAGTCAGAATGCAGGTGTGTGAAGTCCTAGAATGGCGGCGTGTAAAGTCATAGAATGGAGGTGGGTGAACTCATAGAATGGAGGTGTGTGAAGTCATAGAATGGAGGTGTGTGAAGTCAGAATGGCGATGTGTGAAGTCACAGAATGGATGTGTGTGAAGTCATAGAATGGAGGTGTGTGAAATCATAGAATGGAGGTGTGTGAAGTCACAGAATGGAAGTGTGTGAAGTCAAAATGGATGTGTGTGAAGTCACAGAATGGAGGTGTGTGAACTCACAGAATGGAGGTGTGTGAAGTCAAAATTGTGGAGTGTGAAGTCACAAATGGAGGTGTGAAGTCAGAATTTACCTGTGTGAAATCATAGAAGGGAGGTGTGTGAAGGCAAAGAATGGAGGTGTGCGAAGTCAAAGAATGGAGGTGTGTGAAGTCACAGAATGGAGGTGTGTGAAGTCATAGAATGGAGCTGTGTGGAGTCAGATTGGAGGTGTGGGAAGTCACAGAATGGAGATGTGTGAACTCAGAATGGAAGTGTGTGAAGTCACAGAATGGAGGTGTGTGAAGTCATAGAATGGAGGTGTGTGAAGTCATAATGGAGGTGTGTGAAGTCACAGAATTGAGGTGTGTGAAGTCACAGAATGGAGGTGTGTGAAGTCATAGAATGGAGGTCTGTGAAGTCATAGAATGGAGGTGTGTGAATTCATAGATTGGATGTTTGTGAAGTAAGAATGAAGGTGTGTTAAGTCATGGAATGTAGGTGTGAAGGGACAGAATGGAGGTGTGTGAAGTCATAGAATGGAGCTGTGTGAAGTCAGAATGGAGGTGTGTGAAGTCATAGAATGGAGGTGTGTAAACTAACAAAGGAGGTGTGTGAAGTCAAAGAATGGAGGTGTGTGAAGTGAAAGAATGGAAGTGTGTGAAGTCATAGAATGGAGGTGTGTGAAGTCATAGAATGGAGGTGTGTGAAGTCACAGAATTGATGTTTGTGAAGTCAGAATGGAGGTGTGTGAAGTCAGAATGGAGGTTTGTGAAGTCATAGAATGGAGGTGTGTGAAGTCATACAATGGAGGTGTGTGAAGTCATAGAATGGAGGTGTGTGAAGTCACAGAATTGATGTTTGTGAAGTCAGAATGGAGGTGTGTGAACTCACAATGGAGGTGTGTGAAGTCAAAGAATGGTGGTGTGTGAAGTCAAAGAATTGATGTTTGTGATGTCAGAATGGAGGTGTGTAAAGTCAGAATGGAGATATGTGAAGTCATAGAACGGACGTGTGTGAAGTCACAATGCAGGTTTGTGAACTCATAGAATGGAGATGTGTGAAGTCACAGAATGGAGGTGTGTGAAGTCATAGAATGGAGGTGTGTGAAGTCATAGAATAGAGGTGTGTGAAGTCATAGAATGGAGGTGTATGAAGTCATAGAATGGAGTTGTGTGAAGTCATAGAATGGATGTTTCTGAAGTAAGAATGTAGGTGTGTGAAGTCATAGAATGGAGGTGTGTGAAGTCAAAATGGTGGTGTGTGAACTCATAGAAAGGATGTGTGTGAACTGATAGAGTGGAGGTGTGTGAAGTCATGGAATGGAGGTGTGTGAAGTCAAAGAATGGAGGTGTGTGAAGTCAAACAATGGAGGTGTGCGAATTCACAGAATGGAGGTGTGTGAAGTCACCGAATGGAAGTGTGTGAAGTCAAAATGGATGTGTGTGAAGTCACAGAATGGAGGTGTGTTAAGTCATAGACTGGAGGTGTGTCAAGTCATAGATTGGATGTTACTGAAGTAGAATGAAGGTGTGTGAAGTATAGAATGGAGGTGTGTGAACTCAAAATGGAGGTGTGCGAACTCATAAAATGGAGATATGGGAAGTCATGGAATGGAGGTGTGTGAAGTCCAAAAATTAAGGTGTGTGAAGTCAAACAATTGTGGTGTGTGAAGTCACAGAATGGCGGTGTGTGAAGTCAAAGAATGGAAGTGTGTGAAGTCACAGTATGGGGTTGTGTGAAGTCACAATAGAGGTGTGTGAAGTCATAGCATAGAGGTGTGTGAAGTCACAGAATGGAGGTGTGTGACATCAGAATAGAGGTGTGCGAAATCATAGAATGGAGGTGTGTGAAGTCATAGAATGGAGGTGTGTGAAGTAAGAATGGAGATGTGTGAAGTCACAGAATGGAGGTGTGTGAAGTCATAGAATGTTGGTGTGTGAAGTCAGAATGGAGATGTGTGAAGACACAGAATTTAGGTGGGTGAAGTCATAGAATGTTGGTGTGTGAAGTCATAGAATGGAGGTGTAAGAAGTCAAAGTATGGAGTTGTGTGAAGTCATAGAATGCAGTTGTGTGAATTCTTAGTTGGAGGTGTGTGAAGTCATAGAATGTTGGTGTGTGAAGTCATAGAATGGATGTGTATGAAGTCAAAGAATGGAGGTCTGTGAAGTCATAAAATGGAGTTGTGTGAAATCATATATGGAGGTCAGCAACTCATAGAATGGAGGTGTGTGAAGTCAGAATGGAGCTGTGTGAAGTCATAGAATGGAGGTGTGTGAAATAAGAATGGAGGTGTGTGAAGTCAGAGAATGGAGGTGTGTGAAGTCAGAATGGAGTTGTGTGAAGTCAAAGAATGGAGGTGTGTGAAGTCAGAGGAGGTGTGTGAAGTCATAGAATGGAGGTGTGTGAAGTCAGAATGGAGGTGTGTGAAGTCATAGAATGAATGTTTGTGAAGTCAGAATGAAGGTGTGTTAAGTCATAGAATGGAGGTGTGTGAAGGCACAGAATGGAGGTGTGTGAAGTCATAGAATGGAGCTGTGTGAAGTCAGAATGGAGGTGTGTGAAGTCATAGAATGGAGGTGTGTGAACTCACAAAGAAGGTGTGTGAAGTCAAAGAATGGAGGTGTGTGAAGTAAAAGAATGGAAGTGTGTGAAGTCATAGAATGGAAGTGTGTGAAGTCATAGAATGGAGGTGTGTGAAGTCATAGAATGGAGGTGTGTGTAGTCACAGAACTGATGTTTGTGAAGTTAGAATGGAGGTGTGTAAAGTCAGAATGGGGGTGTGAGAAGTCATAGAATGGAGGTGTGTGAAGTCATAGAATGGAGGTGTGTGAAGTCATAGAATGGAGATGTGTGAAGTCACAGAATTGATGTTTGTGAAGTCAGAATGGAGATGTGTGAACTCACAATGGAGGTGTGTGAAGTCAGAGAATAGAGGTGTGTGAAGTCACAGAATTGATGTTTGTGAAGTCAGAATGGTGGTGTGTGAAGTCAGAATAGAGGTGTGTGAAGTCATAGAATGGAGGTGTGTGAAGCCACAATGCAGGTGTGTGAACTCATAGAATGGAGGTGTGTGAAGTCACAGAATGGAGGTGTATGAAGTCACAGAATGGAGGTGTGTGAAGAAATAGAATGGAGGTGTGTGAAGTCATAGAATGGAGGTGTGTGAAGTCATAGAATGGAGGTGTGTGAAGTCATAGACTGGAGGTTTGTGAAGTCATACAATGGAGGTGTGTGAAGTCATAGAATGGAGGTGTGTGAAGTCATAGAATGGAGATGTGTGAAGTCACAGAATTAATGTTTGTGAAGTCAGAATGGAGGTGTGTGAACTCACAATGGAGGTGTGTGAAGTCAGAGAATGAAGGTATGTGAAGTCAAAATGGTGGTGTGTGAACTCATAGAATGGATGTGTGTGAACTGATAGAATGGAGGTGTGTGAAGTCATGGAATGGAGGTGTGTGAAGTCACAGAATGGAAGTGTGTGAAGTCAAAATGGATGTGTGTGAAGTCACAGAATGGAGGTGTGTGAACTCACAGAATGGAGGTGTGTGAAGTCAAAATTGTGGAGTGTAAAGTCACAAATGGAGGTGTGAAGTCAGAATTTACCTGTGTGAAATCATAGAATGGAGGTGTGTGAAGGCAAAGAATGGAGGTGTGTGAAGTCATAGAATGGAGGCGTGTGAAGTCATAGAATGGAGGTGTGTGAAGTCATAGAATGAAGGTGTGTGAAGTCACAGAATGAAGGTGTGTTAAGTCACAGAATGGAGGTGTGTGAACTCAGAATGGAGGTGTGTGAAGTCCCAGAATGGAGATGTGTGAATTCATAGAATGCAGGTGTGTGAAGTCATAGAATGGAGGTGTGTGAAGTCACAGAATGGAGGTGTGTGAAGTCACAGAATGGAGGTGTGTGAAGTCACAGAATGGAGGTGTGTGAAGTCACAGAATGGAGGTGTGTGAAGTCACAGAATGGAGGTGTGTGAACTCACAATGGAGGTGTGTGAAGTCAGAGAATGGAGGTGTGAGAAGCCATAGAATGGAAGTGTGTGAAGTCATAGAATGGAGGTGTGTGAAGTCACAGAATTGAGGTGTATGAAGTCATAGAATGGAGGTGTGTGAAGTCATAGAATGGAGGTGTGTGAAGTCAGAAGGCAGGTGTGAGAAGTCCTAGAATGGAGGCGTGTAAAGTCATAGAATGGAGGTGGGTGAACTCATAGAATGGAGGTGTGTGAAGTCATAGAATGGAGGTGTGTGGAGTCAGAATGGATATGTGTGAAGTCACAGAATGGAAGTGTGTGAAGTTATAGAATGTTGGTGTGTAAAGTCATAGAATGGAGGTGTATGAAGTCATAGAATGGAGATGTGTGAAGTCATAGAATGGAGGTGTGTGAAGTCAGAATGCAGGTGTGTGAAGTCCTAGAATGGCGGCGTGTAAAGTCATAGAATGGAGGTGGGTGATCTCATAGAATGGAGGTGTGTGAAGTCATAGAATGGAGGTGTGTGGAGTCAGAATGGATATGTGTGAAGTCATAGAATGGAGGTGTGTGAAGTCATATAATGTTGGTGTGTCAAGTCATAGAATGGAGGTGTATGATGTCAAAGAATGGAGGTGTGTGAAGTCAGAAAGAAGGTGTGTGAAGTCATAGAATGGCGGTGTGTGAAGTCAAAGAATGGAGGTGTGTGAAGTCATAGAATGGAAGTGTGTGAAGTCACTGAATGGAGGTGTGTGAAGTCATAGAATGGAAATGTATGAAGTCATAGAATGGAGGTGTGTGAAGTCATAGAATGAAGGTGTGTGAAGTCAGAATGCAGGTGTGTGAAGTCCTAGAATGGCGGCGTGTAAAGTCATAGAATGGAGGTGGGTGAACTCATAGAATGGAGGTGTGTGAAGTCATAGAATGGAGGTGTGTGAAGTCAGAATGGAGATGTGTGAAGTCATAGAATGGAGGTGTGTGAAGTCATATAATGTTGGTGTGTCAAGTCATAGAATGGAGGTGTATGATGTCAAAGAATGGAGGTGTGTGAAGTCAGAAAGAAGGTGTGTGAAGTCATAGAATGGCGGTGTGTGAAGTCAAAGAATGGAGGTGTGTGAAGTCATAGAATGGAAGTGTGTGAAGTCATTGAATGGAGGTGTGTGAAGTCATAGAATGGAAATGTATGAAGTCATAGAATGGAGGTGTGTGAAGTCACAGAATGGAGGTGTGTGAAGTCAGAATAGAGGTGTGCGAAGTCATAGAATGGAGGTGTGTGAAGTCATAGAATGGAGCTGTGTGAATTCAGAATGGAGATGTGTGTAGTCACAGAATGGAGGTGTGTGAAATCATAGAATGTTGGTGTGTGAAGTCACAGAATGGAGGTGTATGAAGTCATAGAATGGAGGTGTGTGGAGTCAGAATGGATATGTGTGAAGTCACAGAATGGAAGTGTGTGAAGTCATAGAATGTTGGTGTGTAAAGTCATAGAATGGAGGTGTATGAAGTCATAGAATGGAGGTGTGTGAAGTCATAGAATGCAGGTGTGTGAAGTCAGAATGCAGGTGTGTGAAGTCCTAGAATGGCGGCGTGTAAAGTCACAGAATGGAGGTGGGTGAACTCATAGAATGGAGGTGTGTGAAGTCATAGAATGGAGGTCTGTGAAGTCAGAATGGCGATGTGTAAAGTCACAGAATGGATGTGTGTGAAGTCATAGAATGGAGATGTGTGAAGTCACAGAATTAATGTTTGTGAAGTCAGAATGGAGGTGTGTGAACTCACAATGGAGGTGTGTGAAGTCAGAGAATGAAGGTATGTGAAGTCAAAATGGTGGTGTGTGAACTCATAGAATGGATGTGTGTGAACTGATAGAATGGAGGTGTGTGAAGTCATGGAATGGAGGTGTGTGAAGTCACAGAATGGAAGTGTGTGAAGTCAAAATGGATGTGTGTGAAGTCACAGAATGGAGGTGTGTGAACTCACAGAATGGAGGTGTGTGAAGTCAAAATTGTGGAGTGTGAAGTCACAAATGGAGGTGTGAAGTCAGAATTTACCTGTGTGAAATCATAGAATGGAGGTGTGTGAAGGCAAAGAATGGAGGTGTGTGAAGTCATAGAATGGAGGCGTGTGAAGTCATAGAATGGAGGTGTGTGAAGTCATAGAATGAAGGTGTGTGAAGTCACAGAATGAAGGTGTGTTAAGTCACAGAATGGAGGTGTGTGAACTCAGAATGGAGGTGTGTGAAGTCCCAGAATGGAGATGTGTGAATTCATAGAATGCAGGTGTGTGAAGTCATAGAATGGAGGTGTGTGAAGTCACAGAATGGAGGTGTGTGAAGTCACAGAATGGAGGTGTGTGAAGTCACAGAATGGAGGTGTGTGAAGTCACAGAATGGAGGTGTGTGAACTCACAATGGAGGTGTGTGAAGTCAGAGAATGGAGGTGTGAGAAGCCATAGAATGGAAGTGTGTGAAGTCATAGAATGGAGGTGTGTGAAGTCACAGAATTGAGGTGTATGAAGTCATAGAATGGAGGTGTGTGAAGTCATAGAATGGAGGTGTGTGAAGTCAGAAGGCAGGTGTGAGAAGTCCTAGAATGGAGGCGTGTAAAGTCATAGAATGGAGGTGGGTGAACTCATAGAATGGAGGTGTGTGAAGTCATAGAATGGAGGTGTGTGGAGTCAGAATGGATATGTGTGAAGTCACAGAATGGAAGTGTGTGAAGTTATAGAATGTTGGTGTGTAAAGTCATAGAATGGAGGTGTATGAAGTCATAGAATGGAGATGTGTGAAGTCATAGAATGGAGGTGTGTGAAGTCAGAATGCAGGTGTGTGAAGTCCTAGAATGGCGGCGTGTAAAGTCATAGAATGGAGGTGGGTGATCTCATAGAATGGAGGTGTGTGAAGTCATAGAATGGAGGTGTGTGGAGTCAGAATGGATATGTGTGAAGTCATAGAATGGAGGTGTGTGAAGTCATATAATGTTGGTGTGTCAAGTCATAGAATGGAGGTGTATGATGTCAAAGAATGGAGGTGTGTGAAGTCAGAAAGAAGGTGTGTGAAGTCATAGAATGGCGGTGTGTGAAGTCAAAGAATGGAGGTGTGTGAAGTCATAGAATGGAAGTGTGTGAAGTCACTGAATGGAGGTGTGTGAAGTCATAGAATGGAAATGTATGAAGTCATAGAATGGAGGTGTGTGAAGTCATAGAATGAAGGTGTGTGAAGTCAGAATGCAGGTGTGTGAAGTCCTAGAATGGCGGCGTGTAAAGTCATAGAATGGAGGTGGGTGAACTCATAGAATGGAGGTGTGTGAAGTCATAGAATGGAGGTGTGTGAAGTCAGAATGGAGATGTGTGAAGTCATAGAATGGAGGTGTGTGAAGTCATATAATGTTGGTGTGTCAAGTCATAGAATGGAGGTGTATGATGTCAAAGAATGGAGGTGTGTGAAGTCAGAAAGAAGGTGTGTGAAGTCATAGAATGGCGGTGTGTGAAGTCAAAGAATGGAGGTGTGTGAAGTCATAGAATGGAAGTGTGTGAAGTCATTGAATGGAGGTGTGTGAAGTCATAGAATGGAAATGTATGAAGTCATAGAATGGAGGTGTGTGAAGTCACAGAATGGAGGTGTGTGAAGTCAGAATAGAGGTGTGCGAAGTCATAGAATGGAGGTGTGTGAAGTCATAGAATGGAGCTGTGTGAATTCAGAATGGAGATGTGTGTAGTCACAGAATGGAGGTGTGTGAAATCATAGAATGTTGGTGTGTGAAGTCACAGAATGGAGGTGTATGAAGTCATAGAATGGAGGTGTGTGGAGTCAGAATGGATATGTGTGAAGTCACAGAATGGAAGTGTGTGAAGTCATAGAATGTTGGTGTGTAAAGTCATAGAATGGAGGTGTATGAAGTCATAGAATGGAGGTGTGTGAAGTCATAGAATGCAGGTGTGTGAAGTCAGAATGCAGGTGTGTGAAGTCCTAGAATGGCGGCGTGTAAAGTCACAGAATGGAGGTGGGTGAACTCATAGAATGGAGGTGTGTGAAGTCATAGAATGGAGGTCTGTGAAGTCAGAATGGCGATGTGTAAAGTCACAGAATGGATGTGTGTGAAGTCATAGAATGGAGATGTGTGAAGTCACAGAATTAATGTTTGTGAAGTCAGAATGGAGGTGTGTGAACTCACAATGGAGGTGTGTGAAGTCAGAGAATGAAGGTATGTGAAGTCAAAATGGTGGTGTGTGAACTCATAGAATGGATGTGTGTGAACTGATAGAATGGAGGTGTGTGAAGTCATGGAATGGAGGTGTGTGAAGTCACAGAATGGAAGTGTGTGAAGTCAAAATGGATGTGTGTGAAGTCACAGAATGGAGGTGTGTGAACTCACAGAATGGAGGTGTGTGAAGTCAAAATTGTGGAGTGTGAAGTCACAAATGGAGGTGTGAAGTCAGAATTTACCTGTGTGAAATCATAGAATGGAGGTGTGTGAAGGCAAAGAATGGAGGTGTGTGAAGTCATAGAATGGAGGTGTGTGAAGTCATAGAATGGAGGTGTGTGAAGTCATAGAATGAAGGTGTGTGAAGTCACAGAATGAAGGTGTGTTAAGTCACAGAATGGAGGTGTGTGAACTCAGAATGGAGGTGTGTGAAGTCCCAGAATGGAGATGTGTGAATTCATAGAATGCAGGTGTGTGAAGTCATAGAATGGAGGTGTGTGAAGTCACAGAATGGAGGTGTGTGAAGTCACAGAATGGAGGTTTGTGAAGTCACAGAATGGAGGTGTGTGAAGTCACAGAATAGAGGTGTGTGAAGTCACAGAATGGAGGTGTGTGAACTCACAATGGAGGTGTGTGAAGTCAGAGAATGGAGGTGTGAGAAGCCATAGAATGGAAGTGTGTGAAGTCATAGAATGGAGGTGTGTGAAGTCACAGAATTGAGGTGTATGAAGTCATAGAATGGAGGTGTGTGAAGTCATAGAATGGAGGTGTGTGAAGTCAGAAGGCAGGTGTGAGAAGTCCTAGAATGGAGGCGTGTAAAGTCATAGAATGGAGGTGTGTGAACTCATAGAATGGAGGTGTGTGAAGTCATAGAATGGAGGTGTGTGGAGTCAGAATGGATATGTGTGAAGTCACAGAATGGAAGTGTGTGAAGTTATAGAATGTTGGTGTGTAAAGTCATAGAATGGATGTGTATGAAGTCATAGAATGGAGATGTGTGAAGTCATAGAATGGAGGTGTGTGAAGTCAGAATGCAGGTGTGTGAAGTCCTAGAATGGCGGCGTGTAAAGTCATAGAATGGAGGTGGGTGAACTCATAGAATGGAGGTGTGTGAAGTCATAGAATGGAGGTGTGTGGAGTCAGAATGGATATGTGTGAAGTCATAGAATGGAGGTGTGTGAAGTCATATAATGTTGGTGTGTCAAGTCATAGAATGGAGGTGTATGATGTCAAAGAATGGAGGTGTGTGAAGTCAGAAAGAAGGTGTGTGAAGTCATAGAATGGCGGTGTGTGAAGTCAAAGAATGGAGGTGTGTGAAGTCATAGAATGGAAGTGTGTGAAGTCACTGAATGGAGGTGTGTGAAGTCATAGAATGGAAATGTATGAAGTCATAGAATCGAGGTGTGTGAAGTCATAGAATGAAGGTGTGTGAAGTCAGAATGCAGGTGTGTGAAGTCCTAGAATGGCGGCGTGTAAAGTCATAGAATGGAGGTGGGTGAACTCATAGAATGGAGGTGTGTGAAGTCATAGAATGGAGGTGTGTGAAGTCAGAATGGAGATGTGTGAAGTCATAGAATGGAGGTGTGTGAAGTCATATAATGTTGGTGTGTCAAGTCATAGAATGGAGGTGTATGATGTCAAAGAATGGAGGTGTGTGAAGTCAGAAAGAAGGTGTGTGAAGTCATAGAATGGCGGTGTGTGAAGTCAAAGAATGGAGGTGTGTGAAGTCATAGAATGGAAGTGTGTGAAGTCATTGAATGGAGGTGTGTGAAGTCATAGAATGGAAATGTATGAAGTCATAGAATGGAGGTGTGTGAAGTCACAGAATGGAGGTGTGTGAAGTCAGAATAGAGGTGTGCGAAGTCATAGAATGGAGGTGTGTGAAGTCATAGAATGGAGCTGTGTGAATTCAGAATGGAGATGTGTGTAGTCACAGAATGGAGGTGTGTGAAATCATAGAATGTTGGTGTGTGAAGTCACAGAATGGAGGTGTATGAAGTCATAGAATGGAGGTGTGTGGAGTCAGAATGGATATGTGTGAAGTCACAGAATGGAAGTGTGTGAAGTCATAGAATGTTGGTGTGTAAAGTCATAGAATGGAGGTGTATGAAGTCATAGAATGGAGGTGTGTGAAGTCATAGAATGCAGGTGTGTGAAGTCAGAATGCAGGTGTGTGAAGTCCTAGAATGGCGGCGTGTAAAGTCACAGAATGGAGGTGGGTGAACTCATAGAATGGAGGTGTGTGAAGTCATAGAATGGAGGTCTGTGAAGTCAGAATGGCGATGTGTAAAGTCACAGAATGGATGTGTGTGAAGTCATAGAATGGAGATGTGTGAAGTCACAGAATTAATGTTTGTGAAGTCAGAATGGAGGTGTGTGAACTCACAATGGAGGTGTGTGAAGTCAGAGAATGAAGGTATGTGAAGTCAAAATGGTGGTGTGTGAACTCATAGAATGGATGTGTGTGAACTGATAGAATGGAGGTGTGTGAAGTCATGGAATGGAGGTGTGTGAAGTCACAGAATGGAAGTGTGTGAAGTCAAAATGGATGTGTGTGAAGTCACAGAATGGAGGTGTGTGAACTCACAGAATGGAGGTGTGTGAAGTCAAAATTGTGGAGTGTGAAGTCACAAATGGAGGTGTGAAGTCAGAATTTACCTGTGTGAAATCATAGAATGGAGGTGTGTGAAGGCAAAGAATGGAGGTGTGTGAAGTCATAGAATGGAGGTGTGTGAAGTCATAGAATGGAGGTGTGTGAAGTCATAGAATGAAGGTGTGTGAAGTCACAGAATGAAGGTGTGTTAAGTCACAGAATGGAGGTGTGTGAACTCAGAATGGAGGTGTGTGAAGTCCCAGAATGGAGATGTGTGAATTCATAGAATGCAGGTGTGTGAAGTCATAGAATGGAGGTGTGTGAAGTCACAGAATGGAGGTGTGTGAAGTCACAGAATGGAGGTGTGTGAAGTCACAGAATGGAGGTGTGTGAAGTCACAGAATAGAGGTGTGTGAAGTCACAGAATGGAGGTGTGTGAACTCACAATGGAGGTGTGTGAAGTCAGAGAATGGAGGTGTGAGAAGCCATAGAATGGAAGTGTGTGAAGTCATAGAATGGAGGTGTGTGAAGTCACAGAATTGAGGTGTATGAAGTCATAGAATGGAGGTGTGTGAAGTCATAGAATGGAGGTGTGTGAAGTCAGAAGGCAGGTGTGAGAAGTCCTAGAATGGAGGCGTGTAAAGTCATAGAATGGAGGTGTGTGAACTCATAGAATGGAGGTGTGTGAAGTCATAGAATGGAGGTGTGTGGAGTCAGAATCGATATGTGTGAAGTCACAGAATGGAAGTGTGTGAAGTTATAGAATGTTGGTGTGTAAAGTCATAGAATGGATGTGTATGAAGTCATAGAATGGAGATGTGTGAAGTCATAGAATGGAGGTGTGTGAAGTCAGAATGCAGGTGTGTGAAGTCCTAGAATGGCGGCGTGTAAAGTCATAGAATGGAGGTGGGTGAACTCATAGAATGGAGGTGTGTGAAGTCATAGAATGGAGGTGTGTGGAGTCAGAATGGATATGTGTGAAGTCATAGAATGGAGGTGTGTGAAGTCATATAATGTTGGTGTGTCAAGTCATAGAATGGAGGTGTATGATGTCAAAGAATGGAGGTGTGTGAAGTCAGAAAGAAGGTGTGTGAAGTCATAGAATGGCGGTGTGTGAAGTCAAAGAATGGAGGTGTGTGAAGTCATAGAATGGAAGTGTGTGAAGTCACTGAATGGAGGTGTGTGAAGTCATAGAATGGAGGTGTGTGGAGTCAGAATGGATATGTGTGAAGTCATAGAATGGAGGTGTGTGAAGTCATATAATGTTGGTGTGTCAAGTCATAGAATGGAGGTGTATGATGTCAAAGAATGGAGGTGTGTGAAGTCAGAAAGAAGGTGTGTGAAGTCATAGAATGGCGGTGTGTGAAGTCAAAGAATGGAGGTGTGTGAAGTCATAGAATGGAAGTGTGTGAAGTCACTGAATGGAGGTGTGTGAAGTCATAGAATGGAAATGTATGAAGTCATAGAATGGAGGTGTGTGAAGTCATAGAATGAAGGTGTGTGAAGTCAGAATGCAGGTGTGTGAAGTCCTAGAATGGCGGCGTGTAAAGTCATAGAATGGAGGTGGGTGAACTCATAGAATGGAGGTGTGTGAAGTCATAGAATGGAGGTGTGTGAAGTCAGAATGGAGATGTGTGAAGTCATAGAATGGAGGTGTGTGAAGTCATATAATGTTGGTGTGTCAAGTCATAGAATGGAGGTGTATGATGTCAAAGAATGGAGGTGTGTGAAGTCAGAAAGAAGGTGTGTGAAGTCATAGAATGGCGGTGTGTGAAGTCAAAGAATGGAGGTGTGTGAAGTCATAGAATGGAAGTGTGTGAAGTCATTGAATGGAGGTGTGTGAAGTCATAGAATGGAAATGTATGAAGTCATAGAATGGAGGTGTGTGAAGTCACAGAATGGAGGTGTGTGAAGTCAGAATAGAGGTGTGCGAAGTCATAGAATGGAGGTGTGTGAAGTCATAGAATGGAGCTGTGTGAATTCAGAATGGAGATGTGTGTAGTCACAGAATGGAGGTGTGTGAAATCATAGAATGTTGGTGTGTGAAGTCACAGAATGGAGGTGTATGAAGTCATAGAATGGAGGTGTGTGGAGTCAGAATGGATATGTGTGAAGTCACAGAATGGAAGTGTGTGAAGTCATAGAATGTTGGTGTGTAAAGTCATGGAATGGAGGTGTATGAAGTCATAGAATGGAGGTGTGTGAAGTCATAGAATGCAGGTGTGTGAAGTCAGAATGCAGGTGTGTGAAGTCCTAGAATGGCGGCGTGTAAAGTCACAGAATGGAGGTGGGTGAACTCATAGAATGGAGGTGTGTGAAGTCATAGAATGGAGGTCTGTGAAGTCAGAATGGCGATGTGTAAAGTCACAGAATGGATGTGTGTGAAGTCATAGAATGGAGGTGTGTGAAATCATAGAATGGAGGTGTGTGAAGTCACAGAATTGAGGTTTGTGAAGTCAGAATGGAGGTGGGCGAAGCCAGAATAGAGGTGTGGGAAGTCGGAGCATGGAGGTGTGTAAAGTCAGAATGCAGGTGTCTGAACTCATATTATGGAGTTGTGTGAAGTCACAATGTAGGTATGTGAAGTCATAGAATGGAGGTCTGTGAAGTCATAGAGTGGAGGTGTGTGAAGTCACAAAATGGAGGTGTGTGAAGTCATGGAATGGAGGTGTGAGAAGTCACAGAATGGAGGTGTGTGAAGTCAAAAAGTTGGCGTGTGAAGTCACAAATGGATGTGTGTGAAGTCACAGAATGGAGGTGTATGAAGTCAAAGAATGGAGGTGTGTGAAGTCATCGAATGGAGGTTGTGGAGTCACAGAATGGAGGTGTGTGAAGTCAGAATGGAGATGTGAGAAGTCATAGAATGGAGATGTGTGAAGTCAGAATGGAGGTGTGTGAAGTCATAGAATGGTGGTTTGTGAAGTCACAGAAAGGAGGTGTGGACGTCATAGAATGGAGATGTGTGAAATCATAGAATGGAGATGTGTGAAGTCACAGAATGGAGGTGTGTGAACACATAGAATGTAGGTGTGTGAAGTCATAGAATGGAGGTGTGTGATGTCAGAATGGAGATGTGTGCAGTCACTGAATGGAGGTGTGTGAAGTCATAGAATGTTGGTGTGTGAAGTCATAGAATGGAGGTGTATGAAGTCATAGAATGCAGGTGTGTGAAGTCAGAATGCAGGTGTGTTAAGTCATAGAATGGCGGTGTGTGAAGGCATAGAATGGAAGTGGGTGAAGTCATAGAATGGAGGTGTGTGAAGTCACAAAAGGAAGGTGTGTGAAGTCATAGATGGAGATGTGTGAAGTCACAATGGAGGAGTTTGAAGTCATAGCATGGAGGTTTGTGAAGCCACAGAATTGAGGTGTGTGAAATCAGAATTGAGGTGTGCGAAGTCATAGAATGGAGGTGTGTGAAGTAAGAATGGAGCTGTGTGAAGTCATAGAATGGAGGTGTGTGAATTCAGAATGGAGGTGTGTGAACTCGGAATGGAGGTGTGTGAAGTCACTGAATGGATATTTGTGAACTCACATTGGAGGTGTGTAATGTCACAGAATGGAGGTGTGTGACATCATAAAAAGGAAGTGTGTGAATTCATAGAATGGAGGTGTGTGAAGTTAGAATGGAGGTGTGTGAAGTCACTTAATGGAGGTGTGTGAACAAACAATGGAGGTGTGTGAAGGCACAGAATGGAGGTGTGTTAAGTCATAGAATGGAGGTGTGTGAAGTCACAATGCAGGTGTGTGAACTCATAGTTTGGAGGTGTGTGAAGTCATAGAATGGAGGTGTGTGAAGTCAGAATGGAGATGTGTGAAGTCATAGAATGGAGGTGTGTGAAGTCATAGAATGTTGGTTTGTCAAGTCATAGAATGGAGGTGTATGAAGTCATAGAATGGAGGTGTGTGAAGTCAGAAAGAAGGTGTGTGAAGTCATAGAATGGCGGTGTGTGAAGTCAAAGAATGGAGGTGTGTGAAGTCATAGAATGGAAGTGTGTGAAGTCATTGAATGGAGGTGTGTGAAGTCATAGAATGGAAATGTATGAAGTCATAGAATGGAGGTGTGTGAAGTCACAGAAAGGAGGTGTGTGACGTCACAGTATGGAGTTGTGTGTAGTCACAATGGAGGTGTGTGAAATCAGA
This sequence comes from Megascapheus bottae, assembly GCA_024803745.1. Classification (NCBI taxonomy): domain Eukaryota; kingdom Metazoa; phylum Chordata; class Mammalia; order Rodentia; family Geomyidae; genus Megascapheus; species Megascapheus bottae. Next base: position 810,305 of record JANJXV010000440.1, read on the forward strand.
ATAGAGGTGTGCGAAATCATAGAATGGAGGTGTGTGAAGTCATAGAATGGAGGTGTGTGAAGTAAGAATCGAGATGTTTGAAGTCACAGAATGGAGGTGTGTGAAGTCATAGAATGTTGGTGTGTGAAGTCATAGAATGGAGGTGTATGAAGTCATAGAATGGAGGTGTGTGAAATCAGAATGGAGATGTGTGAAGTCACAGAATGGAGGTGGGTGAAGTCATAGAATGTTGGTGTGTGAAGTCATAGAATGGAATTGTAAGAAGTCAAAGTATGGAGGTGTGTGAAGTCATAGAATGGAGTTGTGTGAAGTCATAGTTGGAGGTGTGTGAAGTCATAGAATGTTGGTGTGTGAAGTCATAGAATGGAGGTGTATGAAGTCAAAGAATGGAGGTCTGTGAAGTCATAAAATGGAGTTGTGTGAAGTCATATATGGAGGTCTGCGAAGTCATAGAATGGAGGTGTGTGAAGTCAGAATGGTGCTGTGTGAAGTCATAGAATGGAGGTGTGTGAAATCAGAATGGAGGTGTGTGAAGTCATAGAATGGAGGTGTGTGAAGTCAGAATGGAGGTGTGTGAACTCATAGAATGGAGGTGTGTGAAGTCACAATGGAGGTGTGTGAAGTCATAGAATGGAGGTGTGTGAAGTCATATCATGGAGCTGTGTGAAGTCATAGAATGGAGGTGTGTTAAGTCACAGAACGGAGGTGTGTGAAGTCATAGCATAGAGGTGTCTGAAGTCACAGAATGGAGGTGTGTGAAATCAGAATAGAGGTGTGGGAAATATAGAATGGAGGTGTGTGAAGGCATAGAATGGAGGTGTGTGACGTAAGAATGGAGATGTGTGAAGTCACAGAATGGAGGTGTGTGAAGTCATAGAATGTTGGTGTGTGAAGTCATAGAATGGAGTTTTATGAAGTCATAGAATGGAGGTGTGTGAAATCAGAATGGAGATGTGTGAAGTCACAGAATGGAGGTGTGTGAAGTCATAGAATGGAAGTGTAAGAAGTCAAAGTATGGAGGTGTGTGAAGTCATAGAATGTTGGTGTGTGAAGTCATAGAATGGAGGTGTATGAAATCAAAGAATGGAGGTCTGTGAAGTCATAAATTGGAGTTGTGTGAAGTTATATATGGAAGTGTGCGAAGTCATAGAATGGAGGTGTGTGAAGTCAGAGTGTAGCTGTGTGAAGTCATAGAATGGAGGTGTGTGATATCAGAATGGAGGTGTGTGAAGTCATAGAATGGAGGTGTGTGAAGTCACAATGGAGGTGTGTGAACTCATAGAATGGAGGTGTGTGAAGTCACAATGGAGGTGTGTGAAGTCATACAATGGAGGTGTGTGAAGTCAGAATGGAGGTGTGTGAAGTCATATAATGGAGCTGTGTGAAGTCAGATTGGAGGTGTGTGAAGTCAAAGAATGGAGGTGTGTGTAGTCATAGAATGGAGGTGTGTGAAGTCAAAGAATGGAGGTGTGTGAACACACAAGGGAGGTGTGTGAAGTCAAAGAATGGAGGTGTGTGAAGTCATAGAATGGAAGTGTGTGAATTCATAGAATGGAGGTGTGTGAAGCCAGAATTGAGGTGTGTGAAGTCACAGAATTGAGGTGTGTGAACTCAGAATGGAGGTGTGTGAAGTCACAGAATGGAGGTTTGTGAAGTCATAGAATGGAGGTGTGTGAAGTCATAGTAGGGATGTTTCTGAAGTAGAATGAAGGTGTGTGAAGTCATAGAATGGAGGTGTGTGAAGTCAAAATGGAGGTATGTGAACTCATGAAATGGACATGTGTGAAGTCATGGAATGGAGGTGCGTGAAGTCCAAAAATGGAGGTGTGTGAAGTCAAACAATGGTGGTGTATGAAGTCACAGAATGGAGGTGTGTGAAGTCAAAGAATGGAAGTGTGTGAAGTTAAAATGGAGGTGTGTGAAGTCACAAAATGGAGGTGTGTGAAGTCACAGAATGGAGGTGTGTGAAGTCACAGAATGGAGGTGTGTGAAGTCACAGAATGGAGGTGTGTGAACTCACAATGGAGGTGTGTGAAGTCACAGAATGGAGGTGTGTGAAATCAAACAATAAAGGTGTGTTAAGTCACAGAATGGAGATCTGTGAAGTCATAGAATGGAGGTGTGTTAAGTCACAGAATGGAGTTGTGTCAGGGCAGAGAATGGAGGTGTGTGAACTCAGAATGGAGGTGTGTGAAGTCACAGAATGGAGATTTGTGAAGTCATAGAACGGAGGTGCGTGAAGTCATAGAATGGATGTTTCTGAAGTAGGAATGAAGATATGTGAAGTCATAGAATGGAGGTGTGTGAAGTAAAAATGGAGGTGTGTGAACTCATAGAATGGAGGTGTGTGAAGTCATGGAATGGAGGTGTGTGAAGTCACAGGATGGCGGTGTGTGAAGTCAAACAATAACGTGTGTGAAGTCACAGAATGGAGGTGTGTGAAATCACAGAATGGAGGTTTGTGAAGTCAAAAAGGTGGTGTGTAGAGTCACAAATGGAGGTGTGTGAACTCATAGAATGGAGGTGTGTGAAGTCAAAGAATGGAGGTGTGTGAAGTCATCGAATGGAGGTGTGGGAAGCCATGGAATCGATGTGTGTGAAGTCACAGAATGGAGGTGTGTGAAGTCAGAATGGAGTTGTGTGAAGTCATAGAACGGAGGTGTGTGAAGTCAGAATGGAGGTGTGTGAAGTCATAGAATGGAGGTGTGTGAAGTCAGAATGGAGGTGGGTGAACTCATAGAATGGAGGTGTGTGAAGTCACAATGGAGGTGTGTGAAGTCATAGAATGTAAGTGTGTATAGTCACAGAATGGAGGTGTGTGAAGTCATAGAATGGAGCTGTGTGAAGTCAGATTGGAGGTGTGTGAAGTCATGGAATGGAGGTGTGTGAAGTCATAGAATGGATGTTTGTGAAGTAAGAATGAAGGTGTGTTAAGTCATGAAATGTAGGTGTGTGAAGTCATAGAATGGATGTTTGTGAAGTAAGAATGAAGGTGTATTAAGTCATGGAATGTAGGTGTGTGAAGGCACAGAATGGAGGTGTGTGAATCATAGAATGGAGCTGTGTGAAGTCACAGAATGGAGGTGCGTGAAGTAATAAAATGGAGGTGTGTGAAGTCATAATGGAGGTGTGTGAAGTCACAGAATTGAGTTGTGTGAAGTCACAGAAGCGAGGTGTGTGAAGTCATAGAATGGATGTGTGTGAAGTCATAGAATGGAGGTGTGTGAAGCCATAGAATGGATGTTTTTATAGTAAGAATGAAGGTGTGTTAAGTCATGGAATGCAGGTGTGTGAAGGCACAGAATGGAGGTGTGTGAAGTCATAGAATGGAGCTGTGTGAAGTCAGAATGGAGGTGTGTGAAGTCATAGAATGGAGGTGTGTGAACTAACAAGGGAGGTGTGTGAAGTCAAAGAATGGAGGTGTGTGAAGTGAAAGAATGGAAGTGTGTGAAGTCATAGAATGGAGGTGTGTGAAGTCATAGAATGGAGGTATGTGAAGTCACAGAATTGATGTTTGTGAAGTCAGAATGGAGGTGTGTGAAGTCAGAATGGAGGTTTGTGAAGTCATAGCATGGAGGTGTGTGAAGTCATAGAATGGAGGTGTATGAAGTCATAGAATGGAGGTGTGTGAAGTCACAGAATTGATGTTTGTGAAGTCAGAATGGAGGTGTGTGAACTCACAATGGAGGTGTGTGAAGTCAAAGAATGGAGGTGTGTGAAGTCACAGAATTGATGTTTGTGATATCAGAATGGAGGTGTGTGAAGTCAGAATGGAGGTGTGTGAAATCATAGAATGGAGGTGTGTGAAGTCAGAATGTAGCTGTGTGAAGTCATAGAATGGAGGTGTGTGAAATCAGAATGGAGGTGTGTGAAGTCATAGAATGGAGGTGTGTGAAGTCACAATGGAGGTGTGTGAACTCATAGAATTGAGGTGTGTGAAGTCACAATGGAGGTGTGTGAAGTCATAGAATGGAGGTGTGTGAAGTCAGAATGGAGGTGTGTGAAGTCATATAATGGAGCTGTGTGAAGTCAGATTGGAGGTGTGTGAAGTCAAAGAATGGAGGGAGGTGTGTCAACTCAGAATGGAGGTGTGTGAAGTCACAGAATGGAGGTGTGTGTAGTCATAGAATGGAGGTGTGTGAAGTCAAAGAATGGAGGTGTGTGAACACACAAGGGAGGTGTGTGAAGTCAAAGAATGGAGGTGTGTGAAGTCATAGAATGGAAGTGTGTGAAGTCATAGAATGGAGGTGTGTGAATCCAGAATTGAGGTGTGTGAAGGCACAGAATTGAGGTGTGTGAACTCAGAATGGAGGTGTGTGAAGTCACAGAATGGAGGTTTGTGAAGTCATAGAATGGAGGTGTGTGAAGTCATAGAAGGGATGTTTCTGAAGTAGAATGAAGGTGTGTGAAGTCATAGAATGGAGGTGTGTGAAGTCAAAATGGAGGTATGTGAACTCATGAAATGGACATGTGTGAAGTCATGGAATGGAGGTGCGTGAAGTCCAAAAATGGAGGTGTGTGAAGTCAAACAATGGTGGTGTTTGAAGTCACAGAATGGAGGTGTGTGAAGTCAAAGAATGGAAGTGTGTGAAGTTAAAATGGAGGTGTGTGAAGTCACAAAATGGAGGTGTGTGAAGTCACAGAATGGAGGTGTGTGAAGTCACAGAATGGAGGTGTGTGAAGTCACAGAATGGAGGTGTGTGAACTCACAATGGAGGTGTGTGAAGTCACAGAATGGAGGTGTGTGAAATCAAACAATAAAGGTGCGTGAAGTCACAGAATGGAGGTCTGTGAAGGCATAGAATGGACGTGTGTTAAGTCAGAGAATGGAGGTGTGTGAAGTCAGAGAATGGAGATCTGTGAAGTCATAGAATGGAGGTGTGTTAAGTCACAGAATGGAGTTGTGTCAGGGCAGAGAATGGAGGTGTGTGAACTCAGAATGGAGGTGTGTGAAGTCACAGAATGGAGATTTGTGAAGTCATAGAACGGAGGTGCGTGAAGTCATAGAATGGATGTTTCTGAAGTAGGAATGAAGATATGTGAAGTCATAGAATGGAGGTGTGTGAAGTAAAAATGGAGGTGTGTGAACTCATAGAATGGAGGTGTGTGAAGTCATGGAATGGAGGTGTGTGAAGTCACAGGATGGCGGTGTGTGAAGTCAAACAATAACGTGTGTGAAGTCACAGAATGGAGGTGTGTGAAATCACAGAATGGAGGTTTGTGAAGTCAAAAAGGTGGTGTGTAGAGTCACAAATGGAGGTGTGTGAACTCATAGAATGGAGGTGTGTGAAGTCAAAGAATGGAGGTGTGTGAAGTCATCGAATGGAGGTGTGGGAAGCCATGGAATCGATGTGTGTGAAGTCATAGAATGGAGGTGTGTGAAGTCAGAATGGAGTTGTGTGAAGTCATAGAACGGAGGTGTGTGAAGTCAGAATGGAGGTGTGTGAAGTCATAGAATGGAGGTGTGTGAAGTCAGAATGGAGGTGGGTGAACTCATAGAATGGAGGTGTGTGAAGTCACAATGGAGGTGTGTGAAGTCATAGAATGTAAGTGTGTATAGTCACAGAATGGAGGTGTGTGAAGTCATAGAATGGAGCTGTGTGAAGTCAGATTGGAGGTGTGTGAAGTCATGGAATGGAGGTGTGTGAAGTCATAGAATGGATGTTTGTGAAGTAAGAATGAAGGTGTGTTAAGTCATGAAATGTAGGTGTGTGAAGTCATAGAATGGATGTTTGTGAAGTAAGAATGAAGGTGTATTAAGTCATGGAATGTAGGTGTGTGAAGGCACAGAATGGAGGTGTGTGAAGTCATAGAATGGAGCTGTGTGAAGTCACAGAATGGAGGTGCGTGAAGTAATAAAATGGAGGTGTGTGAAGTCATAATGGAGGTGTGTGAAGTCACAGAATTGAGGTGTGTGAAGTCACAGAAGCGAGGTGTGTGAAGTCATAGAATGGATGTGTGTGAAGTCATAGAATGGAGGTGTGTGAAGCCATAGAATGGATGTTTTTATAGTAAGAATGAAGGTGTGTTAAGTCATGGAATGCAGGTGTGTGAAGGCACAGAATGGAGGTGTGTGAAGTCATAGAATGGAGCTGTGTGAAGTCAGAATGGAGGTGTGTGAAGTCATAGAATGGAGGTGTGTGAACTAACAAGGGAGGTGTGTGAAGTCAAAGAATGGAGGTGTGTGAAGTGAAAGAATGGAAGTGTGTGAAGTCATAGAATGGAGGTGTGTGAAGTCATAGAATGGAGGTATGTGAAGTCACAGAATTGATGTTTGTGAAGTCAGAATGGAGGTGTGTGAAGTCAGAATGGAGGTTTGTGAAGTCATAGCATGGAGGTGTGTGAAGTCATAGAATGGAGGTGTATGAAGTCATAGAATGGAGGTGTGTGAAGTCACAGAATTGATGTTTGTGAAGTCAGAATGGAGGTGTGTGAACTCACAATGGAGGTGTGTGAAGTCAAAGAATGGAGGTGTGTGAAGTCACAGAACTGATGTTTGTGATGTCAGAATGGAGGTGTGTGAAGTCAGAATGGAGGTGTGTGAAGTCATAGAATGGAGCTGTGCGAAGTCACAGAATGGAGGTGTGTGAAGTCACAGAATGGAAGTGTGTGAAGTCAAAATGGATGTGTGTGAAGTCACAGAATGGAGGTGTGTGAAGTCATAGAATGGAGGTGTGCGAAGTCACAGAATGGAAGTGTGTGAAGTCACAGAATGGAAGTGTGTGAAGTCAAAATGGATGTGTGTGAAGTCACAGAATGGAGGTGTGTGAAGTCATAGAATGGAGGTGTGTCAAGTCATAGAATGGATGTTACTGAAGTAGAATGAAGGTGTGTGAAGTCATAGAATGGAGGTGTGTGAAGTCAAAATGGAGGTGTGCGAACTCATAAAATGGAGATGTGTGAAGTTATGGAATGGAGGTGTGTGAAGTCCAAAAATTGAGCTGTGTGAATTCAAACAATGGTGGTGTGTGAAGTCACAGAATGGCAGTGTGTGAAGTCAAAGAATGGAAGTGTGTGAAGTCAGAGTATGGGGTTGTGTGAAGTCACAATGGAGGTTTGTGAAGTCATAGCATATAGGTGTGTGAAGTCACAGAATGGAAGTGTGTGAAATCACAATAGAGGTGTGCGAAATCATAGAATGGAGGTGTGTGAAGTCATAGAATGGAGGTGTGTGAAGTAAGAATGGAGATGTGTGAAGTCACAGAATGGAGGTGTGTGAAGTCACAGAATGGAGGTGTGTGAACTCACAATGGAGGTGTGTGAAGTCACAGAATGGAGGTGTGTGAAATCAAACAATAAAGGTGTGTTAAGTCACAGAATGGAGATCTGTGAAGTCATAGAATGGAGGTGTGTTAAGTCACAGAATGGAGTTGTGTCAGGGCAGAGAATGGAGGTGTGTGAACTCAGAATGGAGGTGTGTGAAGTCACAGAATGGAGATTTGTGAAGTCATAGAACGGAGGTGCGTGAAGTCATAGAATGGATGTTTCTGAAGTAGGAATGAAGATATGTGAAGTCATAGAATGGAGGTGTGTGAAGTAAAAATGGAGGTGTGTGAACTCATAGAATGGAGGTGTGTGAAGTCATGGAATGGAGGTGTGTGAAGTCACAGGATGGCGGTGTGTGAAGTCAAACAATAACGTGTGTGAAGTCACAGAATGGAGGTGTGTGAAATCACAGAATGGAGGTTTGTGAAGTCAAAAAGGTGGTGTGTAGAGTCACAAATGGAGGTGTGTGAACTCATAGAATGGAGGTGTGTGAAGTCAAAGAATGGAGGTGTGTGAAGTCATCGAATGGAGGTGTGGGAAGCCATGGAATCGATGTGTGTGAAGTCACAGAATGGAGGTGTGTGAAGTCAGAATGGAGTTGTGTGAAGTCATAGAACGGAGGTGTGTGAAGTCAGAATGGAGGTGTGTGAAGTCATAGAATGGAGGTGTGTGAAGTCAGAATGGAGGTGGGTGAACTCATAGAATGGAGGTGTGTGAAGTCACAATGGAGGTGTGTGAAGTCATAGAATGTAAGTGTGTATAGTCACAGAATGGAGGTGTGTGAAGTCATAGAATGGAGCTGTGTGAAGTCAGATTGGAGGTGTGTGAAGTCATGGAATGGAGGTGTGTGAAGTCATGGAATGGATGTTTGTGAAGTAAGAATGAAGGTGTGTTAAGTCATGAAATGTAGGTGTGTGAAGTCATAGAATGGATGTTTGTGAAGTAAGAATGAAGGTGTATTAAGTCATGGAATGTAGGTGTGTGAAGGCACAGAATGGAGGTGTGTGAATCATAGAATGGAGCTGTGTGAAGTCACAGAATGGAGGTGCGTGAAGTAATAAAATGGAGGTGTGTGAAGTCATAATGGAGGTGTGTGAAGTCACAGAATTGAGTTGTGTGAAGTCACAGAAGCGAGGTGTGTGAAGTCATAGAATGGATGTGTGTGAAGTCATAGAATGGAGGTGTGTGAAGCCATAGAATGGATGTTTTTATAGTAAGAATGAAGGTGTGTTAAGTCATGGAATGCAGGTGTGTGAAGGCACAGAATGGAGGTGTGTGAAGTCATAGAATGGAGCTGTGTGAAGTCAGAATGGAGGTGTGTGAAGTCATAGAATGGAGGTGTGTGAACTAACAAGGGAGGTGTGTGAAGTCAAAGAATGGAGGTGTGTGAAGTGAAAGAATGGAAGTGTGTGAAGTCATAGAATGGAGGTGTGTGAAGTCATAGAATGGAGGTATGTGAAGTCACAGAATTGATGTTTGTGAAGTCAGAATGGAGGTGTGTGAAGTCAGAATGGAGGTTTGTGAAGTCATAGCATGGAGGTGTGTGAAGTCATAGAATGGAGGTGTATGAAGTCATAGAATGGAGGTGTGTGAAGTCACAGAATTGATGTTTGTGAAGTCAGAATGGAGGTGTGTGAACTCACAATGGAGGTGTGTGAAGTCAAAGAATGGAGGTGTGTGAAGTCACAGAATTGATGTTTGTGATATCAGAATGGAGGTGTGTGAAGTCAGAATGGAGGTGTGTGAAATCATAGAATGGAGGTGTGTGAAGTCAGAATGTAGCTGTGTGAAGTCATAGAATGGAGGTGTGTGAAATCAGAATGGAGGTGTGTGAAGTCATAGAATGGAGGTGTGTGAAGTCACAATGGAGGTGTGTGAACTCATAGAATTGAGGTGTGTGAAGTCACAATGGAGGTGTGTGAAGTCATAGAATGGAGGTGTGTGAAGTCAGAATGGAGGTGTGTGAAGTCATATAATGGAGCTGTGTGAAGTCAGATTGGAGGTGTGTGAAGTCAAAGAATGGAGGGAGGTGTGTCAACTCAGAATGGAGGTGTGTGAAGTCACAGAATGGAGGTGTGTGTAGTCATAGAATGGAGGTGTGTGAAGTCAAAGAATGGAGGTGTGTGAACACACAAGGGAGGTGTGTGAAGTCAAAGAATGGAGGTGTGTGAAGTCATAGAATGGAAGTGTGTGAAGTCATAGAATGGAGGTGTGTGAATCCAGAATTGAGGTGTGTGAAGTCACAGAATTGAGGTGTGTGAACTCAGAATGGAGGTGTGTGAAGTCACAGAATGGAGGTTTGTGAAGTCATAGAATGGAGGTGTGTGAAGTCATAGAAGGGATGTTTCTGAAGTAGAATGAAGGTGTGTGAAGTCATAGAATGGAGGTGTGTGAAGTCAAAATGGAGGTATGTGAACTCATGAAATGGACATGTGTGAAGTCATGGAATGGAGGTGCGTGAAGTCCAAAAATGGAGGTGTGTGAAGTCAAACAATGGTGGTGTTTGAAGTCACAGAATGGAGGTGTGTGAAGTCAAAGAATGGAAGTGTGTGAAGTTAAAATGGAGGTGTGTGAAGTCACAAAATGGAGGTGTGTGAAGTCACAGAATGGAGGTGTGTGAAGTCACAGAATGGAGGTGTGTGAAGTCACAGAATGGAGGTGTGTGAACTCACAATGGAGGTGTGTGAAGTCACAGAATGGAGGTGTGTGAAATCAAACAATAAAGGTGCGTGAAGTCACAGAATGGAGGTCTGTGAAGGCATAGAATGGACGTGTGTTAAGTCAGAGAATGGAGGTGTGTGAAGTCAGAGAATGGAGATCTGTGAAGTCATAGAATGGAGGTGTGTTAAGTCACAGAATGGAGTTGTGTCAGGGCAGAGAATGGAGGTGTGTGAACTCAGAATGGAGGTGTGTGAAGTCACAGAATGGAGATTTGTGAAGTCATAGAACGGAGGTGCGTGAAGTCATAGAATGGATGTTTCTGAAGTAGGAATGAAGATATGTGAAGTCATAGAATGGAGGTGTGTGAAGTAAAAATGGAGGTGTGTGAACTCATAGAATGGAGGTGTGTGAAGTCATGGAATGGAGGTGTGTGAAGTCACAGGATGGCGGTGTGTGAAGTCAAACAATAACGTGTGTGAAGTCACAGAATGGAGGTGTGTGAAATCACAGAATGGAGGTTTGTGAAGTCAAAAAGGTGGTGTGTAGAGTCACAAATAGAGGTGTGTGAACTCATAGAATGGAGGTGTGTGAAGTCAAAGAATGGAGGTGTGTGAAGTCATCGAATGGAGGTGTGGGAAGCCATGGAATCGATGTGTGTGAAGTCATAGAATGGAGGTGTGTGAAGTCAGAATGGAGTTGTGTGAAGTCATAGAACGGAGGTGTGTGAAGTCAGAATGGAGGTGTGTGAAGTCATAGAATGGAGGTGTGTGAAGTCAGAATGGAGGTGGGTGAACTCATAGAATGGAGGTGTGTGAAGTCACAATGGAGGTGTGTGAAGTCATAGAATGTAAGTGTGTATAGTCACAGAATGGAGGTGTGTGAAGTCATAGAATGGAGCTGTGTGAAGTCAGATTGGAGGTGTGTGAAGTCATGGAATGGAGGTGTGTGAAGTCATAGAATGGATGTTTGTGAAGTAAGAATGAAGGTGTGTTAAGTCATGAAATGTAGGTGTGTGAAGTCATAGAATGGATGTTTGTGAAGTAAGAATGAAGGTGTATTAAGTCATGGAATGTAGGTGTGTGAAGGCACAGAATGGAGGTGTGTGAAGTCATAGAATGGAGCTGTGTGAAGTCACAGAATGGAGGTGCGTGAAGTAATAAAATGGAGGTGTGTGAAGTCATAATGGAGGTGTGTGAAGTCACAGAATTGAGGTGTGTGAAGTCACAGAAGCGAGGTGTGTGAAGTCATAGAATGGATGTGTGTGAAGTCATAGAATGGAGGTGTGTGAAGCCATAGAATGGATGTTTTTATAGTAAGAATGAAGGTGTGTTAAGTCATGGAATGCAGGTGTGTGAAGGCACAGAATGGAGGTGTGTGAAGTCATAGAATGGAGCTGTGTGAAGTCAGAATGGAGGTGTGTGAAGTCATAGAATGGAGGTGTGTGAACTAACAAGGGAGGTGTGTGAAGTCAAAGAATGGAGGTGTGTGAAGTGAAAGAATGGAAGTGTGTGAAGTCATAGAATGGAGGTGTGTGAAGTCATAGAATGGAGGTATGTGAAGTCACAGAATTGATGTTTGTGAAGTCA
>JANJXV010000441.1:0-32500 GCA_024803745.1 Megascapheus bottae
GGGAAAGGGTTAGGTTAGTTGTTAGGGTTAGGGTTAGGGTTAGGGTAAGGTTTAGGGTTAGGGTTAGGGTTAGGGTAAGGGAAAGGTTTAGGATTAGGGTTAGGGTTAGGTTTAGAGTAAGGGTAAGGGTTAGATTTAGGGTTACGTTTAGAGTTAGGTTTAGAGTTAGGGTTAGGGTAAGGGTAAGGGTTAGGGTTAGGGCAAGGGTAAGGGTAAGGGTTAGGGTTAGTGTTAGGTTTAGGTGTAGGATTAGGGTTAGGGTATGGGTAAAGGTTAGGGTTAGGGTTAGGGTTAAGTTTAGGGTTAGGTTTAGGGTAAGGGTAAGGGTAAGTGTTAGAGTTAAGGTTAGTTTTATGATCAGGGTTAGGGTTAGGGTCAGGGTTAGGTTAGGGTTCGGGTAAGGATTAGGCTTAGGGTTAGGGTTAGGGTAAGGGTTAGGTTTAGGGTTAGGGTGAGCATTAAGGTTAGGGTTAGGGTAAGGGTAAGGTTTATGGTTAGGATTCTGGGTAGGGTTAGAGTGAGGGTAAGGGTTAGGGTCAGTGTCAGGGTTAGGTTTAGCGTTAGGGTTAGGGTAAGGTTAAGGGTTAGGGTTAAGGTTAGGGTTAGGGTAAGGGTTAGGGTTAATGTTGGGGTCAGGTTTGGGGTTAGGGTTAGGGTTAGGGTAAGGGTAAGTGTTAGGGTTAGTGTTAGGGTAACTGTTAGGTTTAGGGTAAGGTTTACGGTTAGGGTTAGGGTTAGGGTAAGGGTAAGTTTTAGGGTTAGGGTTAGGGTTAGGTTGAGGGTTAGGGTTAGGGTAAGGGTAAGGGTTAGGTTTAGGATTAGGGTTAAGGTTAGGGTTAGGGTTAGGTTTAAGGTTAGGGTAGGGTAAGGGTAAGGGTTAGGTTTAGGGTTAGGGTTATGGTAAGGATAAGGGTTAGGGTTAGGGTTAGGGTTAGGGTTGGGTAAAGGTTAGGGTTAGGTTTAGGGTAAGGGTAAGGCTTAGTGTTAGAGTTAGGGTTAAGTTTGGGTTAAGGGTAAGGGTTACGGTTAGGGTTAGGTTTAGGTTTAGGGTAAGGGTAACATTTAGGGTTAGGGTTAGGGTTAGGGTTAGGTTTAGGGTTAGGATTAGGGTCAGGGTTTGGGTTAGGGTAAGAGTTAGGGTTTGGGTTAAGGTAAGGGTTAGGTGTATGGTTAGGGTTAGGTTTAGAGTCAGGGTTAGGGTTAGTGTAAGGGTTAGGGTTAGTGTTCGGGTTATGATTAGGGAACGGTTTAGGGTAAGGTTTAGTGTTATGGTTAGGGTCAGGGTTAGGGTTAGGGTAAGAGTTAGGGTTTGGGTTAAGGTAAGGGTTAGGGTTAGGGTTAGGGTTAGAGTTAGGGTTAGCGTGAGGGTCAGGGTAAGGGTTACGGTTCGTGTTAGGTTTTGTGTTAGGGGTTAGGGTAAGGGTTAGGGTAAGAGTTAGGTTTAGGTTTAGGGTAAGGGTAGTGTTAGTGTTAGGGTTAGGGTTATAGTTAGTGTTAGGTTAGGAGTAACGGTTAGGGTTAGGGTTAGGATTAGGGGTTAGGGTTAAGTTTAGGGTTAGGGTAATGGTTATGGTTTTGGTTAGAGTTAGGGTTAGGTTTAGGGTTAGGGTTAGTTTTAGGATAAGTGTAAGGCTTACGGTTAGGGTTAGGGTTAAGGTTAGGGGTTAGGGTTAGGGTTAGGATTAGGGTTAAGTTTAGCTTTAGGGTTAGGGTAAGGGTAAGGGTTACGGTTATGGTTAGGGTTAAGGTTAGGGTTAAGTTTAGGGTTATGGTTAGGGAAAGGGTAAGGGTTAGGGTAAGGGTTAGGGTTAGGGTTAGGGTTAGCGTAAGGGTCAGGGTTAGTGTTAGGGTTAGGATGAGGTTTAGAGTTAGGGTTAGAGTTAGGGTTAGCATTAAGTTTAGTGTTAGGGTAGGGTAAGGGTTAGGGTTAGGGTTAGGGTTAGGGTGAGGGTATGGATTACGCTTAGGTTTAGCCTTAGGGTAAGGGTTAGGGTTAGATTTAGGGTTAGCATTAAGGTTAGGGGTAGGGTTAGGGTAAGGGTAAGGGTTAGGTTTAGGGTTAGGTTTAGGTTTAGGCGTTAGAGTTAAGGTTAAGTTTAGGATTAAGTTTACGTTTAGGGTTAGGGTTAGGGTAAGGGTAAGGGTTAGGGTTAGGGTTAGCATTAAGGTTAGGGTTAGGGTTAGGGTTAGGGTAAGGGTTAGGTTTAGGTTTAGGGTTCGGGTTAGATTTAGGGTTAGTTTATGGCTAAGGGTAAGGGTTAGTGTTAGGGTTAGGTTAGGTTTAGGGTAAGGGGTTAGGGTTAGGGTTAACGTTAGGTTTAGGGTTAGGGTTAGGGTAAGGGTAAGGGTTAAAGTTAGGGTTAAGTTTAGGGTTAGGTGAAGTTTAGGGTTAGGGTTAGTGTTCGGGTTATGATTAGGGAATGGTTTAGGGTAACGGTTAGGGTTAGGGTTAGGGTAAGGGTTAGGGTTATGGTTAGGGTTAGGATTAGGGTTAGAGTTAGGGTTAGGGTTACGGTAAAGGTAAGGGTTAGTATTCCAGTTAGGTTTTGGGTTAGGGGTTATGGTAAGGGTTGGGGTTAGGGTAAGGGTTAGTGTTAGCATTAGGGTAAGAGTTAGGGTTAGGGTAAGGGTAGTGTTAGTGTTAGGGTTAGGGTTATAGTTAGGGTTAGGGTAAGAGTAAGGGTTAGGGTTAGCTTTAGGGTTAGGGATTAGGGTTAAGGTTAGGGTTAGGATAATGGTTAGGGTTAGGGTTAGAGTTAGGGTAAGGGTAAGTGTTAGGGTTAGTGTTAGGGTTAGGGTTAGGTTAAGGGTAAGGGTTAGGGTTAGGGTTAGGGTTAGGGTAAGTGTTAGGGTTAGGGTTAGGGTTAGGGTTAGGGTAAGGGTTAGGGTTAGGGTTAGGGTTAGGGTGAGGGTATGGATTAGGGTTAGGTTTAGTGTTAGGGTAAGGGTTAGGGTTAGATTTAGGGTTAGCATTAAGGTTAGGGGTAGGGTTAGGGTAAGGGTAAGGGTTAGGTTTAGGGTTAGGGTTAGGTGTAGGCGTTAGGGTTAGGGTTAGGGTTAAGGTTAGGGTTAATTTTAGGTTTAGGGTTAGGGTAAGGGTAAGGTTTAGGCTTAGGGTAAAGGTTAGCGTTTGTGGTAGGCTTAGGTTTAGGGTTAGGGTTAGGGTAAGGGTTAGGGTTTGGTTTAGGTTTTGGGTTAAGTTTAGGGGTAGGTTTAGGGTAAGAGTAAGGGTTAGGGTTAGGGTTAGGGTTAGGGTAAGGGTTAGGGTTAGGTTTAGGATTAGGGTTAGGGTAAGGGTAAGTGTTAGGGTTGGGTTAGAGTTAGGGTTAGGGTTATTATAAGGGTTAAGGTTAGGGTTAGGGTTAGGGTTAGGTTTAGGGTAAGGGGTTAGCGTAAGGGTTAGCATTAGGTTAAGTTTTGGGTAAGGGTTACGGTTAGGGTTAGGGTTAGGTTTAGTTTTAGGGTTAGGGTTAGTGTTCGGGTTAGGGTTTGGAAAAGGGTCAGGGTTAGGGTAAGGGTTAGGGTTAGGGTTAGGGTAAGGTTTAGGGTTAGAGTAAGGGTTAGGTTTAGGGTAAGAGTAAGGGTTAGGGTTAGGGTTAGGTTTTGTGTTAGGGGTTAGGGTAAGGGTTAGGGTTAGGGTTAGAGTAAGGGTTAGGGTTAGGGTTAGGGTTAGGGTAAGGGTAGTGTTAGTGTTAGGGTTAGAGTTAGGGTAAGGGTAAGGGTGAGGGTTAGGGTTAGGTTTAGGGTAAGAGTAAGGGATAGGGTTAATGTTAGGGTTAGGGTTAGGGTTTGAGTTAGGTTTAGTGTTATGTTTAGTGTTAGGTTTAGGGTACGGGTAAGGTTTAGGGTTAGGGTTAGGGTTAGGATTATGTTTAGGGTTAGGGTTCGGGTTTGGGTTAGGGTAAGGATTAGTGTTAGGGTTAGGGTTAGTTTTAGGGAAAGGGTAAGGGTTAGGGTTAGGGTTCGGTTTAGTGTACGGGTTAGGTTTGGGGATAGGTTTAGGGTAGGGTTAGGGGTAGGGTTAAGGTTAGGGTTAGGGTTAGGCTAAGGATTAGGGGTAGGTTTAGGGTTACGGTAAGGGTTAGGTTTAGGGTTAGGTTTAGCATTAAGGTTAGGGGTAGGATTAGGGTAAGGGTAAGGGTTAGGATTAGGGTTAGGGTTAGGCTTAGGGGTTAGGGTTAGGTTGAGAGTTAGGGTTAGGGTTAGGGTTAGGGTTAGCATTAAAGTTAGGGTTAGGTTTAGGTTAATGGTAAGGGTTAGGGTTACGGTTAGGCTTAGGGTAAGGGTAAGGGTTAGGGTTAGGGTTAGTGTTAGGGTTAGGGTTAAGGTTAGGGTTAGGATTAGGGTAAGGGTAAGGGTTAGGGTTATCATTAGGGTTAGGGCTTAGGGTTAGGGTTAGGGTTAGGTTTAGCGTTAGATTTGTGGTTAGGGTTAGGGTTAGGGTTAGGGTAAGGGTAAAGTCTAGGGTTAGGTTTAGGGTTAGGGTTAAGTAAGGGTAAGGGTTAGGGTTAGGGTTAGGTTAGGGTTAGTGGAAGGGTTAGGGTTAGGGTTAGGTTTAAGTTAAGGGTAAGGTTTAGAGTTAGGGTTAGGGTTAGGGTAAGGGTAAGGGTTAGGTTTAGGGTTAGGGTTAGGTTAAGGGTTAGGGTTAGGGTTAGGGTTAGGGTTATTGTAAGGGTAAGGGTCAGGTTTAAGGTTAGGTTTAGGGTTAGGGTTAGGGTTAGGGTAAGCTTTAGGGTTACGGAAAGGTTTAGGGTTTGGGTTAGCGTTAGGGTTAGGGTTAGGGTAAGCGTAAGGGTTAGGGTTAGGGATAGGTTTAAGGTTACAGTTAAGGTTATGGTTAGGGTTAGGGTTAGGGTTTAGGGTTAGGGTTAGGTTTAGTGTAAGGGTTAGGGTTAGGGTTAGAGTTAGGGTAATGGTAAGTGTTAGGGTTAAGGTTAGAGGTAGGTTTAGGGTAAGGGTAATGGTTAGGGTTGAGGTTAGGTTACGGTTACGGGAAGGGTTAAGGTAAGGGTAAGCGTTAGGGTTAGGGTTAGGTTAGGGTTAGAGGAAGGGTTATGGTTAGGGTAAGGGTAAGGGTTAGGATTAGGTTTAGGGTTTGTGTTAAGTTTAGGGGTAGGTTTAGGGTAAGTGCAAGGGTTAGGGTTAGGGTTAGGGTTAGGGTAAGGGTTAGGGTTAGGTTTAGGATTAGGGTTAGGGTAAGGATAAGTGTTAGGTTTGGGTTAGGGTTAGGGTTAGGATTATGATAAGGGTAAAGGTTAGGGTTAGTGTTAGGGTTAGGTTTAGAGTAAGGGGTTAGGGGTTAGGGTTAGTTTTAGGTTTAGGTTTAGGTTTAGGGTTAGGGTTAGGGTAAGGATAAGGGTTACGGTTAGGTTTAGGGTTAGGTTTAGGTTTAGGGTTAGGGTTAGTGTTCGGGTTAGGGTTAGGGAAAGGTTTAGGGTTAGTGTAAGTTTTAGGGTTAGGGTAAGGGTTAGGGTTAGGTTTAGGTTTAGAGTTAGGGTTATGGTAAGGGTTAAGGTAAGGGTAATGGTTAGGGTTAGGGTTAGGGTTAGGGATAGTGAAAGTGTAAGGGTTAGGGTTAGGGTTAGGGTTAGGCTAAGGATTAGGGTTAGGGTTAGGGTTAGGCTAAGGATTAGTGTCCTGGTTAGTGAAAGGGTAAGGGTTAGTTTTAGGGTTAGGGTTAGGGTAAGGATTAGCGTTAGGGTTAGGGTTAGGGTAAGGGTTAGGTTTAGGTTTAGGGTTAGGGTTAGCATTAAGATTAGGGTTAGAGTTAGGGTAAGGGTAAGGGTAAGGGTTAGGGTTAGGGTTAGGGTTAGGGTAATGATAAGGGTTAGGTTTTGGGTTAGGGTTAGGGTTAGTGTTACGGTAAGGGTAATTGTTGGGGTAAGGGTTAGTGTTAAGTTTAGGGTTAGGGTTATGGTAAGTGTAAGGGTTAGGGTTCGGGTTAGGGTTAGGTGTTAGGGTTAGGGTTAGTATTAGGTTTAGGGTAATGGTAAAGTTTAGGGTTAGGGTTAGGTTTAGGGTTAGGGTTAGGGTTAATGTAAGAGTAAGTTTTAAGGTTAGGGTTGGGGTTAGGGTTAGTGTGAGGGTAAGGGTAAGGGTTAGGGTTAGGGTTAGGAATAGGGTTAGGTTTCGGGTTAGAGGTAGTGTTAGGGTTAGGGTAAGGGTTGGGTTAGGGTAAGGGTAAGGGTTGTGGTTAGTGTTAGGGTTAGGGTAAGTGTTAGGGTTAGGGTTAGGGTAAGGATTAGGGTTAGGGTTAGGGTTAGGGTAAGTGTTAGGGTAGTGTTAGCGTTAGGGTTAGGGTAAGGGTGAGCATTATGGTAAGGGTTAGGGTTAGGGTTAGGGGTTAGAGTTAGGGTTAGTGTTAGGCTTAGGGTTATGGTTAGACTTGGGTTTAAGGTTAGGGTTACGGTTAGGGTAAGGGTAAGTGTTAGGGTTAGGGTAAGGGTAAGGGTTAGTGTTAGGGTTACGGTTAGGGTAAGGGGTATGTGTAGGGTTAGGGTTAGGGTAAGGATTAGGGTTAGGGTTAGTGTTAGGGTAAAGGTTAGTGTTAGGGTTAGGGTTAGGGTTAGCATTAAAGTTATGGTTAGGGTTAGGGTAAGGGTAAGGTTTAGGGTTAGGGTTAGGCGTTAGAGTTAGGGTTAGGGTTAGGGTTAGGGTAGGGTTAGGGTTAGGTTTAGGTTTAGGGTTAGGGTTAGGGTAAGGGTTAGGGTTAGCATTAAAGTTAGGTTTAGCATTAAAGTTAGGGTTAGCATTAAAGTTAGGGTTAGGTTTAGGTTAATGGTAAGGGTTAGGGTTAGGCTTAGGGTAAGGGTAAGGTTTAGGGTTAGGGTTAGTGTTAGGGTTAGGGTTAAGGTTAGGGTTAGGATTAGGGTAAGGGTAAGGGTTAGGGTTAGCATTAGGTTTAGGGCTTAGGGTTAGGGTTAGGTTTAGGTTTAGCGTTAGGTTTGTGGTTAGGGTTAGGGTTAGGGTTAGGGTTAGGGTAAAGGTAAGGTCTCGGGTTAGGTTTAGGGTTAGGGTTAAGGTAAGGGTAAGTGTTAGGGTTAGGGTTAGGTTAGGGTTAGGGTAAGGGTTAGGGTTAGGGTTAGAGTTAAGGTGAGGGTTAGGGTTAGGGTTAGGTTAGAGTTAGGGTAAGGGTTAGGGTTAGGTTTAGGGTAAGCGTAAGTTTTAGGGTTAGGGTTAGGATTAGGGTTAGGGTAAGGGTAATGTCTAGGGTTAGGTTTAGGGTTAGGGTTAAGGTAAGGGTAAGGGTTAGGGTTAGGGTTAGGTTAGGGTTAGTGGAAGGGTTAGGGTTAGGGTTAGGTTTAAGTTAAGGGTAAGTTTTAGGGTTAGGGTTAGTGTTAGGGTAAGGGTAAGGGTTAGGGTTAGGCTTAGGGTTAGGTTTAGGGTTAGGGTTAGGGTAAGGGTAAGGGTTAGGGTTAGGGTTAGGGTTAGGGTTATTGTAAGGGTAAGGATCAGGTTTAAGTTTAGGTTTAGGGTTAGGGTTAGGGTAAGTGTTAGGGTTACGGTAAGGTTTAGGGTTTGGGTTAGCGATAGGGTTAGGGTTAGGGTAAGGGTAAGGGTTAGCGTTAGGGTTAGGGTTAAGGTTACGGTTAAGGTTAGGGTTAGGGTTAGGGTTAGGGTTTAGGGTTAGGGTTAGTGTTAGTGTAAGGGTTAGGGTTAGGGTTAGAGTTAGGGTAATGGTAAGTGTTAGGGTTAAGGTTAGGGGTAGGGTTAGGGTAAGGGTAATGGTTAGGGTTGGTGTTAGTTTAGGGTTACGGGAAGGGTTAGGGTAAGGGTAAGGGTTAGTGTTAGGGTTAGGTTAATGTTAGGGTAAGGGTTAGGGTTAGGGTTAGAGTTAAGGTGAGAGTTAGTGTTAGGGTTAGGTTAGAGTTAGGGTAAGGGTTAAGGTTAGGTTTAGGGCAAGCGTAAGTTTTAGGGCTAGGGTTAGGATTAGGGTTAGGGTAAGGGTAATGTCTAGGGTTAGGTTTAGGGTTAGGGTTAAGGTAAGGGTAAGGGTTAGGGTTAGGATTAGGTTAGGGTTAGTGGAAGGGTTAGGGTTAGGTTTAAGTAAAGGGTAAGGTTTAGGGTTAGGGTTAGGGTTAGGGTAAGGGTAAGGGTTAGGGTTAGGCTTAGGGTTAGGTTTAGGGTTAGGGTTAGGGTAAGGGTAAGGGTTAGGGTTAGGGTTAGGGTTAGGGTTATTGTAAGGGTAAGGGTCAGGTTTAAGTTTAGGTTTAGGGGTAGGGTTAGGGTTAGGGTTAGGGTAAGGGTTAGGGTTACGGTAAGGTTTAGGGTTTGGGTTAGCGTTAGGGTTAGGGTTAGGGTAAGGGTTAGGGTTAGGTTTAGGGTTAAGGTTACGGTTAAGGTTATGGTTAGGGTTAGGGTTAGGGGTTAGGGTTTAGGGTTAGGGTTAGGATTAGTGTAAGGTGTAGGGTTAGGGTTAGAGTTAGGGTAATGGTAAGTGTTAGGGTTAAGGTTAGGGGTAGGGATAGGGTAAGGGTAATGGTTAGGGTTGGGTTTAGGTTAGGGTTACGGGAAGGGTTAAGATAAGGGTAAGGGTTAGGGTTAGGGTTAGGTTATGCTTAGGGGAAGGGTTATGGTTAGGGTAAGGGTAAAGGTTAGGATTAGGTTTAGGGTTTGGTTTAAGTTTAGGGGTAGGTTTAGGGTAAGTGTAAGGGTTATGGTTAGGGTTAGGGTTAGGATAAGGGTTAGGGTTAGGGTTAGGATTAGGGTTACGGTAAGGGTAAGTGTTAGGGTTGGGTTATGATTAAGGTTAGGATTATGATAAGGGTAAGGGTTAGGGTTAGAGTTAGGGTTAGGTTTAGAGTAAGGGGTTAGGGTTAGGTTTAGCGTTAGGTTTAGGTTTAGGTTTAGGGTTAGGGTTAGGGTAAGGATAAGGGTTACGGTGAGGGTTAGGTTTAGGTTTAGGTTTAGGGTTAGGGTTAGTGTTCGGGTTAGGGTTAGGGAAAGGTTTAGGGTTAGTGTAAGTGCTAGGGTTAGGGTTAGGGTAAGGGTTAGGGTTAGGTTTAGGGTTAGGATTAGGGTTAGGGTTAGGGTTAGGGTAAGGGTAAGGGTGTTCGTTAGGGTTAGGGTTAGGGTTAGGGTAAGGGTAAAGGTTAGGGTTAGGGTTAGGGTTAAGGTTACGGTTAAGGTTATGGTTAGGGTTAGGGTTAGTGTTAGGTTTAGGGTAAGGGGTTAGGGTTATCGTTAGCGTTAGGTTTAGGTTTAGGTTTAGGGTTAGGGTTAGGGTAAGTTTAAGGGTTAGGGTTAGGGTTAGGTTTTGGGTTAGGGGTTAGGGTAAGGGTTAGAGTTAGGGTTAGGGTTAGGGTTAGGGTTAGAGTAAGGGCAGTGTTAGTGTTAGGGTTAGGGTTAGGGTTAGGGTTAGGGTAGGAGTAAGGGTTAGGGTTAGGGTTAGGGTTAGGGGTTGGGGGTTAGGTTTAGGATTAGAATTGGGTTTAGGGTTAGGGTTAGGGTAAGGGTAAGTTTGTTGGTTAGAGTTAGGGTTAGGATTAGGGTAAGTGTAAGGGTTAGGGTTAGGGTTAAGGTTACGGTTAAAGTTAGGATTAGGGTTAGGGTTCGGGAAAGGGTAAGGGTTAGGGTTAGGGTTAGGGTTTGGATTAGGGTTAGGGTAAGGTTTAGGGTTAGGGTCATGTTTAGGGTTAGGGTTAGGGTAAGGGTAAGGGTTAAGGTAAGGGTAATTGTTAGGGTTAGGGTTAGGGATAGTGAAAGTGTAAGGGTTAGGGTTAGGTTTAGGGTTAGGATAAGGATTAGGTTTTGGGTTAGGGTTAGGCTAAGGATTTGGGTCCTGGTTAGGGAAAGGGTAAGGGTTAGATTTAGGGTTAGGGATAGGGTAAGGATTAGGGTTAGGTTTAGGGTTAGGGTAAGGGTTAGGTTTAGGTTTAGAGTTAGGGTTAGCATTAAGATTAGGTTTAGGTTTAGGGTAGGGTAAGGGTTAGGGTTAGGGTTAGGTTTAAGTTAAGGGTAAGGTTTAGGGTTAGGGTTAGGGTTAGGGTAAGGGTAAAGTTTACGGTTAGGGTTAGGGTTAGGTTTAGGGTTAGGGTTAAGGTAAGGGTAAGGTTTAGGGTTAGGTTAGGGTTAGGGTTAGGGTAAGGGTAAGGGTTAGGGTTAAGGTTAGGTTTAGGGTTAGGTTTAGGGTTAGGGTAAGGGTTAGGGTTACGGTAAGGGTTAGGGTTTGGGTTAGGGTTAGGGTTAGGTTTAGGGTTAGGGTTAGGGAAGGGTAAGGGTTAGGGTTAGGTTTAGGGTTTGGGTTAAGGTTAGGGGTAACTTTACGGTAAGGGTAAGTGTTAGGGTTAGGGTTAGGGTAAGGTTTAGGTTTGGGTTAGGGTTAGGGTTAGGGTAAGGGTAAGTGTTAGGGTTGGGTTAGGGTTAGGGTTAGGATTATGACAAGGGTAAGGGTTAGGGTTACTGTTAGGGTTAGGTTTAGGGTAAGGGGTTAGGGTTAGGGTTAGCGTTAGGTTTAGGTTTAGGGTTAGGGTTAGGGTAAGGGTAAGGGTTTCGGTTAGGGTTAGGGTTAGGGTTAGGTTTAGGTTTAGGGTTAGGGTCAGTGTTCGGCTTAGTGTTAGAGAAAGTGTTAGGGTAGGGTAAAGTTTAGGGTAAGGGTTATGGTTAGGTTTACCGTTAGGATTAGGGTTACATTTAGGGTTAGGATTAGAGTTAGGGTAAGGGTAAGGGTTACGGTTAGGGTTAAGTTTTGCGTTAGGGGTTAGGGTAAGGGTTAGGGTTAGGGTTAGGGTAAGGGTTAGCGTTAGGGTTAGGGTTAGGGTTAGGGTTACGGTTATGGTTATGGTTAGGGTTAGGGTTAGGGTTAGGGTTAGGGCTAGGGTAAGGGTTAGGGTTAATGTTACAGTTAGGGTAATGGTAAGTGTTAGGGTTAGGGTTAGGGTTGGCTTTAGGATAAGGGTCAGGGTTAGGGTTAGGGTTAGGGTTAAGGTTAGGGGTTAGGGTTAGGGTTAGGATTAGGGTTGGGTTTATGGTTAGGGTTAGGGTAAGGGTAAGGGTGAGGGTTAGGGTTAGGTTTAGGGTTAGGGTTAGGTTTAGTTTTAGGGTTAGGGTAAGTTTTAGGGTTAGGGTTAGTGTTAGGGTACGGTTTAGGGTTAGGGTTAGGGTTAGTGTTAGCTTTAAGTTTAGGTTTAGAGTAGGGTAAGGGTAACTGTTAGGGTTAATGTTAGGGTAAGGGTAAGGATTAGGGTTAGAGTTAGGGTTAGGGTTAGGGTTAGGGGTTAGGGTTAGTGTTGGGGTTAGGGTTAGAGTAAGGATAAGGTCTAGGTTTAGGTTTAGGTTTAGGGTTAAGTTAAGGGTAAGGGTTAGGGTTAGGCAAAGGGTAAGGGTTAGGGTAAGGGTTAGGGTTAGGGTTAGGGTAAGGGTTAGGGTTAGGGTTAGTGTTAGGGTGAGGTTTAGTGTTAGGGTTAGGGTTAGGGTTAACATTAAGTTTAGGGTTAGGTTAGGGTAAGGGTTAGGGTTAGGGTTAGGGTTAGGGTGAGGGTATGGATTAGGGTTAGGTTTAGTGTTAGGGTTAGATTTAGGGTTAGCATTAAGGTTAGGGGTAGGGTTAGGGTAAGAGTAAGGGTAAGGTCTAGGTTTAGGTTTAGGGTTAGGGTTAAGTTAAGGGTAAGGGTTAGGGTTAGGGTAAGGGTAAGGTTTAGGCTTAGGGTAAGGGTTAGGGTTTGTGTTAGGATTAGGTTTAGGGTTAGGGTTAGGGTAAATGTTAGGGTTTGGTTTAAGTTTTGGGTTAAGATTAGGGGTAGGTTTAGGGTAAGGGTAAGGGTTAGGGTTAGGGTTAGGGTTAGGGTAAGGGTTAGGGTTAGGTTTAGGGTTAGGGTTAGGTTAAGGGTAAGTGTTAGGGTTGGGTTAGGGTTAGGGTTACGTTTATGATAAGGGTTAAGGTTAGGGTTAGGTTTAGGGTAAGGGGTTAGCGTAAGGGTTAGCGTTAGGTTAAGTTTAGGGTAAGGGTTACGGTTAGGGTTAGGGTTAGGGTTAGGTTTATGGTTATGGTTAGGGTTAGTGTTCGGGTTAGGGTTAGGAGAAGGGTCAGGGTTAGGGTAAGGGTTAGGGTGAGGGTTAGGGTAAGGATTAGGGTTAGGTTTAGTGTTAGGGTAAGTGTTAGGGTTAGGGTTAGGGTTAGGGTGAGCATTAAGGTTAGGGTTAGGGTTAGGGTTAGAGGTTAGAGTTAGGGTTAGTGTTAGGTTTAGGGTTAGGTTTAGGCTTGGAGTTAAGGTTAGGGTTACCGTCAGGGTAAGTGTAAGTGTTAGGGTTAGGGTAAGTGTAAGGGTTAGGGTTAGTGTTACGGTTAGGGTTAAGGGTTAGGGTTAGGGTTAGGGTAAGGATTAGGTTTAGGGTTAGTGTTAGGATTAGGGTTAGGTAAGGGTAAGTGTAAGGGTTGGGTTATGGTTAGGGTTAGGATTATGATAAGGGTAAGGGTTAGGGTTACTGTTAGGGTTAGGTTTAGGGTAAGGTGTTAGGGTTAGGGTTAGCGTTAGGTTTAGTTTTAGGGTTAGGGTTAGGGTAAGGGTAAGGGTTTCGGTTAGGGTTAGGGTTAGGGTTAGGTTTAGGTTTAGGGTTAGGGTCAGTGTTCGGGTTAGTGTTAGGGAAAGTGTTATGGTTAGGGTAAGGGTTAGGGTAAGGGTTATGGTTAGGTTTAGCGTTAGGATTAGGGTTACATTTAGGGTTAGGGTTAGGGTAAGTGTAAGGGTTACTGTTATGGTTAAGTTTTGCGTTAGGGGTTAGGGTAAGGTTTAGGGTTAGGGTTAGGGTAAGGTTTAGCGTTAGGGTTAGGGTTATGGTTAGGGTTATGGTTATGGTTAGGGTTAGGGTTAGGGTTAGGGCTAGGGTAAGGGTTAGGGTTAATGTTACAGTTAGGGTAATGGTAAGTGTTAGGGTTAGGGTTAGGGTTGGCTTTAGGATAAGGGTAAGGGTTAGGGTTAGGGTTAGGGTTAGGGTTAGGTTTAGTTTTAGGGTTAGGGTTAGGGTAAGTTTTAGGGTTAGGGTTAGTGTTAGGATACGGTTTAGGGTTAGGGTTATGGTTAGGGTTAGCATTAAGTTTAGGGTTAGGGTAGGGTAAGGGTAAGTGTTAGGGTGAGGGTTAGGGTGAGGGTAAAGATTAGGGTTAGAGTTAGGGTTAGGGTTAGGGTTAGGGGTTAGGGTTAGTGTTGGGGTTAGGGTTAGAGTAAGGGTAAGGTCTAGGTTTAGGTTAGGGTTAGGGTTACGGTTAGGGTTAGTGTTAGGTTTAGGGTAAAGGTTAGGTTAGGGTTAGGGTAAGGGTTAGGGTTAGGTTTAGGGAAAGGGTAAGGTTTAGTGTTAGTAGTAGGGTTAGGTTTAGGGTAAGGGTAAGGTCTAGGGTTAGGTTTAGGGTTAGAGTTAAAGTAAGGGTAAGGGTTAGGGTTAGGGTTAGGTTAGCGTTAGGGTAACGGTTAGGGTTAGGGTTAGGGTTAGGTTTAATGTGAGGGTTATGGTTAGGGTTAGGTTATGGTTAGGGTAAGGGATAGGGTTAGATTTAGGGTAAGGTTAAGGTTTAGGGTTAGGGTTAGGGTTAGGGTCAGGGTAATGTTAAGGTCTAGGTTTAGGTTTAGGGTTAGGGTTAATGTAAGGGATAGGGTTAGGGTTAGGGTTAGGTTAGGGTAAGTGTAAGGGATAGGGTTAGGGTTAGGTTTAAGTTAAGGTTAAGGTATAGGGTTAGGGTTAGGGTTAGGTTAAGGGTAAAGTTTACGGTTAGGGTTAGGGTTAGGTTTAGGGTTAGGGTTAGGGTAAGGGTAAGGTTTAGAGTTAGGGTTAGGGTTAGGGTAAGGGTAAGGGTTAGGTTTAGGTTAGGTTTAGGGTTAGGGAGAGGGTAAGGGTAAGGGTTAGGGTTACGGTAAGGGTTAGGGTTAGGGTTAGGGTTAGGTTTAGGGTTAGGGTTAGGGAAGGGTAAGGGTTAGGGTTAGGTTTAGGGTTTGGCTTAAGGTTAGGGGCAAATTTAGGGAAAGGGTAAGTGTTAGGGTTAGGGTTAGGGTTAGGGTAAGGGTTAGGGTTAGGGTTAGGGTAAGGGGAAGTGTTAGGGTTGGGTTAGGGTTAGGGTTAGGATTAAGATAAGGGTAAGGGTTAGGGTTACTGTTAGGGTTAGGTTTAGGGTAAGGGGTTAGGGTTAGGGTTAGCGTTAGGTTTAGGTTTAGGGTAAGGTTTAGGGTAAGAGTAAGGGTTTCGGTTAAGTTTAGGGTTAGGGTTAGGTTTAGGTTTAGGGTTAGGGTCAGTGTTCGGGTTAGTGTTAGGGAAAGTGTTAGGGTTAGGGTAAAGGTTAGGGTAAGGGTTATGGTTAGGTTTAGCGTTAGGATTAGGGTTACATTTAGGGTTAGGGTTAGGGAAAGGGTAAGGGTTACGGTTAGGGTTAAGTTTTGCGTTAGGGGTTAGGGTAAGGGTTAGGGTTACGGTTACGGTTACGGTTACAGTAATGGTTAGGGTAAGGATTAGGGTTAGGGTTAGTGTTAGGGTAAGGGTTAGTGTTAGTGTTAGGGTTAGGGTTAGCATAAAATTATGGGTAGGGTTAGGGTAAGGGTAAGGGTTAGGGTTAGGGTTAGGGGTTAGAGTTAGGGTTAGGGTTAGGGTTAGGGTAGGGTTAGCGTTAGGTTTAGGTTTAGGGTTAGGGGTAGGGTAAGGGTTAGGTTTGGGGTTAGGGTTAGGGTTAGGATTAGATTTAGGGTTAAGGTGAGATTTAGGGTTAGGGTTAGGTTTAGGGTAAGGGTTAGGGTTAGGGTTAGGATTAGTGTTAGGGTTAGGGTAAGGGTTAGGTTAGGGTTAGGGTAAGGCTTAGGGATAGGTTTAGGGAAAGGGTAAGGTTTAGGGTTACTAGTAGGGTTAGGGTTAGGGTAAGGGTAAGGTCTAGGGTTAGCTTTAGGGTTAGAGTTAAGGCAAGGGTAAGGGTTAGGGTTAGGGTTAGGTTAGGGTTAGGGTAACGGTTAGGGTTAGGGTTAGGGTTAGGTTCAATGTGAGGGTTAGGGTTAGGGTTAGGGTAAGGGATAGGGTTAGGTTTAGGGTAAGGGTAAGGTTTAGGGTTAGGGTTAAGGTAAGGGTTAGGGTAAGAATAAGGTCTAGGTTTAGGGTTAGGATTAGGGTAAGGGTAAGGATTAGGGTTAGGGTTAGTTTAGGGTTAGGGTAAGGGTTAGGGTTAGGGTTAGGTTTAAGTTAAGGTTAAGGTTTAGGGTTAGGGTTAGGGTTAGGCTAAGGGTAAAGTTTACGGTTAGAGTTAGGGTTAGGTTTAGGTTTAGGGTTAGGGTAAGGGTAAGGTTTAGGGTTGGGGTTAGGGTTAGGGTTAGGGTAAGGGTAAGGGTTAGGGTTAAGGTTAGGTTTAGGGTTAGGGAGAGGGTTAGGGTAAGGGTTAGGGTTACGGTAAGGGTTAGGCTTTGGGTTAGGGTTAGGGTTAGGTTTAGGGTTAGGGTGAGGGAAGGGTAAAGGTTAGGGTTAGGGTTAGGGTTAGGGTAAGGGTTAGGGTTAGGGTTAGGGTTAGGGTTAAGGTGAGGGTTAGGGTTAGGGTTATGTTAGGGTTAGGGTATGGGTTAGGGTTAGGTTTAGGGTAAGGGTAAAGTTTAGGGTTAGGGTTAGGGTTAGGGTAAGGTTAAGGTCTAGGGTTAGGTTTAGGGTTAGGGTTAAGGTAAGGGTAACGGTTAATGTTAGCGTTAGTTTAGGTTAGGGTAAGGGTTAGGGATAGGGTTAGGTTTATGTTAAGGATAAGGTTTAGGGTTAGTCTTAGGGTTAGGTAAGGGTAAGGGTTAGGGTTAGGGTTAGGGTTAGCCTTAGGTTTAGGATTAGGGTTAGGGTAAGGGTAAGGGTTAGGGTTAGGGTTTGGGTTAAGTTTACGGGTAGGTTTAGGGTAAGGGTAAGGGTAAGGGTTAAGGTTAGTGTTAGGATTAGGGTTAGGGTCAGGGTTAGGGTTAGGGTTAGGATTAGGGTTAGGGTAAGGGTAAGTGTTAGGGTTAGGGTTAGGTTTAGGGCAAGAGGTTAGAGTTAGGGTTAGCGTTAGGGTTAGGTTTAGGGTTCGGTTTAGGGTAATTGTAAGGGTTACGGTTAAGTTTAGGGTTAGGTTTAGGGTAAGGGTTAGGGTTAGGCTTAGGGTTAGGGTTAGGTTTAGAGTTAGGGTTAGGGTTAGGTTTAGGGTTAGGGTTAGGTTAAGGGTAAGGGTTTGGGTTAGGGTTAGGTTTAGGGTCATGTTTAGGGTTATGGTTAGGGTAATGGTAAGCGTTAGGGTTAAGGTTAGGGTTAGGGTTAGGGTAAGGATTAGAGTAGGGGTAAGGGTTAGGGTTAGGTTTAGGTTCAGAGCTAGGGTTAGGGTTAGGGTTAGGGTTAGTGTTAAGGTTAGGGTTAAGGTTAGGGTAGTGTAAGGGTTAGGGTTAGGGTTAGGGTTTAGGTTAGGTCAGGGTTATTGTTATGCTATGGGTAAGATTTAGGGTTAGGGTTAGGGTTAGGGTTAAGGTAAGTGTAAGGTTTAGTGTTAAGGTTAGGGTTAGAGTTAGGGTTAGGTTTAGGGTAAGGGTAAGTTTTAAGGTTAGGGTAAGGGTTAGGGTTAGGGTTAGGGTTAGGGTAAGGGTAAAGGTTAGGGTTAGGGTTACGGTTAGGGTTAGGGTTAGAGTTAGGGTTAGGTTTAGGGATAGGGTTAGGTTTCGGGTTAGGGGTAGGGTTAGGTTTAGGGTAAGGGTTAGGTTTAGGGTAAGGGTAAGCGTTGTGGTTTGTGTTAGGTTTAGGGTAAGGGTTAGGGTTAGGGTTAGGTTAGGGTAAAGATTAGGGTTAGGATAAGGGTTAGGGTTAGGGTGAGCATTTAGGTTAGGGTTAGGGTTAGGGTTAGGGTTTAGAATTAGGGTTAGTGTTACGGTTAGTGTTAGGGTTAGGCTTGGGGTTAAGGTTAGGGTTATGGTTAGGGTAAGGGTAAGTTTTAGAGTTAGGGTAAGGGTAAGGGTTAGGGTTAGAGTTACGGTTAGGGTAAGGGTAGGGTTAGGGTTGGGTTATGGTAAGGATTAGGGTTAGGGTTAGTGTTAGGGTAAGTGTTAGTGTTAGGATTAGGGTTAGCTTTAAGGTTATTGTTAGTGTTCGGGTCAGGGTAAGGGTTAGGGTTAGGGTTTGGGTTAGGTGTTAGAGTTAGGGTTAGGGTTAGGGTTAGGGTTAGGGTTAGGGTTAGGTTTAGGGTTAGGGTTAGGGTTAGGGTAAGGGTTAGGTTAGGGTTAGGGTTAGTGTTAGGAGTTAGAATTAGGGTTAGTGTTAGGGTTAGGGTTAGGCTTAGGGTTAAGGTTAGGGTTATGGTTAGGGTAAGGGTAAGTGTTAGGGTGAGGGTAAGTGTAAGGGTTAGGGTTAGGGTTACGGTTTGTGGTTAGGTTTAGGGTTAGGGCTCGGGTTAGAGTTAGGGTGAAGGTGAGGGTTAGGGTTAGGGTTAGGTTTAGGGTAAGGGTTAGGGTTAGGGTTAGGGTTAGGGTAAGGAGTAGGTTAGAGTTAGGGTAAGGGTTAAGGATAGGTTTAGGGTAAGGATAAGGTTTAGAGTTAGGGGTAGTGTTAGGGATAGGGTAAGGGTAAGGTCTAGGGTTAGGTTTAGGGTTAGAGTTAAGGTAAGGGTAAGGGTTAGGGTTAGGGTTAGTTTAGGGTTAGGGTAAGTGTTAGGGTTAGGGTTAGGGTTAGGGTTAAAGTGATGGTTAGTGTTCGGGTTAGGTGAGGGTTAGGGTAAGGGTTAGGGTTAGTTTTAGGGTAAGGGTAAGGGTTATGGTTAGCCTTAGGGTTAGGGGTTAGGGTTATGGTTAGGGATAGTGTTAGGGTTAGGTTTGCGTTTAGGGTTAGGGTTAGGGTTAAGGTTAGGGTTAGGGTTATGATTAGGTTAGGGGTAAAAGTTAGGGGTAGGTTTAGGGTTAGGTTAGTGTAAGGGTAAGGGTTAGGTTTAGTGTTAGGTTTAGGTTTGGGGTTAGGGTAAGAGTAAGGGTAAGGGTTAGAGTTAGAGTTAGGGTTAAGTTTAGGGTTAGGGGTTAGGTTTAGGGTTAGGGTTAGGCTAAGGGTAAGTGTTAGGGTTTGGGTTAGGGTTATTGTAAGGATAAGGGTTATGTTTAGGTTTAGGGTTAGGTTTAGGATTAGGGTTAGGGTAAGGTTAAGTGTTAGGGTTAGGTTTAGGGTAAGGTTTAGGGTTAGGCTTAGGGTTAGGTTTAGGTTTAGAGTAAGGGTTAGGGTTAGGGTTAGGGTTAGGTTAAGGGTAAGGGTTTGGGTTAGGGTTAGGGTTAGAGTGATGTTTAGGGTTAGGGTTAGGGTAAGGGTAAGAGTTAGGGTTAAGGTTAGGGTTAGGGTTAGGGTTAGGATTAGAGTAGGGGTAAGGGTTAGGGTTAGGTTTAGGTTCAGAGTTAGGGTTAGGGTTAGGGTTAGGGTTAGTGTTAAGGTTAGGGTTAGGGTTAGGGTAGTGTAAGGGTTAGGGTTAGGGTTAGGGTTTAGGGTTAGGTCAGGGTTATTGTTATGCTAAGGGTAAGGTTTAGGGTTAGGTTTAGGGTTAGGGTTAAGGTAAGTGTAAGGTTTAGGGTTAAGAATAGTTTTAGAGTTAGGGTTAGGTTTAGGGTAATGGTAAGTTTTAAGGTTAGGGTTAGGGTTAGGGTTAGGGTAAGGGTAAAGGTTAGGGTTAGGGTTACGGTTAGGTTTAGGCGTTAGAGTTAGGGTTAGGGTTAGGGATAGGATTAGGTTTCGGGTTAGGGGTAGGGTTAGGTTTAG
This sequence comes from Megascapheus bottae, assembly GCA_024803745.1. NCBI lineage: Eukaryota > Metazoa > Chordata > Mammalia > Rodentia > Geomyidae > Megascapheus > Megascapheus bottae. The sequence continues at coordinate 18,685 of JANJXV010000441.1, forward strand.
GGTAAGGGTAAGGGTTGTGGTTAGTGTTAGGGTTAGGGTAAGGGTTAGGGTTAGGGTTAGGTTTAGGTTAAGGATTAGGTTTAGGGTTATTGTTGGGGTTAGGGTTAGGTTTAGGGTGAGCATTAAGGTTAGGGTTAGGGTTAGGGTTAGGTGTTAGAATTAGGGTTAGTGTTACGGTTAGTGTTAGGGTTAGGCTTGGGGTTAAGGTTACGGTTATGGTTAGGGTAAGGGTAAGTTTTAGGGTTAGGGTAAGGGTAAGGGTTAGGGTTAGGGTTACGGTTAGGGTAAGGGTAGGGTTAGGGTTGGGTTAGGGTAAGGATTAGGGTTAGGGTTAGTGTTAGGGTAAGTGTTAGTGTTAGGGTTAGGGTTAAGGTTAGCATTAAGGTTATGGTTAGGGTTAGGGTCAGGGTAAGGGTTAGGGTTAGGGTTTGGGTTAGGTGTTAGAGTTAGGGTTAGGGTTAGGGTTAGGTTTAGGGTTAGGGTTAGGGTTAGGGTAATGGTTAGGTTTGGGATTAGGTTTAGGGTTAGGGTTAGGGTTAGAGTTAGGGTTAAGGTGAGTGTTAGGGTTAGGGTTAGGTTTAGGGTAAGGGTTAGGGTTAGGGTTAGGGTTAGGATAAGTGTTAGGTTAGGGGTAGGGTAAGGGTTAGGGATAGGTTTAGGGTAAGGATAATTTTTAGAGTTTGGGGTAGGGTTAGGTTTGTGTTTGGGGTAAGGGTAAGGGTTAGGGTTATGTTTAGGGTTCGTTTTAGGGTTAGGGTTAGGGTTAAATTTAGGGTAATGGTAAGGGGTAGAGTTAAGGTTAGGGTTAGTGTTAGGGTTAGCATTAGGGTTATTGTAAGGGTTATTGTTAGGGTAAGTGTTATGGTTAGGGTTAGGGTGAGGTTTAGGGTTGGGGTTAAGGTTAGGGTTAGGGTTAGGATAAGAGTAGGTGTTACTGTTAGGGTTAGGGTTAGGATTAGTAGTTAGGGTTAGCGTTAGGGTTAGGGTAAGGGTTAGTGTTAGGGTTAGGGTAAGGGTTAGGTTTAGGGCTAGGGTAAGAGTAAGGGTTAGAGTTAGGGTTAGGGTTAAGTTTAGGGTTAGGGGTTAGGTTCAGGGTTGGGATTAGTCTAAGGGTAAGTGTTAGGGTTACGGTTAGGGTTAGGATAAGGATAAGGGTTAGGGTTAGGTTTAGGTTTATTGTTAGGGTTAGGGTAAGGTTAAGTGTTAGGGTTAGGGTTAGAGTTAGGGTTAGGGTTAGGGTTAGGATTAGGGTTAGGTTTAGGGTAAGGGTTAGGGTTAGGCTTAGGGTTAGGGTTAGGTTTAGAGTTAGGGTTAGGGTTAGGTTTAGGGTTATGGTTAGGGTAAGGGTAAGATTTTGGGTTAGGGTTAGGGTTAGGGTCATGTTTAGGATTAGGGTTAGGGTAAGGGTAAGGGTTAGGGTTAAGGTTAGGGTTAGGGTTAGGTTTAGGATTAGGGTAGGAGTAATGGTTAGGGTTAGGTTTATGTTTAGAGTTAGGGTTAGGTTAAGGGTTAATTTAAGGGTAATGGTTAGGGTTAGGTTTAGGGGTAGGGTTAGTGAAAGTGTAAGGGTTAGGGTTAGGGTTAGGGTTAGGGTAAGGATTAGGGTTAGGGTTAGGGTTAGGCTAAGGATTAGGGTTTGGGTTAGGGAAAGGGTAAGGGTTAGGTTTAGTGTTGGGGTTAGGGTAAGGATTAGGGTTAGCGTTAGGGTTAGGGTAAGGGTTAGGGTTAGGGTTAGGGTTAGCATTAAGATTAGGTTTAGGGTTAGGGTAAGGGTAAGGGTTAGGGTTAGGGTTAGGGTTAGGGTAAGTGTAAGGGTTAGGGTTAGGGTTAGGTTTAGGGTTAGTGTTACGATAAGGGTAAGTGTTGGGGTTAGGGTTAGTGTTAGGGTTAGTTTAAGGTAGGGTTAGGGTTAGGGTAAGTGTAAGGGTTAGGGTTCGGGTTAGGGTTAGGGGTTAGGGTTAGGGTCAGGGTAAGGTTTAGGGTAAGGGTAAGTTTTAGGTTTAGGGTTAGGGTTAGGTTTAAGGTAAGTGTAAAGGTTAGGGTTAGGGTTAGGGTTAGAGTTAGGTTTATGTTTAGGGTAAGGGTAAGTTTTAAAGTTAGGGTTAGGGTTAGGGTTAGGGTTAGGGTAATGGTAAGTGTTAGGGTTAAGGTTACGGTTAGGGTTAGGGGTTAGATTTAGGGTTAGGGTTAGGCTTAGGGATAGGGTTAGGTTTCGGGTTACGGGTAGGGTGAGGGTATGGGTAAGGGTTAGGGTTAGGGTATGGGTAAGTGTTGTGGTTAGTGTTGGGGTTAGGGTAAGGGTTAGGGTAAGGTTTAGGTTTAGGGTAAGGATTAGGCTTAGGGTTAGTGTTAGGGTAAGTGTTAGGGTTAGGGTTAGGGTGAGCATTAAGGTTAGGGGTAGGGTTAGGTTTAGGGTAAGGGTTAGGGTTAGGGTTAGGGGTTAGAGTTAGGGTTAGTGTTAGGGTTAGGTTTAGGGTTAGGCTTGGGGTTAAGGTTAGGGTAAGGGTTAGGGTTAGGGTTAGGTATTGGGTTAGGGGTTAGGGTAAGGTTTAGGGTTAGGGTTAGGGTAAAAGTTAGAGTTAGGGTTAGGGTTAGGGTAGGGGTAGTGTTAGTGTTAGGGTTAGGGTTATGGTTATGGTTAGGGTAAGAGTAAGGGTTAGGGTTAGGGTTATGGCTAGGGGTTAGGGTTAGGGTTAGGGTAAGGGTTAGGGTTAGGTTTAGAGTTAGGGTAATGGTAAGTGTTAGGGTTAGGGTTAGGGTTAGGGTTAGGGTAAGGGTAAGGGTTAGGTTTAGGGTTAGGGTAGGTGTTAGGGTAAGGGTTAGGGTTAGGGTTAGGGTTAGTGTTAGGGTTAGGATTAGGGTTAAGGTTACGGTTCGGGTTAGGGTTAGGGAAAGGGTAAGGATTAGGGTAAGGGTTAGTGTTAGGGGTAGGGTTAGGGTGAAGGTAAGGATTAGGGTTAGGTTTAGGGTTAGGGTAAGGGTTAGGGTTTGATTTAGGGTTAGCATTAAGGTTAGGGGTAGGGTTAGGATAGGGTAAGGGTTAGGGTTACGGTTAGGTTTAGGCTTAGGCGTTAGGGTTAGGATTAGGGTTAGGGTTAGGATTACGGTTAGGGTAAGGTTTAGGTTAGGGTTAGGGTAAGGGTTAGGGTTAGGTTTAGGGTAAGGCTAAGGTTTAGGGTTAGGGTTAGGGTTAAAGTAAGGGTAAGGGTTAGGGTTAGGGTAAGGGTTAGGGTTAGGGTTAGTTTTAAGGTGAGGATTAGGGTTAGGGTTAGGTTAGTGTTAGGGTTAGGTTTAGGATTAGGCTAAGGGTAAGTGTAAGGGTTATGGTTAGTGTTAGGGTAAGGATAAGGGTTAGGGTTAGAGTTAGGGTTAGGGTTAGGTTTAGATTTAGGGTTAAGGTAAGGATAAGGGTTAGGTTTAGGGTTAGGGTTAGGGTCAGACTAAGGGTAAGGGTTAGGGTTAGGCTTAGGGTTAGGGTTAGGTTTAGAGTTAGGGTTAGGATTAGGTTTAGGGTAAAGGTCAGGGTTTGGGTTAGAGTTATGGTTAGGGTTAGGTTTAGGGTTAGGGTTAGGGCAAGGGTAAGGGTTAGGGTTAAGATTAGGGTTAGGGTTAGGGTAAGGGTTATGGTTAGCGTTAGCGTTAGGGTTCGCATTAAGATTAGGGTTAGGGTTAGGTTTAGAGTTAGGGTTAGGGTTAGGTTTAGGGTTAGGGTTAGGGTAAAGGTCAGGGTTTGGGTTAGAGTTATGGTAAGGGTTAGGTTTAGGGTTAGGGTTAGGGCAAGGGTAAGGGTTAGGGTTAAGATTAGGGTTAGGGTTAGGGTAAGGGTAAGGGTTAGGGTTAGGGTTAGGGTTAGGGTAAGGGTAAGGGTTAGGGTTAGGGTTAGGGCTAGGGGTTAGGGTTAGGGTTAGGGTTAGGGTTAAGGTCAGTGTAAGGGTTAGGGTTAGGGTTAGAGTTAGGGTTAGGGTAGTGTTAGGGTTAGTGTTAAGTTTAGGGTTAGGGTTAGGGTAAGTGTAAGTGTTAGGCTTATGGTAAGGTTAAGGGTTAGGGTTAGGGTTACGGTTAGGGTAAGGGTTTGGGTTAGGGTTAGGGTTAGGGTAAGGATTAGGGTTAGGGTTAGTGTTAGGGTGAGGGTTAGTGTTAGGGTTAGGGTTAGGTTTAGCATTAAGGTTAGGGTTAGGGTTAGGGTAAGGGTAAGGGTTAGGGTTAGGGTTAGGGTTAGGGGTTAGAGTTAGGGTTAGGGTTAGGGTTAGGGTTAGGTTTAGGTTTAGGTTTAGGGTTAGGGTTAGGGTAAGGTTAATGAAAGAGTAAGGGTTAGTGTTAGGTTTAGGGTAAGGATTAGGGTTATTGTTAGGGTTAGGGTAAGGATTAGGGTTAGGGTTTGGAAAAGTGTAAGTGTTAGGGTTAGGGTTAGGGTTAGGGTTATTTTTAGGGTTAGGGTAAGAGTTAGGTTAAGGGTAAGGGTTATTGTTAGGGTTAGGGTTAGAGTTAGGTTTAGGCTTGGGGTTAAGGTTAGGGTTAGGGTAACAGTAAGGGTTAGGGTTAGGGGTAGGGTTAGGGTAATGTTTAGGGTTAGGGTTAGGGTAAGGGTTAGGGATAGGGTTAGGGTTAGGGTAAGGTTTAGGGTTAGGGTTAGGGTTAGGGTAAGGTTTAGGGTTAGAGTTAGGGTTAGGGTTAGGGTTAGGGGTTAGAGTTAGGGTTAGGGTTAGGGTTAGGGTTAGGTTTAGGGTTAGGGTTAGGGTTAGGGTAAGGGTAAGTGTTAGGGTTAGGGTTAGGCTTAGGGTTAGGGTAAGGGTTAGGGTAAGGGTAAGGGTTAGTGTTAGGATTACGGTTAGGGTTAATGAAAGGGTAAGGGTTAGTGTTAGGGTTAGGGTAAGGATTAGGTTTATTTTTAGGGTTAGGGTAAGGATTAGGGTTAGGGTTTGGGAAAGGGTAAGGGTTAGGGTTAGGGTTACGTTTAGGGTTATGGTTAGGGTTAGGGTAAGGGTTAGGTTTAGGGTAAGGGTTAGGTTTATGGTTAGGTTTATGGTTAGGGTTAGGGTAAGTGTAAGGGTTAGAGTTAGGTTTAGGCTTGGGGTTAAGGTTAGGTTTAGGGTAAGGGTAAGGGTAAGGGTTAGGGTTAGGGTTAGGGTAAGGTTTAGGGTTAGGGTTAGTGTAAGGGTTAGTGATAGGGTTAGGGTTAGGGTAAGGATTAGGGTTAGTGTTAGGGTTAGGGTTAGGGTTAGGGTAAGGTTTAGGGTTAGAGTTGGGGTTAGGGTTAGGTTTAGGGTTAGGGGTAGGGTTAGGGTAAGGGTAAGCGTTAGGGTTAAGGTTAGGGTTAGGGTTACGGTTAGGGTAAGGATTAGGGTTAGGGTTAGGGTTAGGGTAAGGGTTAGGGTTAGGGTTAGGTTTAGGGTTAGCATTGAGATTAGGGTTAGGGTTAGGGTAAGTGTAAGGGTTAGGTTTAGGGTTAGGATTAGGGTAAGGGTAAGGGTTAGGGTTAGGGTTACGGTTTGGGTTAGGGGTTAGAGTTAGCCTTAGGGTTAGGGGTAGGGATAGGGTTAGGTTTCGGTTAGGGTTGGGGTTAGGGTTAGGGTAAGGGTTAGTGTTAGGGTAAGGGTAAGTGTTGTGGTTAGTGTTAGGGTTAGGGGAAGGGTGAGGGTTAGGGTTAGGGTAAGGATTAGGGTTAGGGTTAGTGTTAGGTTAAGTGTTAGGGTTAGGGTTAGGCTTGGTTTTTAGGTTAGGGTTAGGGTTAGGGTAAGTGTGTTAGGCTTAGGGTAAGGTTAAGGGTTAGGGTTAGGGTTACGGTTAGGGTAAGGGTTAGGGTTAGGGTTAGGGTTAGGGTAAGGTTTAGGGTTAGGGTTAGTGTTATGGTGAGGGTTAGTGTTAGGGTTAGGTTTACGGTTAGCATTAAGGTTATGGTTAGGGTTAGGGTAAGGGGAAGTTTTAGGGTTAGGGTTAGGGTTGGGGTTAGGTTTAGGGTTAGGTTTAGGGTTAGGGTAAGGGTAATTGTTAGTGTGAGTGCTAGGGTTAGAGTTAGGGTAAGGGTTAGGGTAAGGGTAAGGGTTAGGGTTAGGATTAGGGTTAGGGTTAATGAAAGGGTAAGGGTTAGTGTTAGGTTTAGGGTAAGGATTAGGGTTATTGTTAGGGTTAGGGTAACGATTAGCGTTAGGGTTTGGGAAAGGGTAAGTGTTAGGGTTAGGGTTTGGGTTATGTTTAGGGTTAGTGTTAGTGTTAGTTTTAGGGTAAGGGTTAGGGTTAGGGTTAGGGTTAGAGTTAGGTTTAGGCTTGGGGTTACGGTTAGGGTTAGGGTAAGGGTAAGGGTTAGGGTTAGGTTAGGGTTAGGGTAATGTTTAGGGTTAGGGTTAGTGTAAGGGTTAGGGATAGGGTTAGGGTTAGGGTAAGGTTTAGGGTTAGGGTTAGGGTAAGGTTTAGGGTTAGAGTTAGGGTTAGGGTTAGGTTTAGGGTTAGGCTTAGGGTAAGGGTAAGGGTTAGGGTTAAGGTTAGGGTTAGGGTTATGGTTAGGGTAAGGATTAGGGTTAGGGTTAGGGTTAGGGTAAGGGTTAGGGTTAGGATTAGGTTTAGGGTTAGGATTAAGATTAGGGTTAGGGTTAGGGTAAGGTTAAGGGTTAGGGTTAGGGTTAGGGTTATGGTTAGGGTAAGGGTAAGGGTTAGGGTTAGGGTTAGGGTTAGGTTTAGGTTTAGTGTTACTGTAAGGATAAGGGTTGGGGTTAGGCTTAGTGTTAGGGTTAGTGTTAAGGTTAGGGGTAGGGATAGGGTAAGTGTAAGGGTTAGGGTTCGGGTGTGTGTTAGGGGTTAGGGTTAGGGTTAGGGTTAGGGTAAGGGTAAGGTTTAGGGTTAGAGTTAGGGTTAGGGTTAGGGTTAGGGTTAAGGTAAGTGTAAGGTTTAGGGTGAGAGTAAGGGTTAGGGTTAGGTTTAGGGTAAGGGTAAGGTTTAAGGTTAGGGTTAGGGTTAGGGTTAGGGTTAGTGTTAGGGTAAGGGTAAGGGTTAGGGTTAGGGTTACGGTTAGGGATAGGGGTTAGAGTTAGGGTTAGGTGTAGGGTTAGGGATAGGGTTAGGTTTCGCGTTAGGGTTAGGGTTAGTGTTAGGGTAAGGATTAGGGTTAGGGTAAGGGTAAGGGTTGTGGTTAGTGTTAGAGTTAGGGTAAGGGTTAGGGTTAGGGTTAGGGTAAGGATTAGGGTTAATGTTAGTGTTAGGGAAAGTGTTAGGGTTAGAGTTAGGGTAAGCGTTAAGGTTAGGGTTAGGGTTAGGGGTTAGAGTTAGGGTTAGTGTTAGGGTTAGGGTTAGGGTTTTGCTTGGGGTTAATGTTAGGGTTAGGGTTAGGGTAAGGGTAAGTGTTAGGGTTAGGGTAAGTGTAAGGGTTAGGGTTAGGGTTACGGTTAGGGTAAGTGTTAGGGTTAGGGTTAGGGTTAGGGTTAGGGTAAGGCTGAGGGTTAGGGTTAGTGTTAGGGTTAGGGTTAGTATTAAGGTTAGGGTTAGGGTTAGAGTAAGGGTAAGTGTTAGGGTTAGGGTTAGGTTTAGGGGTTAGAGTTACGGTTAGGGTTATGGTTAGGGTTAGGGTTAGTGAAAGGGTAAGGGTTAGGGTTAGGGTTAGGGTAAGGATTAGGGTTATTGTTAGAGTTAGGGTAAGGATTAGCTTTAGGGTTTGGGAAAGGGTAAGGGTGAGGGTTAGGGTTAGGTTTAGGGTTATGTTTAGGGTTAGGGTAAGGGTTAGGTTTAGGGTAAGGGTTACTGTTAGTGTTAGGTTTATGGTTAGGGTTAGGGTAAAGGTAAGGGTTAGGGTTATGTTTAGGCTTGGGGTTAAATTTAGGGTTAGGGTTAGGGTAAAGGTAAGGGTTAGGGTTAGGGTTAGGGTAAGGTTTAGGGTTAGGGTTAGGGTACGGGTAAGGGTTAGGGTTAAGGTTAGGGTTAGGGTAAGGATTAGGGTTAGTGTTAGGGTTAGGGTTAGCATTAAGATTAGGGTTAGGGTTAGGGTAAGGGTAAGGGTTAGGGTTAGGTTTAGGGTTAGGGTTAGGGTAAAGGAAAGGGTGAGGGTTAGGGTTAGAGTTAGTGTTAGGTTTAGGGGTAGGGTTACGGTAAGGGTAAGCGTTGGGGTTAGGGTTAGTGTTAGGGTTAGTGTTAAAGTTAGGGTTAGGGTAAGTGTAAGGGTTAGGGTTCGGGTGTGTGTTAGGGGTTAGGGTTAGGGTAAGGGTAAGGTTTAGGGTAGAGTTAGGGTTAGGGTTAGGGATTAGGGTTAGGGTTAAGGTTAGGGTTAGGGTTAGGGTAGTGTAAGGGTTAGGGTTAGGTTTAGGTTCAGAGTTAGGATTAGGGTTAGGGTTAGGGTTAGGGTTAAGGTTAGGGTTAGGGTTAGGGTAGTGTAAGGGTTAGGGTTAGGGTTTAGGGTTAGGTCAGGGTTATTGTTATGCTATGGGTAAGGTTTAGGGTTAGGGTTAGGGTTAGGGTTAAGGTAAGTGTAAGGTTTAGGGTTAAGGTTAGGGTTAGACTTAGGGTTAGGTTTAGGGTAAGGGTAAGTTTTAAGGTTAGGCTTAGGGTTAGGATTAGGGTTACTGTAAGCGTAAAGGTTAGGTTTTGGGTTACGGTTAGAGTTAGGTGTTAGAGTTACGGTTAGTGTTAGGGATAGGGTTAGGTTTCCGGTTAGGGATAGGGTTAGGTTTAGGGTAAGGTTTAGGTTAGGGTAAGGGTAAGGTTTGTGGTTAGTGTTAGGGTTAGGGTAAGGGTTAGGGTAAGGGTTAGGGTAAGGGTAAGGATTAGGGTTAGGGTTAGGGTTAGGGTTAGGGTGAGCATTAAGGTTAGGGTTAGGGTTAGGTTTAGGTGTTAGAATTAGGCTTAGTGTTACGGTTAGTGTTAGGGTTAGGCTTGGGGTTAAGGTTAGGGTTATGGTTAGGGTAAGGGTAAGTTTTAGGGTTAGGGTAAGGGTAAGGGTTAGGGTTAGGTTTACGGTTAGGGTAAGGGTAGGGTTAGGGTTGGGTTAGGGTAAGGATTAGGGTTAGGGTTAGTGTTAGGGTAAGTGTTAGTGTTAGGGTTAGGGTTAGGGTTAGCATTAAGGTTATGGTTAGGGTTAGGGTCAGGGTAAGGGTTAGGGTTAGGGTTTGGGTTAGGTGTTAGGGTTAGGGTTAGTGTTAGGGTTAGGTGTAGGGTTAGGGTTAGGGTTAGGGTTAGGGTTAGGGTAAGGGTTAGTTTTGGGGTTAGGTTTAGGGTTAGGGTTAGAGTTAGGGTTAAGGTGAGGGTTAGGGTTAGGGTTAGGTTTAGGGTAAGGGTTAGGGTTAGGGTTAGGGTTAGGGTAAGTTTTAGGATAGGGTTAAGGTAAGGGTTAGGGATAGGTTTAGGGTAAGGATAATTTTTAGAATTTGGGGTAGGGTTAGGGTTAGGGTAAGGGTAATGTCTAGAGTTAGGTTTAGGGTTAGAGTTAAGATAAGGGTAAGGGTTAGGGTTAGGGTTAGTTTAGGGTTAGGGTAAGTGTTAGGGTTAGTGTTAGGGTTAGGGTTAAGGTGAGGGTTAGGGTTAGGGTTAGGTTAGGGTTAGGGTAAGGGTTAGGGTTAGGTTTAGGTTAATGATAAGTGTTAGGGTTAGCATTAGGGTTAGGGATTAGGGTTAGGGTTAGGGATAGGGTTATGGTTAGGTTTGAGGTTAGGGTTAGGGTTAGGGTTAAGTTTAGGGTTAGGGTTATGATTACGGTAGGGGTAAGGGTTAGGGTTAGGTTTAGGGTTAGGGTTAGGTTAAGGTTAAGTGTTAGGGTTAGTGTTAGGATTAGGTTTGTGTTTGGGGTAAGGGTAAGGGTTAGGGTTAGGGTTAGGGTTCGTTTTAGGGTTAGGGTTAGGGTTAAGGTTAGGGTAATGGTAAGGGTTAGGTTTTGGGTTAGGGTTAGGGTTAGGTTTGGAGTTAGGGTTAGGGAAGGGTAAGGGTTAGAGTTAGGGTTAGTGTTTTGTTTAAGGTTATGGGTAGGTTTAGGGTACAGGTAAAGGTTAGGGTTAGGGTTAGGGTAAGGGTTAGCGTTAGGGTTATGATTAGGGTTAGGGTAAGGGAAAGTGTTAGGGTTGGGTTAGGGTTAGGGTTAGGATTAGGATAAGGATAAGGGTTAGGGTTAGGGTTAGCTTTAAGGTAAGGGGTTAGGGTTAGGGTTAGCATTAGGTTTAGGTTTAGGGTTAGGGTTAGGTTAAGGGTAAGGGTTACGGGTAGGTTTAGGGTTAGGGTTAGGTTTATGTTTAGGGTTAGAATTTGTGTTCGGGTTAGGTTTAGGGAAAGGGTTAGGGTTAGGTTAAGGCTTAGGGTTAGGTTTAGGGTAAGGATTAGGATTAGGTTTAGCGTTAGGATTAGGGTTAGAGTTAGGGTTAGGGTCAGGGTAAGGGTAAGGGTTAGGGTTAGGGTTAGGTTTTGGGTTAGGGTTTAGGGTAAGATCTAGGGTTAGGGTTAGGCTAAGGGTTAGGGTTAGAATTAATGTTAGGGTAAGGGTAGTGTTAGTGTTAGGGTTAGGGTTATGGTTAGGGGTAGGGAAAGGGTAGTGTTAGTGTTAGGGTTAGGGTTAGGGTTAGGGTAAGAGTAAGGGTTAGGGTTAGGGTTTGGGTTAGGTTTAGGGTTAGGGTAAGGGTAAGTGTTAGGGTTAGGGTTAGGTTTAGGATAAGGGTAAGGGTTAGGTTTAGGTTTAGGTTTAGGGTTAGGGGTTATGGTTAGAGTTAGGGTCAGGGTTAGGGTTAGGGTAAGGGTAAGTTTTACATTTAGGTTTAGGCTTAGGCTTAGGGTTAGGGTTAGTGTAAGGGTAAGTGTTAGGGTTAGGGATAGGGTAAGGGTTAGGGTAAGGGTAAGGGTTAGGGTTAGGGTAAGTGTTAGGGAGTAGGGTTAGAGTTAGTGTAAGGGTTAGGGTTAGGGTTAGGTTTAGGGTTAGGTTTAGGGTTAGGGTTAGGGTAAGGGTAAGGGTAAGGGTTACGTTTACGGTTAGGGTTAGGGTTAAGGTTAGGGTTAGGGTTACTGTTAGGGTTAGTGTAAGGGTAAGGGTAAGGTTTAGGGTTAGGGTTAGGGTTAGGGTTAGGGAAAGGGTAAAGTTTAGGGTTAGGGTTAGGGTTAGGGGTAGGGTAAGGATTAGGGTTAGGGTTAGGTTAAGGGGTAGGGTTAGCGTTATTGTTAACATTAAGGTTAGGGTTAGGGTTAGGGTAAGGGAAAGGGTTAGTGTTAGGGTTAGGTTTAGGGTAAGGGTTAGGGTTAGAGTTAGGGTTAGGCTTAAGGTTATGGTTTGGGTTAGGGTAAGGGTAAGGGTTAGGGTTATGGGTAGGGTTTAGGGTTAGGGTTAGGGTTAGGGTAAGGGTAAGGTTTAAGGTTAGGGTTAGGGTAAGGTTTAGGGTTAGGTTTAGGGTTAGCGTTAGGGTAAGGGTAATGGTAAGGGTTAGGTTTAGGGTTAGGTTTCAGGTTAGGTTTAGGGTTAGGGATAGGGTAAGGGTAAGGGTTAGGTTTGGGGTTAGGGTAAGGTTTAGGGTTAGGGTTTGGGTTAGGGTAAGTGTAAGTGTTAGGGTTAAGGTTCTGGTTAGGGTTAGGGTTAGGATTAGGTTTAGGTTAGGGTTAGGGTTAGGTGTTAGAGTTAGGGTTAGTGTAAGGCTTAGGGTTAGGTTTGGGGTTAGGGTAAGGTTTAGGGTTAGGGTTAGGGTTAGCCTTAAGGTTAGGGTTAGGGTTAGGGTTAGGGTTAGGGTTAGGGAAAGGGTTATGTTTAGGATTAGGGTAAGGGTAAGGGTTAGGGTTAGGGTTAGGTTTAGGTTTAGGGTTGGGGTTAAGGTTAAGGTTGGGGTTAGGGTAAGGGTAAGGGTTAGGGTTAAGGTTAGGTTAGGGTTAGGGTTAGGTGTTAGAGTTAGGGTTAGGTTTAGGTTTAGGGTTAGGTTTAGGGTAAAGGTAAGGGTTAGGGTTAGGCTTTGGCTTAGGGTTAGGGTTAAGGTTAGGGTTAGGTTTAGGGTTAGATTTAGGGTTAGGGTTAGGGAAAGGTTAAGGGTTAGGATTAGTGTTAGGGTTAGGGTTAGGGTTAGGGATAGGTTTAGGGTTAGGGAAACGGTAAGGGTTAGGGTAAGGTTTAGGGTTAGGGTTAGAGTACTTTTTAGGGTTAGGGTTAGGGTTAGGGTTAGCATTAAGTTTAGGGTTAGGATTAGGGTAAGGGTAAGTGTTAGTGTTAGGTTTAGGGTTAGGGGTTAGGGTTAGGGTTAAATTTATGGTTAGGTTTAGGGTTAGGTTTAGGTTAAAGGTAAGGGTAAGAATTCGGGTTAGCTTTAGGTTTAGCCTTATGGTTAGGGTAAGGGTTAGGGTTAGGGTTAGGGTGAGGGTTAGGTTAGAGTAAGGTTAGGGTTAGTGTTAGGGTTAGCGTTATTGTTATGGTAAGGTAAGTGTTAGGGTTAGGTTTATGGTTAGGGTTAAGGTTAGGGTTATGGTTAGGGTTAGGGGTTAGGGTTAGGGTTAGGGTTAGGGTTAGGTTTAGAGTTAGGGTTAGGGTAAGTGTAAGGGTTATGTTTAGGGTTAGGTTTCAGTTTAGGGTTAGCGTTGGGGTAAGGGTAAGTGTTAGGGTTAACGTGAGTGTTAGGTTTAGGCTTAAGGTTAGGGTTAGTGTTCGTGTTAGGGTTAGGGTTAGGGTAAGGGTAAGGGTTAGGGTTAGGGTTAGGGTTAAGGTTAGGGCTAGGGTTAGGGTTAGGGTTAGGGTTAGGGTAAGGGTTAGGGTTAGGGTAAGGGTAAGTTTTGGGGTTAGGGTTCGGGTTCGGGTTAGAGTTACAGTAAGGGTATGGGTTAGGGTTAGGGTTAGGGTAGGGGTAAGTGTTAGGGTTAGGGTTAGGGTTAGTGTTAGTGTTATAGTTAGGGTTAGGGTAAGGTTAAGGGTTAGGGTTAGGGTTAGGGTGAGGTTTAGGGTAGGGTAAGGTTAGGGTTAGTGTTAGGGTTAGAGTTAGGGTTAGGGTAAGGTAAGTGTTAGGATTAGGGTTAGGGTTAGGGTTAAGGTTAGGGTTACGGTTAGGGTTAGGGGTTAGGGTTAGGGTTAGGGTTTGGGTAGGTTTAGAGTTAGGGTTAGGGTAAGTGTAAGGGTTGTGGTTAGGGTTAGGGTTCAGTTTAGGATTAGCGTTAGGATAAGGGTAAGGTTTACGGTTAACGTGAGGGTTAGGTTTAGGGTTAAGGTTAGGGTTAGTGTTCGTGTTCGTGTTAGGGTTAGGGTAAGGGTAAGGGTTAGGGTTAGGGTTAGGTTAAGGTTAGGGCTAGTGTTAGGGTTAGGGTTAGGGTTAGGGTAAGGGTTAGGTTTAGGGTAAGGGTAAGTGTTAGGGTTAGGTTTCGGGTTAGGGTTAGGGTTACAGTAAGGGTATGGGTTAGGGTTAGGGTTAGGGTTTGGGTTAGGTTTAGGGTTAGGGTTAGGGTTAGGGTAGGGGTAAGTGTTATGTTTAGGGTTAGGGTTAGTGTTAGTGTTAGAGTTAGGGTTAGGGTAAGGTTAAGGGTTAGGGTTAGGGTTAGAGTTAGGGTTACAGTAAGGGTATGGGTTAGGGTTAGTGTTAGAGTTAGGGTTAGGGTTAGGGTTAGGGTTAGGGTAAGTTTAAGGGTTAGTGTTAAGGTTAGGGTTAGGGTTAGTTTTAGGGTTAGGTTTAGGGTTAGGGTTAGAGTAAGGGTAAGTGTTAGGGTTTGGGTTAGGGTTAGGGTTAAGGTTAGAGTTAGGGTTAGGATAATTGTAAGGGTTAAGTTTAGGGTTAGGTTAGGGTTATGGGTTAGGGTTAGGGTTAGTGTTAGGTTTAGGGTTAGGGTTAGTGTAAGTGTAAGGGTTAAGGTTAGGGTTAGGGTTAAGTTTAGTGTAAGGGTTAGGGTTAGGGTTAAGATTAGGGTT
>JANJXV010000441.1:35000-37500 GCA_024803745.1 Megascapheus bottae
GGGGTTAGGGTAAGGGTTAGGGTTAGGGTTAGGGTTAGCCTTAAGGTTAGGGTTAGGGTTAGGGTTAGGGTTAAGGAAAGGGTTAGGTTTAGGGTTAGGGTAAGGGTAAGGGTTAGGTTTAGGGTTAGGTTTAGGTTTAGGGTTGGGGTTACCTTTAGGGTTAGGGTTAGGGTAAGGGTAAGGGTTAGGTTTAGGGTTAGGGTTAAAGTTAAGGTAAGGGTTAGGGTTAGGATTAGGATTAGGTTTAGGTTTAGGGTTAGGCTAGGGTAAGGGTAAGGTTTAGGCTTACGCTTTGGCTTAGGGTTAGTGTTAAGGTTAGGTTTAGGTTTAGGGTTAGGTTTAGGGTTAGCGTTAAGTTTGGGTTAGGGTTAGGGTTAGGGTTAGGTTTAGGGTTAGGGAAAGGGTAAGGGATAGGGTAAGGTTTAGGGTTAGGGTTAGGGTTAGGGTAAGGCTTAGGGATAGGGTTAGGTTTAGGGTAAGGCTTAGGGTTAGCTTTAGGGTTAGAGTAAGGTTTAGGGTTAGGTTTAGAGTTAGGGTTAGCATTCAGTTTAGGGTTAGGGTTAGGGTAAGGGTAAGGGTTAGTGTTAGTGTTAGGGTTAGGGTTAGCGGTTAGGGATAGGGTTAGGTTTAGGGTTAGGTTTAGGGTTAGGTTTAGGGTTAGGGTTAGGCTAAGGGTAAGGGTTAGGATTAGGGTTAGGGTTCGCTTTATCGTTATGGTTAGGGTAAGGGTTAGGGTTAGGGTTAGGTGAGGGTTAGGGTAGTGTTAACGTTAGGGTTAGTGTTAGGGTTAGGGTTAGGGTAAGGGTAAGGTTTAGGGATAGGGTTAGGGTTAAGTTTAGGGTTACGGTTAGGGTTAGGGGTTAGGGTTATGGTTAGGGTCAGGGTTAGGTTTAGGGTTAGAGTTAGGGTAAGTGGAAGGGTTAGGGTTAGGGTTAGAGTTAGGGTAAGTGGAAGCGTTAGGGTTAGGGTTAGGGTTAGGTTTAGGGTTAGCGTTAGGGTAAGGGTAAGGGTTAGTGTTAGGGTTAGGGTTAGGTTTAGCGTTATGGTTAGGTTAAGGGTTAGGGTTAGGGTTATTGGTGAGGGTTAGGGTAGGGTTAAGGTTAGGGTTAGGGTTAGGGTTAGGGTTAGGGTTAGGGTAAGGGTAAGGGTTAGGATTAGGGTTAGGTTTAGGGTTAGGGTAAGGATTAGGGTTAGGTTTAGGGTAAGGGTTAGGGTTAGGTTTAGGGTTAGTGTTACCATTAAGGTTACGGTTAGGGTTACGGTAAGGGTAATGGTTAGGGTTATTGTTAGGGTTAGGGTTAGGTTTGGGGGTTAGGGTTAGGGTTAGGTTTAGGGATAGGTTTAGGGTTAGGGTAAGGTAAGTGTTAGGGTTAGGGTTTGGGTTAGATTTAGTTTGAGGGTAAGGGTAAGGGTTAAGTTTAGGGTTAGGGTTAGGGTTAGGTTTAGGGTTAGGTTTAGGGTAAGGGTTAGGGTTAGGTTTAGGGTTAGGTTTAGGGTAAGGGTTAGGGTTAGGTTTAGGGTTAGTGTTAGCATTACGCTTACGGTTAGGGTTAGGGTAAGGGTAATGGTTAGGCTTATTGTTAGGGTGAGGGTTAGGTTTGGGGGTTAGGGTTAGGGTTAGTTTTAGGGATAGGTTTAGGGTTATGGTTAGGGTACGGGTAAGGTTTAGGTTTAGGGTTAGGGTTAGGTTTAGGGTTAGTGTTAGGGTAAGAGGAAGGGTTAGGGTTATGGTTAGTGGTAGGGTTAAGGTTAGGTTTAGGGTTAGGGTAAGGGTAAGTGTTAGGGTTAGGGTTAGGGTAAGGGTTAAGGTTAGAGTTAGGGTTAGGGTAAGGGTAAGGGTTGGGATTAGGGTTAGGGTAAGGATTAGGCTTAGGGTTATGTTTAGGTTTAGGGTAAGCATTAAGGTTAGGGTTAGGTTAGGGTTAGGGTTAGGGTTAGGGTTAGGATAAGGGTAAGGGTTAGGTTTAGGGTTAGGTTAGGGTTAGGGGTTAGGGTTAGGGTTACTGTTAGGTTTAGCTTTAGGGTTATGGTAAGTGGAAGGGTTAAGGTTAGGGTTAGGGTTAAATTTAGGGTTAGAGTTAGGGTTAGGGTTAGGGTAAGGTTAAGGGTTAGGCTTAGGGTTAGGTTTAGGGATAGGTTTAGGGTTAGGGTTAGGGTAAGGGTAAGGGTTAGGCTTACGGTTAGGGTTAGGGTTAGAGTTAGGGTTAGGGTAAGGGTAAGTGTTAGGGTTAGGGTTAGGGTAAGGGTAAGAGTTAGGCTTAGGGTTAGGGTTAGGGTTAATTTTAGCGTTAGTGTTAGGGTTAGGGTTAGGGCAAGGGTAAGGGTTAGGGTTAGGGTTAGGGTTAGGGAAAGGTTAAGGATTAGGGTAAGGGTTAGGGTTAGGGTTAGGGTTATCGTAAGGGTTAGGGTTAGGGCTAGGGTAAGTGTTAGGGTTATGGTTAGGGTAACGGTAAGGATTCGGGTTAGGGCTAGGTTTAGGGTTAGGGTTAGGGTAAGGGTA
>JANJXV010000441.1:47500-55000 GCA_024803745.1 Megascapheus bottae
GGGTACGGTTTAGGGTTAGTGTTAGGGTTAGGGTTAGGGGTTAGGGTTAGGGTTAGGGTTAGGGTTAGGTTTACGGTTAGGGTTAGGGTAAGGGTTAGGATTATCGTTAGGTTTAGGTTTAGCGTTATTGTTAGGGTAAGGGTTAGGGTTAGGGTTAGGGTGAGGGTTAAGAAGGAGTTAAGGTTAGAGTTAGTGTTAGGGTTAGGGTTAGTGTTAGGGTAAGGGTAAGTGTTAGGGTTAGGGTTATGGTTAGGGTTAGGGTTAATGTTAGGGTTACGGTTAGGGTTAGGGATTAGGGTTAGGGTTAGGGTTAGGGTTCGGTTTATGGTTAGGGTTAGTGTAAGTGTAAGTGTAAGGGTTAGGATTAGGGTTAGGGTTAGGTTTAGAGTTAGGGTTAGGGTAAGGGTAAGGGTTAAGATCAGTGTTAGGGTTAGTTTTAGCGTTATGGTTAGGGTAAGGGTTAGAGTTAGGGTGAGTGTTAGGGTTAGGGTAGAGTTAAGGTTAGGGTTAATGTTAGGGTTAGGGTTAGTGTTAGGGTAAGGGTAAGGGTTAGGGTTAGGGTTAGGGTTAGGATAAGGATTAGGGTTAGGGTTGGGGTAAGGATTAGGGTTAGGGTTATTGAAAGGGTAAGGGTTAGGTTTAGGGTTAGGGTAAGTATTAGGGTTATGGTTAAGGTTAGGGTAAGGGTTAGGGTTAGGGGTAGTGTTTGGTTAGGGTTAGCATTAAAATTAGGGTTTCGGTTAGGGTAAGGGGAAGGGTTAGGGTTAGGGTTAGGGTTAGGGTTAGTGTAAGTGTAAGGGTTAGGGTTAGGGTTAGGGTTAGGTTTAGGTTTAGGGTTAGGGTTAGGGTTACGGTAAGGGTAAGTTTTAGGGTTAGGGTTAGGCTTAGGGTTAAGTTTAGGTTAGGGTTCAGGTAAGGGTTAGGGTTAGGGTTAGGTTTAGTGTTTGGATTATGATTTAGGAAAGGGTTAGGGATAGGGTAAGGGTTAGGGTTAGGGTTAGGGTTGGGTTTTGGGTTAGGTTTAGGGTAAGGGTAATGGTTAGGGTTAGGTTTAGGGTTAGGGTTAATGTTTTGATTATGGTTTAGGAAAGGGTTAGGGATAGGGTAAGGGTTAGGGTTAGGGTTAGGGTAAGGGTTAGGGTTAGGGTTAGGGTTAGGTTTAGGGTTAGCGTTAAGGTTGGGTTATGGTTAGTGGTTAGGGTTAGGGTTAGGGTTAGGGTAAGGGTTAGGGTTAGGGTTAAGGTAAATGTTAGGGTTAGGATTAGGGTTAGGTTTAGGGTAAGAGTAAGGGTTAGAGTTAGCGTTAGGGTTAAGTTTAGGGTTAGGGGTTAGGTTTAGGGTTAGGGTTAGGCTAAGGGTAAGTGTTAGGGTTATGGTTAGGGTTAGGGTAAGGATAAGGTTTAGGGTTAGTGTTAGTGTTAGGGTTAGGGTTAGGGTTAGGGTAAGTTTAAGTGTTAGAGTTAGGGTTAGGGTTAGGTTTAGGGTTACCATGAAGGTTAGGGTTAGGTTTAGGGTAATGTTAAGGGTTAGGGTTAGGTTTAGGGTTAGGGCAATGGTTAGGGTTAGGTTTAGGGTTAGTGTTAGGGTTAGGGTTAAGGTTAGGGTTAGGTTTATTGTAAGGGTAAGGGTTAGCATTAGGGTTAGAGGTTAGGGTTAGGGTTAGGGATAGGGTTAGGGGTAGGTTTGGGGTTAGGGTTAGGGTTAGGGTTAAGGTTAGGGTTAGGGTTATGATTACGGTGGGTTAAGGGTTAGGGTTAGGGTTAGGGTTAGGGTAAGGTTTAGGGTTAGCGTTAGGGTAAAGTTTAGGGTTAGGGTTAGGTTTAGGGTTAGCGTTAGGTTTAGGGTTACCTTTAGTGGTTAGTGTTAGGGTTAGGTTTAGGGTTAGGGTTAGGCTAAGGGTAAATGTTAGGGTTATGATTAGGGTTAGGGTAAGGATAAGGGTTAGGGTTAGTCTTAGGGTTAGGGTTATGGTAAGGTTAAGGGTAAGGGTAAGGGTTAGAATTAGGCTTAGGGCTAGGGTTAGGTTTAGAGTTAGGGTTAGGTTTAGGTTTAGGGTTAGGGTTAGGGTATGGGTAAGGGATTGGGTTAGGGTTAGGATTAGGGTTAGGTTTAGGGTTAGAGTTAGGGTAAGGGTAATGGTTAGGGTTAAGGTGAGGGTTACGGTTAGGGTTAGGGTTAGGGTAGGGGTAAGGGTTAGGGTTAGGGTTACGTTTAGAGTTAGGGTTACGGTAAGGGTTAGGGTAAGGGAAATGGTTAGGGTTAGGATTAGGGTTAGGGTTAGGGTTATTGTAAGGATTAGGGTTAGGGTTTGGGTTAGGGTAAGGATTAGGGTTAAGGTTAGGTTTAGGGTTAGGGTTAGGTTTAGGGTTAGGGTAAGTGTTAGGGTTATTGTTAAGTTTAGGGTTAGGATAAGGATAAGGGTAAGGTTAAGGGTTAGGGATAGAGTTAGGGTTAGGGTTAGCATTATGGTTATGGTAAGGTTTAGGGTAGGGTAAGGGTTAGGGTTTGTTTTAGGGTTGTGTTTAGGGTTAGGGTTAGGGTAAGGGTAGGGGTTAGGGTTAGGTTTAGGGTTGTGGTTAAGGTTAGGGTTAAGGTTAGGGTAAGGGTAAGGGTTAGGGTTAGGGTTAGGGTAAGGGTTAGAGTTAGGGTGAGGTTTAGGGTGAGCGTTAGGGTTAGGTTTATGGTTTGTGGATAAGGTTAGGGTTAGGTTTAGGGTAAGGGTTAGGGTTAGGTTTAGGTTTAGGGTGAGCGTTAGGGTTAGGTTTATGGTTAGTGGATAAGGTTAGGGTTAGGGATAGGGTAAGGGTTAGGGTTAGGGTTAAGGTAAGGGTTACGGTTAGGGTTAGGGTTAGGGTAAAGGTAAGGTTTAGAGCTAGGGTTAGGGTTAAGTTTAGGGTTAGGGGTTAGGTTTAGGGTTAGGGTTAGGCTAAGGGTAAGTGTTAGGGTTATGATTAGTGTTAGGGTAAGGATGAGGGTTAGGGTGAGTGTTAGGGTTAGGGTTAGGTTTAGGGTTAGGGTTAGGGTTAGGTTTAGGTTTAGGGTTATGGTTAGGGTAATGGTAAGGGTTAGGGTAGCGTTATGTTAGGGTTAGGTTTAGGTTAGGGAAAGGGTAAGGGTTAGGGTTAGGAGTAGGGTTAGGGTAAGGATTAGGGTTAGAGTTAGGGTTAGGGTAGGGTTAGGATTAGGGTTAGGGTTACGGTTAGGTTTAGGGTTAGGGTTAGGTTTAGCATTAAGGTTAGGGTTAGGGTTAGGGTAAGGGTTAGGGTTAGCATTAGGTTTAGGGCTTAGGGTTAGGGTTAGGGTTAGGTTTGGGGTTAGGGTTAGGGTTAGGGTTAGGTTTAGGGTAAGGGTTAGGGTTAGGGTTAGGGATAGGGTTAGGGTTAGGGTAAGCGTTATGTTAAGTTTAGGGGAAAGGATAGGGTTAGGTTTAGGGTAAGGGTTTGAATTAGGGTTAGGGTAAGGGTTAGGTTAGGGTTAGGGTAAGGGTTAGGGTTAGGTTTAGGGTAAGGGTAAGGGTTAGGGTTAGGGTTAGGTTTAGGGTTAGGGTAAGGGTAAGGTCTAGGGTTAGGTTTAGGGTTAGGGTTAAGGTAAGGGTAAGGGTAGAGTTAGGGTTAGGTTAGGGTTAGGGTAAGTCTTAGGGTTAGGTTTAGGATTAGGGTTAGGTTGAGGGTTAGGGTTAGGGTTAGGTTAGGGTTAGGGTTAGGGTTAGGGTTAGGGTTAGGGTAAGGTTAAGGTTTAGGTTTAGGGTTAGAGTTAGGTTTAGGTTTACGGTTAGGGTTAGGTTTAGGGTACGGATTAGGGTGATGGTTAGGGTTAGGGTTAGGGTAAGGGGAAGTGTTAGGGTTAGGGTTAGGTTTAGGGTTAGGGTTAGGGTAAGGTTAATTGTTAGGGTTAGGCTTAGGGTTAGGGTAAGGGTAAGGGTAATGGTTAGGCTTAGGCTTAGGGTTAGGGTTAGGTTTAGAGTTAGGTTTAGGGTTAGGTTTAGGTTTAGGTTTATGGTTAGGGTAATGGTAAGGGTTAGGGTAGCGTAAGGGTTAGGGTTAGTTTTGGGTTAGGGAAAGGGTAAGGGTTAGGGTTAGCGTTAGGGTTAGTGTTTGGATTATGGTTAGGGAAAGGGTTAGGGATAGGGTAAGAGTTAGGGTTAGGGTTAGGGTTGGGTTTAGGGTTAGGTTTAGGGTAAGGGTAGTGGTTAGGGTAAGGTTTAGGGTTGGGGTTAAGGTTAGGGTTAGGGTTAGGGTAAGGGTAAGGGTTATGGTTATGGTTAGGGTTAGGGTTAGGGTTAGGGTTAGGGTAAGTGTAAGGGTTAGAGTTAGGGTTAGGGTTAAGTTTAGGGTTAGGGGTTAGGTTTACGGTTAGGGTTAGGTTTAGGGTAAGTGTTAGGGTTATGGTTAGGGTTAGGGTAAGGATAAGGGTTAGGGTTAGTGTTAGGGTTAGGGTTAAGTTTAGGGTTAGGTTAAGGGTAAGGGTAACTGTTAGAGTTAGGCTTAGGGTTAGGGTTAGGTTTAGAGTTAGGGTTAGGGTTAGGTTTAGGGTTAGGGTTAGGGTAAGGTTAAGGGATTGGGTTAGGGTTAGAGTTAGGTTTATGTTTACGGTTAGGGTTTGGTTTAGGGTAAGGATTAGGGTGAGGGTTAGGGTTAGGGTTAGGGTTAAGTTTAGGGTTAGGGTTATGATTAGGGTAGGGATAAGGCTTAGGGTTAGGGTTAGGGTTAGGGTTAGCATGAAGGTTAGGGTTAGGGTTAGGGTAATGGTAAGGGTTAGGTTTCGGGTTAGGGTAATGGTTAGGGTTAGGTTTAGGGTTAGTGTTAGGGTTAGGGTTAAGGTTAGGTTTAGGTTTATTGTAAGGGTAAGGGTTAGGGTTAGCATTAGGGTTAGAGTTTCGGGTTAGGGTTAGGGATAGGGTTAGGGTTAGGTTTGTGGTTAGGGTTAGAGTTAGGGTTAAGGTTAGGGTTAGGGTTATCATTAGGGTGGGTTAAGGGTTAGAGTTAGGGTTAGGGTAAGTTTTAGGGTTAGGGTTAGGGTAAGGGTTAGGGTTAGGGTTAGGTTTAGGGTTACCGTTAGGTTTACGGTTTTGTTTAGTTGTTAGGTTTAGGTTTAGGGTTAGGGTAAGGGTTAGGGTTAGGTTTAAGGTTAGGGTTAGGATAAGGATAAGTTTAAGGGTAAGGGTTAGGGTTAGGGTAAGTGTTAGCATAATGGTTAGGATAAGGTTAGGGTTAGGGTAAGGGTTAGCGTTTGGTTTAGGTTTGGGTTTAGGGTTAGGGTTAGGGTAAGGGTAGGGGTTAGGTTTAGGTTTAGGGTTGGGGTAAAGGTTAGGGTTAGGGTTAGGATAAGGGTAAGGGTTAGGGTTAGGGGTAGGGTTAGGGTAAGGGTTAGAGTTAGGGTTAGGTTTAGGGTGAGCTTTAGGGTTAGGTTTATGGTTAGTGGATAAGGTTAGGGTTAGGGTTAGGGTTAGGGGAAGGGTAGGGTTAGGGTTAGGTTTAGGGTAAGCGTTAGGGTTAGGTTTATGTTTAGTGGATAAGTTTAGGGTTAGGGTTAGGGTAAGGGTTAGGGTTATGATTAGTGTTAGGGTAAGGATGAGGGTTAGGGTGAGTGTTAGGGTTAGGGTTAGGTTTAGGTTAGGGTTAGGGTAAGGTTAACTGTTAGGGTAGGCTTAGGGTTAAGGTAAGGGTAAGGGTAAAAGTTAGGGTTAGGCTTAGGTTCAGGGTTTGGGATAGGTTTAGGTTTAGGTTTAGGGTTATGGTTAGGTTAATAGTAAGGGTTAGGGTAGCGTTAGGGTTAGGGTTAGGCTTTGGGTTAGGGAAAGGGTAAGGGTTAGGGTTAGGATTAAGGTTAGGGTAAGGATTAGGTTTAGAGTTACGGTTAGGGTTGGGTTAGGGTTAGGGTTAGGGTTAGGGTTAGGTTTAGGGTTAGGGTTAGGTTTAGCATTAAGGTTAGGGTTAGGGTTAGGGTAAGGTTTAGGGTTAGCGTTAGGTTTAGGGCTTAGTGTTAGGGTTAGGGTTAGGTTTGGGGTTAGGGTTAGGGTTAGGGTTAGGGTAAGGTTTAGGGTTAGGGTTAGGGATAGGGTTAGGGTTAGGGTAAGCTTTATGTTAAGTTTAGGGGAAGGGTTAGGGTTAGGGTTAGGGTAAGGGTTAGAGTTAGGGTTAGGGTAAGGGTTGGGTTAGGGTTTGGGTAAGGGTTAGGGTTAGGTTTAGGGTAAGGGTAAGGTTTAGGGTTAGGGTTAGGGATAGGGTTAGGGTTACGGTAAGCGTTATGTTAAGTTTAGGGGAAGGGTTAGGGTTAGGTTTAGGGTAAGGGTTAGAGTTAGGGTTAGTGTAAGGGTTGGGTTAGGGTTTGGGTAAGGGTTAGGGTTAGGTTTAGGGTAAGGGTAAGGTTTAGGGTTAGGGTTAAGGTAAGGGTAAGCATAGAGTTAGGGTTAGGTTAGGGTTAGGGTAAGGCTTAGGGTTAGGTTTAGTATAAGGGTTAAGGTGAGGGTTAGGGTTAGGGTTAGGTTACGGTTAGGGTTAGGGTTAGGGTTAGAGTTAGGGTATGGGTAAGGGTTAGGGTTAGGGTTAGAGTTAGCTTTAGGTTTACGGTTAGGGTTAGGTTTAGGGTAAGGATTAGGGTTAGGGTTAGGGTTAGGGTTAAGGTTATGGTTAGGGTTAAGATTAGGGTAGGGATAAGGCTTATGGTTAGGGTTAGGGTTAGGTTTACCATGAAGGTTAGGGTTAGGGTTATGGTAATGTTAAGGGTTAGGGTTAGGGTTAGGGTTAGGGCAATGGTTAGTGTTAGGTTTAGGGTTAGTGTTAGGGTTAGGGTTAAGGTTAGGTTTAGGTTTATTGTAAGGTAAGGGTTAGGGTTAGCATTAGGGTTAGAGGTTAGGGTTAGGGTTAGGGATAGGGTTAGGGTTAGGTTTGGGGTTAGGGTTAGGGTTAGGGTAAATGTTAGGGTTAGGGTTAGGTTTAGGGTTAGTGTTAGGTTTAGGGTTACGTTTAGTGGTTAGGGTTAGGGTTAGGTTTAGTGTTAGGGTAAGGGTTAGGGTTAGGGCTAGGATTAGGGTAACAGTAAGGGTTAGGGTTAGGGTTAAGGTAAGGGTTAGGGTTAGGGTTAGGAATAGGGTAAGAGTAAGGGTTAGAGTTAGGGTTAGGTTTAAGTTTAGGGTTAGGGGTTAAGTTTAGGGTTAGGGTTAGGCTAAGGGTAAGTGTTACGGTTATGGATAGGGTTAGGGTAATTATAAGGGTTTGTGTTAGTGTTAGAGTTAGGGTTAGGTTTATTGTTAGGGTTAGGGTTAGGTTAAGTGTTAAGGTTAGGGTTAGGGTAAGGGTAAGGCTAAGGGTTAGGGTTAGGCTTAGGGTTAGGGTTAGGTTTAGTGTTAGGGTTAGGGTTAGGTTTAGGGTTAGGGTTAGGGTAAGGGTAAGGGTTTGGGTTAGGGTTAGGATTAGGGTTAGGTTTAGGGTTAGGCTTAGGGTAAGGGTAAGGTTTAGGGTTAGCATTAGGATTAGGAGTTAGGGTTATGGTTAAAGTTAG
>JANJXV010000441.1:65000-80000 GCA_024803745.1 Megascapheus bottae
AAGGGTTAGGGTAAGGGTAATGGTTAGGGTTAGGGTTAGGGTTAGGGTTAGTGTAAGGATTAGGGTTAGGGTTTGTGTTAGGGTAAGAATTAGGATTAAGTTTAGGTTTAGGGTTAGGGTTAGGTATATGGTTAGGGTAAGTGTTAGTGTTATTGTTAAGGTTAGGGTTAGGATAAGTATAAGGGTAAGGGTAAGGGTTAGGGTTAGAGTTAGGGTTAGGGTTAGCATTATGGTTAGGGTAAGGGTTAGGGTTAGGGTAAGGGTTAGGGTTTGGTTTAGGGTTGGGTTTAGGGTTAGGGTTAGTGTAAGGGTAGGGGTTAGGGTTAGGTTTAGGGTTGTGGTTAAGGTTAGGTTTAAGGTTAGGATAAGGGTAAGGGTTAAGTTTAGGTTTAGGTTTAGGGTAACGGTTAGAGTTAGGGTTAGGTTTAGGGTGAGCGTTAGGGTTAGGTTTATGGTTTGTGGATAAGGTTAGGGTTAGGGTTAGGGTAAGGATTAGGGTTAGGGTTAGGTTTAGGTTGAGCGTTAGGGTTAGGTTTATGGTTAGTGGATAAAGTTAGGGTTAGGGATAGGGTAAGGGTTAGGGTTAGGGTTAAGGTAAGGGTTAGGTTTAGGGTTAGGGTTAGGCTAAGGGTAAGTGTTAGGGTTATGATTAGTGTTAGGGTAAGGATGAGGGTTAGGGTGAGTGTTAGGGTTAGGGTTAGGTTTAGGGTTAGGGTTAGGGTAAGGTTAAGTATTACGGTTAGGCTTAGGGTTAGGGTAAGGTTAGGGTTAGGGTTAGGGTAAGGGTTAGGGTTAGGGTTAAGGTAAGTTTTAGGGTTAGGGTTTGGCTTAGGTTTGGGGTTAGGTTTATGTTTAGGGTTGGTAAGGGTAAGGGTTAGGGTTAAGTTTAGGGTTAAGTTTAGGTTAGGTTTCGGGTAAGGGTTAGGGTTAGGGTTAGGGTTAGTGTTTGGATTATGGTTAGGGAAAGGGTTAGGGATAGGGTAAGGGTTAGGGTTAGGGTTAGAGTTGGGTTTAGGGTTAGGTTTAGATTAAGGGTATTGGTTAGGTTTAGGTTTAGGGTTGGGGTTAAGGTTAGGGTTAGGGTTAGGGTAAGGGTAAGGGTTAAGGTTAGGGTCAGGGTTAGGGTAAGGGTTAGGGTTAGGGTTAAGGTAAATGTTAGGGTTAGGGTTAGTGTTAGGTTTAGGGTAAGTGTAAGGGTTAGAGTTAGGGTTAGGGTTAAGTTTAGGGTTAGGTGTTAGGTTTACGTTTCGGGTTAGGCTTAGGGTGTTAGGTTTATGGTTAGGGTTAGGGTAAGGATAAGGTTATGGTTAGGGTTACGTTTAGAGTTAGGCTTAGGGTAAGGGTTATGGTAAGGGTAAGTGTTAGAGTTAGGCTTAGGGTTCGGGTTAGGGTTAGTGAAAGGGTAAGGTTTAGGGTTAGGATTACGGTTAGGGTAAGGATTAGGGTTAGGGTTAAGGTTAGGTTTAGGGTGAGCGTTAGGGTTAGGTTTATGGTTAGTGGATAAGGTTAGGGTTACGGTGAGGGTAAGGGTTAGGGTTGGGATTAGGTTTAGGTTGAGCGTTAGGGTTAGGTTTATGGTTAGTGGATCAGGTTAGGGTTAGGGATAGGGTAAGGGTTAGGGTTATGATTAGTGTTAGGGTAAGGATGAGAGTTAGGGTGAGTGTTAGGGTTAGTGTTAGGTTTAGGGTTAGGGTTAGGGTAAGGTTAAGTGTTAGGGTTAGGCTTAGGGTTAGGGTAAGTGTAAGGGTAAGGGTTAGGGTTAGGCTTAGGGTTAGGGTTAGGTTTAGAGTTAGGGTTAGTGTTAGGTTTAGGTTTAGGTTTAGGGTTATTGTTAGGTTAATGGTAAGGGTTAGGTTAGCGTTAGGGTTAGGGTTAGGCTTTGGGTTAGGGAAAGGGTAAGGATTAGGGTTAGGATTAGCGTTAGGGTAAGGATTAGCATTAAGGTTAGGTTTAGGGTTAGGGTAAGGGTTAGGGTTAGCATTAGGTTTAGGGCTTAGGGTTAGGGTTACAGTTAGGTTTGGGGTTAGGGTTACGGTTAGGGTTAGGGTAAGGGTTAGGGTAGGGTTAGGGATAGGGTTAGGGTTAGGGTAAGCGTTATGTTAAGTTTAGGGTAAGGGTTAGGGTTAGGTTTAGGGTAAGGGTTAGAGTTAGGGTTAGGGTAAGGGTTGGGTTAGGGTTTGTGTAAGGGTTAGGGTTAGGTTTAGGGTAAGGGTAAGGTTTAGGGTTAGGGTTAGGTTTAGGGGTGGGGTAAGGGTAAGTTCTAGGGTTAGGTTTAGGGTTAGGGTTAAGGTGAGGGTTAGGATTAGGGTTAGGGTTAAGTTAGGGTTAGTGTTAGGGTTAGGGTTAGGGTTAGGGTAAGGGAAGGGTTAGGGTTAGGGTTAGAGTTAGGTTTAGGTTTACGGTTAGGGTTTGCTTTAGGGTAAGGATTAGGGTGAGGGTTAGGGTTAGGGTTAGGGTTAAGTTTAGGGTTAGGGTTATGATTAGGGTAGGGATAAGGCTTAGGGTTAGGGTTAGGGTTAGGGTTAGCATGAAGTTTAGGGTTAGGTTTAGGGTAATGGTAAGGGTTAGGTTTAGGGTTAGGGTAATGGTTAGGGTTAGGTTTAGGGTTAGTGTTAGGGTTAGGGTTAAGGTTAGGGTTAGGTTTATTGTAAGGGTAATGGTTAGGGTTAGCATTAGGGTTAGAGGTTAGGGTTAGGGTTAGGGATAGGGTTAGGGTTAGGTTTGGGGTTAGGGTTAGAGTTAGGGTTACGGTTAGGGTTAGGGTTATGATTAGGTTGGGTTAAGGGTTAGGGTTAGCGTTAGGGTTAGGGTAAGCGTTAGGGTTAGGGTTAGGGTAAGGGTTAGGGTTAGGTTTAGGTTTAGGGTTAGCGTTAGGTTTAGGGTTATGTTTAGTGGTTGGGTTTAGGGTTAGGGTTAGGGTAAGGGTTAGGGTTAGGGTTAAGTTTACTGTTAGGATAAGGATAATTTTAAGGGTAAGGGTTAGAGTTAGGGTTAGGGTTAGGGTTAGCATTATGGTTAGGATAAGGTTAGGGTTAGGGTAAGGGTTAGGGTTTGGTTTAGGGTTGGGTTTAGGGTTAGGGTTAGAGTAAGGGTAGGGGTTAGGGTTGGTTTAGGGTTGGGGTAAGGTTAGGGTTAGGGTTAGGATAAGGGTAAGGGTTAGGGTTAGGGTTAGGGTTAGGGTAAGGGTTAGAGTTAGGGTTAGGTTTAGGGTGAGCGTTAGGGTGTGGTTTATGGTTAGTGGATAAGGTTAGGGTTAGGGTCAGGGTTAGGGTAAGGGTTAGGGTTAGGGTTAGGTTTAGGGTGAGCGTTAGGGTTAGGTTTATGGTTAGTGGATAAGTTTAGGGTTAGGATTAGGGTAAGGGTTAGGGTTATGATTAGTGTTAGGGTAAGGATGAGGATTAGGGTGAGTGTAAGGGTTATGGTTAGGTTTATTGTTAGGGTTAGGGTAAGGTTAAGTGTTAGGGTAGGCTTAGGGTTAGGGTAAGGGTAAGGGTAAAGGTTAGGGTTAGGCTTAGGGTCAGGGTTAGGTTTAGAGTTAGGGATAGGTTTAGGTTTAGGTTTAGGGTTATGGTTAGGTTAATGGTAAGGGTTAGGGTAGCGTTAGGGTTAGGGTTAGGCTTTGGGTAAGGGAAAGGGTAAGGGTTAGGGTTAAGATTAGGGTAGGGTAAGGATTAGGTTTAGAGTTAGGGTTAGGGTAGGGTTAGGGTTAGGGTTAGGGTTAGGTTTAGGGTTAGGGTTAGGTTTAGCATTAAGGTTAGGGTTAGGTTTAGGGTAAGCGTTAGGGTTAGCATTAGGTTTAGGGCTTAGGGTTAGGGTTAGGTTTATGTTTGGGGTTAGGTTTAGGGTTAGGTTTAGGGTAAGGGTTAGGGTTAGGGTTAGGGATAGGGTTAGTGTTAGGGTAAGCGTTATGTTAAGTTTAGGGGAAGGGTTAGGTTTAGGTTTAGGGTAAGGGTTAGAGTTAGGGTTAGGGTAAGGGTTGGGTTAGGGTTTGGGTAAGGGTTAGGGTTAGGTTTAGGGTAAGGGTAAGGTTTAGGGTTAGGGTTAGGTTAAGGGGTAGGGTAAGGGTAAGGTCTATGGTTAGGTTTAGGGTTAGGGTTAAGCTAAGGGTAAGCATAGAGTTAGGGTTAGGTTACGGTTAGGGTAAGGCTTAGGGTTAGGTTTAGGATTAGGGTGAAGGTGAGGATTAGGGTTAGGGTTAGGTTACGGTTAGGGTTAGGGTTAGGGTTAGGATAAGGGTTAGGGTTAGGGTTAGAGTTAGGTTTAGGTTTACGGTTAGAGTTAGGTTTAGGGTAAGGATTAGGGTGAGGGTTAGGGTTAGGGTTAGGGTTAGGGTTAAAGTTAGGGTTAGGGTTAAGATTAGGGTAGGGATAAGGCTTAGGGTTAGGGTTAGGGTTAGGGTTACCATGATGGTTAGGGTTAGGGTTAGGGTAATGGTAAGTGTTAGGGTTAGTGTTAGGGTAGGGTAAGGGAATGGCTTAGGGTTAGGGATAGTGTTAGGGTTAGGGTTAAGGTTAGGGTTAGGATTATGTTAAGGGTAAGGGTTAGGGTTAGAATTAGGGTTAGGTCTTTGGGTTAGGGTTAGGGTTAGGGTTACTGTTAGGTTTGGGCTTAGGGTTAGTGTTATGGTTAGGGTTAAGGTGAGGGTTAGTGTTAGGTTTAGGGTAAGGGTTAGGGTTAGAGTTAGGGTTAGGGTAAGGGTTAGGTTAGGGTTAGGGCAAGGGTTAGAGTTAGGTTTAGGGTAATGGTAAGGTTTAGGGTTAGGATTAGGGTTAAGGTTAGGGTAAGGGTAAGGTCTAGGATTAGGTTTAGGGTTAGGGTTAAGGTTAGGGTAAGGGTTAGGGTTAGGGTTAGGTTAGGGTTAGGGTAAGGGTTAGGGTTAAGGTTAGGGATAGGGTTAAGGTGAAGCTTAGGGTTAGGGTTAGGTTAGGGTTAGGGTGATTGTTAGGGTTAGGTTTAGTGTAAGGATAAGGTTTAGGGTTAGGGTTAGGGTTAGGGTAAGGGTAAGGTCTGGGGTAAGGTTTAGGTTTAGGGTTAAGTTAAGGGTAAGGGTTAAGGTTAGGGTTTGGTTAGGGTTAGGGCAAGGGTTAGGGTTAGGGTTAGGTTTAAGTTAAAGGTAAGGTTTAGGGTTAGGGTTAGAGTAAGGGTAAGGGTTAGGGTTAGGGTTATGGTTAGGGTTAGGGTAAGTGTACGGGTTATGGTTAGAGTTAGGGTTAGGGTTAGGGTTAGGGTAAGGGTAAGGTTTAGGGTTAGGTTTAGGGTTTCGGTTAAGTTTAGGGGTAGGTTTAGGGTCAGGGTAAGCGTTAGGGTTAGGGTTAGGTTAGGGTAAAGTTTAGGGTTAGGGTAAGGGTTAAGATTAGGGTTGGGTAAGGGTAAGTGTTAGCGTTGAGTTAGGGTTAGGGTTAGGGTTATGATAAGGGTAAGTTTTAGGGTTAAAGTTAGGGTTAGGGTTAGGGTAAGGGGTTATTGTTAAGTTTAGCATTAGGTTTAGGTTTAGCTTAGGGTTAGGGTTAGGGTTAGGGTTAGGGTTAGGATTAGGTTTAGGTTTAGGGTTAGGGTTAGTGTTCGGGTAGGGTTAGGGAAAGGGTTAGGGTTAGCGTAAGGGTTAGGGTTAGAGTTAGGGTAAGGGTTAGGGTAGGGTTAGGGTTAGGATTAGGGTTAGAATTAGGGATAAGTTTAGGGTAAGGGTAAGGTTTAGGGTTAGCGTTAGGGTTAGGTTTTGGGTTAGGGGTTAGGTTTAGGTTTAGATTTAGGGTTAGGGTAAAAGTTAGGGTTAGGGTTAGGGTTAGGGTAAGGGTAGTGAAGTGTTATGGTTAGGGATATAGTTAAGGTTAGGGTGAGAGTAAGGGTTAGGTTTAGGGTTACGGGTTAGTGTTAGGGTTAGGGTTAGGCTAAGGTTTAGGGTTAGGGTTATAGTTACGGTAAGGGTAAATGTTAGGGTTAGGGTTAGGGTAAGGGTAAGGGTTAGGGTTAGGGTTAGGGTAAGTGATAGGGTTACGGTTAGGGTTAGCTTTAGGATAAGTGTAACGGTTAGGGTTATGGTTAGGGTTAAGTTTATGGGTTAGGGTTAGGGTTAGGGTTAGGGTTAGGTTTTTGGTTACGGTTAGGGTAAGGGTAAGGGTGAGGGTTAGAGTTATGGTTAGGGTTAGGGTTAGGGTTAGGGTTAGGGTTAGGGTTAGTGTAAGGGTAAGAGTTAGGATTAGGGGTAGGGAAAGGGTAAGTGTTAGGGTAAGGGGTAGGGTTAGGTTTAGGGTTAGGGTTATGGTTAGGGTTGGTAAGGGTAAGGTTTAGGGTTAAGTTTATGGTTAAGTTTAGGATAGGGTTAGAGTAAGGGTTAGGGTTAGGGTTAGGGTTAGTGTTTGGATTATGGTTAGGGAAAGGGTTAGGGTAAGGTTAGGGTTAGGGTTAGGGTTAGGGTTAGGGTAAGGGTTAGGGTTAGGGTTAGGGATAAGGTTAGGGTAAGGGTAAGGGTTAGAGTTAAGGTTAGGGTTAGGGTTAGGGTTAGATTTAGGGTTAGGGTTAGGTTTAGTGTAAGGGTTAGGGTTAGTGTTAGGGCTGGTTTAGGTTTGGGGTTAAGGTTAGGGTAATGTTAAGGGTTAGGGTTAGGGTAAGGGTTAGATTTAGGGTTAGGGTTATGGTTAAGTTTAGGGAAAGGGTAAGGGTTAGGGTTAAGGTTAGGGTTAGGGTTAGGGTTAGCATTAGTGTTGGGTAAGGGTTAGGGTTAGGGTAATGGTTAGGGTTAGGGTTAGGGTTGGGTTTAGGGTTAGGGTTATGGTAAGGGTAATGGTTAGTGTTAGGTTTAGGGTTGGGGTTAAGGTTAGGGTTAGGGTAAGGGTAAGGTTTAGGGTTAGGGTTACGTTTAGGGTAAGGGTTTTGGTTAGGATTAGGTTTAGGGTGAGCCTTACGGTAAGGGTTATGGTTAGTGGTTAGGGTTAGTGTTATGGTTAGGGTGAGGGTTAGGGTTAGGGTTAAGGTAAGGGTTAGGGTTAGGTTTAGGGTTAGGGTTAGGGTAAGTGTAAGGGTTAGAGTTAGGGTTAGGGTTAAGTTTAGGGTTAGGGGTTAGGATTAGGTTTAGGGTTAGGCTAAGCGTAAGTGTTAGAGTTATTGTTAGGGTTAGGGTAAGGATAAGGGTTAGGGTTAGTGTTAGGGTATGGTTAGGTTTAGGGTTAGGGTTAGGGTAAGGTTAAGTGTTAGGGTTAGGGTTAGGGTAAGGATTAGGGTTAGGGTTAGGGTTAGGTTAAGGATTAGGGTTAGGGTTAGGGAAAAGGTAAGGATTAGGTTTAGGGTTAGGGTAAGGACTAGGGTTAGGGTTAAGGTTAGGGTAAGGGTTAGGGTTAGTTTTAGTGTTAGGGTTAGGATTAAAATTAGGGTTAGGGTTAGGGTAAGGGTAAGGGTTAGGGTTAGGGTTAGGGTTAGGGTTAGTGTAAGTTTAAGGGTTAGGGTTAGGGTTAGGGGCAGGTTTAGGTTTAGGGTTAGAGTTAGGGTTAGGGTAAGGGTAAGTTTTAGGGTTATGGTTAGGTTTGGTAAAGGTAAGGGTTAGGGTTAAGTTTAGGGTTAAGTTTAGGTTAGGGTTAGGGTAAGTGTCAGTGTTAGGGTTAGGGTTAGTGTCTTGGGTTATGGTTAGGGAAAGGGTTAGGATTAGGGTTAGGGTTAGGCTAAGGGTAAGTGTTAGGGTTATGGTTAGGGTTAGGGTAAGGATAAGGGTTAGGGTTAGTGTTAGGGTTAGGGTTAGGTTTAGGGTAAGGTTAAGTGTTAGGGTTATGGTTAGGGTTAGGGTAAGGATTAGGGTTAGGGTTAGGGTTAGGGTAAGGATTAGGGTTTGGGTTAGGGAAAGGGTAAGGGTTAGGTTTAGGGTTAGGGTAAGGATTAGGGTTAGGGTTAAGGTTAGGGTAAGGGTAAGGGTTAGGATTATTGTTAGTGTTAGGATTAAAATTAGGGTTAGGGTTAGGGTAAGGGTAAGGGTTAGGGTTAGGGTTAGTGTTAGTGTAAGTGTAAGGGTTAGGGTTAGGGTTAGGGGTAGGTTTAGGTTTAGGGTTAGAGTTAGGGTTAGGGTAAGGGTAAGTTTCAGGGTTATGGTTAGTTTTGGTAAGGGTAAGGATTAGGGTTAAGTTTAGGGTTAAGTTTAGGTTTGGGTTAGGGTAAGTGTCAGGGTTAGGGTTAGGGTTAGTGTTTGGTTTATGGTTAGGGAAAGGGTTAGGGTTAGGGTAAGGGTTAGGGTTAGGGTTAGGGTTAGAGTTAGGGTTAGGGTAAGGGTTAGGGTTAGGGTTAGGGTTAGGGATAAGCGTAGGGTAAGGGTAAGGGTAAGGGTTAGGGTTAAGATTATGGTTAGGGTTAGGGTTAGGTTTAGGGTTAGGGTTTGGGTTAGAGTTAGGGTAAGGTTTAGGTTTAGGTTTAAGGTTGGGTTTAGGTTAGGGTTAGGGTAAGGGTAATGGTAGGGTTAGGTTTAGGGTTGGGTTAAGGTTAGGGTTAGGGTAAGGGTAAGGGTAACGGTTAGGGTTAGGCTTAGGGTTAGGGTTAGGTTTAGAGTAGGGTTAGGGTTAGGTTTAGGGTTAGGGTTAGGGTAAGGGTAAGGGTTAGGGTTAAGGTTAGGGTAAAGCTTAGGGTTAGGGTTAGTGTAAGAATAAGGTCTAGGGTTAGGGTTAGGGTTAGGTAAGAGTAATGGTTTGGGTAGGGTTAGGGTTAGTGTTAGGTTTAAGGTTAGGGTTAGGGTAAGGGTAAGGGTTAGGTTTAGGGTTAGGGTTAGGGTAAGGGTAAGGGTTAGGGTTAATGTTAGTGTTAGGGTTAGGGTTAGGGTTAGAGTTAGGGTTAAGGTAAGGGTTAGGGTTATTTTTATTTTTAGTGTAAGAGTAAGGGTTAGAGTTATTGTTAGTGTAAAGTTTAGGGTTAGGGGTTAAGTTTAGGGTTAGGGTTAGGGTAAGGGTAAGTGTTAGGGTTATGGTTAGGTTTAGGGTAAGGATAAGGGTTAGGGTTAGTGTTAGGGTTAGGGTTAGGTTTAGGGTTAGGGTTAGGGTGAGGTTAAGTGTTAGGGTTAGGGTTAGGGTTAGGGTAAGGGTAAGGGTAAGGGTTAGGGTTAGGCTTAGGGTTAGGGTTATGTTTAGAGTTAGGGTTAGGTTTAGGTTTAGGGTTAGGTTTAGGGTAAGGGTAAGGGTTTGCGTTATGGTTAGGATTAGGGTTAGGTTTAGGGTTAGGGTTAGGGTAAGGGTAAGTGTTAGGGTTAGGGTTAGGTTTAGTGAAAGTGTAAGGGTTAAGGTTAGGGTTAGGGTTAGGGTAAGGATTAGGGTTAGGGTTAGGTAAAGGGTAAGGTTTAGGTTTAGGGTTAGAGTAAGGATTAGGGTTAGGGTTAAGGTTAGGGTAAGGGTTAGGGTTAGGGTTAGTGTTAGGGTTAGCATTAAATTTAGGGTTAGGGTTAGGGTAAGGGTAAGGGTTAGGGTTACCATTAGGGTTAGGGTTAGTGTAAGTGTAACAGTTAGGTTTAGGGTTAGGCTTAGGGATAGGTTTAGGTTTAGGTATAGGGTTAGGGTTAGGGTTAGGGTAAGGGTAAGTTTAAGGGTTAGGGTTAGGGTTAGTTTTAGGGTTAGGGTTATGTTTAGGGTTGGTGAGGGTAAGGGTTAGGGTTAAGTTTAGGGTTAAGTTTAGGTTAGGGTTAGGGTAAGGGTTAGGGTTAGTGTTAGGGTTAGTGTTTTGATTATGGTTAGGGAAAGGGTTAGGGATTGGGTAAGAGTTAGGTTTAGGGTTAGGGTTAGGGTTAGAGTTAGGGTTAGGGTTAGGGTAAGGGTTAGTGTTAGGGTTAGGGTTAGGGATAAGGTTAAGGTAAGGGTAAGGGTTAGGGTTAAGGTTAGGGTTAGGGTTACGTTTAGGGTTAGGGTTAGGTTTAGGGTACGGGTTAGGGTTAGGGTTAGGTTTAGGTTTGGGGTTTGGTTAGGTTTAGCGTTAGTGTTAGGGTAAGGGTAAGGGATTGGGATAGGTTTAGGATTAGGGTTAGGTTTAGGGTTAGGGTTAGGGTAAGGGTAATGGTTAGGGTTAAGGTGAGGGTTACGGTTAGGGTTAGGGTTAGGGTAGGGGTAAAGGTTAGGGTTAGGGTTAGGTTTAGAGTTAGGGTTAGGGTAAGGGTTAGGTAAGGATAATGGTTAGGGTTAGGGTTAGGGTTCCGGTTATGGTTAGTGAAAGGGTAAGGGTTAGGGTTGGGGTTAGGTTTAGGGTAAGGGTAAGGTCCAGGGTTAGGTTTAGGGTTAGGGTTAAGGTAAGGGTAAGGGTTAGGGTTAGGGTTAGGTTAGGGTCAGGGTAAGGCTTAGAGTTAGGGTTAAGGTTAGGGTTAAGGTGAGGATTAGGGATAGGGTTAGGTTATTATTATGGTAAGGGTTAGTGTTAGGTTTAGGATAAGGGTAAGTTTTAGGGTCAGGGTTAGGGTTAGGGTTAGGGTAAGGGTAAGGTCTAGGGTTAGGTTTAGGGTTAGGGTTAAGGTAAGGGTAAGGGTTAGGGTTAGGGTTAGGTTAGGGTTAGGGTAAGGGTTAGGGTTAGGATTAGGGTTAAGGTTAGGGTAAGTGTAAGGTCTAGGATTAGGTTTAGGGTTAGGGTTAAGGTTAGGGTAAGGGTTAGGGTTAGGGTTAGGTTAGGGTTAGGGTAAGGGTTAGGGTTAAGGTTAGGGATAGGGTTAAGGTGAAGCTTAGGGTTAGGGTTAGGTTAGGGTTAGGGTGATTGTTAGGGTTAGGTTTAGTGTAAGGATAAGGTTTAGGGTTAGGGTTAGGGTTAGGGTAAGGGTAAGGTCTGGGGTAAGGTTTAGGTTTAGGGTTAAGTTAAGGGTAAGGGTTAAGGTTAGGGTTCGGTTAGGGTTAGGGCAAGGGTTAGGGTTAGGGTCAGGTTTAAGTTAAAGGTAAGGTTTAGGGTTAGGGTTAGAGTAAGGGTAAGGGTTAGGGTTAGGGTTATGGTTAGGGTTAGGGTAAGTGTACGGGTTATGGTTAGAGTTAGGGTTAGGGTTAGGTTTAGGGTAAGGGTAAGGTTTAGGGTTAGGTTTAGGGTTTCGGTTAAGTTTAGGGGTAGGTTTAGGGTCAGGGTAAGCGTTAGGGTTAGGGTTAGGTTAGGGTAAGGGGTTATTGTTAAGTTTAGCATTAGGTTTAGGTTTAGCTTAGGGTTAGGGTTAGGGTTAGGGTTAGGGTTAGGATTAGGTTTAGGTTTAGGGTTAGGGTTAGTGTTCGGGTAGGGTTAGGGAAAGGGTTAGGGTTAGCGTAAGGGTTAGGGTTAGAGTTAGGGTAAGGGTTAGGGTAGGGTTAGGGTTAGGATTAGGGTTAGAATTAGGGATAAGTTTAGGGTAAGGGTAAGGTTTAGGGTTAGGGTTAGGTTTTGGGTTAGGGGTTAGGTTTAGGTTTAGGGTTAGGGTTAGGGTAAAAGTTAGGGTTAGGGTTAGGGTTAGGGTAAGGGTAGTGAAGTGTTATGGTTAGGGATATAGTTAAGGTTAGGGTGAGAGTAAGGGTTAGGTTTAGGGTTACGGGTTAGTGTTAGGGTTAGGGTTAGGCTAAGGTTTAGGGTTAGGGTTATAGTTACGGTAAGGGTAAATGTTAGGGTTAGGGTTAGGGTAAGGGTAAGGGTTAGGGTTAGGGTTAGGGTAAGTGATAGGGTTACGGTTAGGGTTAGCTTTAGGATAAGTGTAACGGTTAGGGTTATGGTTAGGGTTAAGTTTATGGGTTAGGGTTAGGGTTAGGGTTAGGGTTAGGTTTTTGGTTACGGTTAGGGTAAGGGTAAGGGTGAGGGTTAGAGTTATGGTTAGGGTTAGGGTTAGGGTTAGGGTTAGGGTTAGTGTAAGGGTAAGAGTTAGGATTAGGGGTAGGGAAAGGGTAAGTGTTAGGGTAAGGGGTAGGGTTAGGTTTAGGGTTAGGGTTATGGTTAGGGTTGGTAAGGGTAAGGTTTAGGGTTAAGTTTATGGTTAAGTTTAGGATAGGGTTAGAGTAAGGGTTAGGGTTAGGGTTAGGGTTAGTGTTTGGATTATGGTTAGGGAAAGGGTTAGGGTAAGGTTAGGGTTAGGGTTAGGGTTAGGGTTAGGGTAAGGGTTAGGGTTAGGGTTAGGGATAAGGTTAGGGTAAGGGTAAGGGTTAGAGTTAAGGTTAGGGTTAGGGTTAGGGTTAGATTTAGGGTTAGGGTTAGGTTTAGTGTAAGGGTTAGGGTTAGTGTTAGGGCTGGTTTAGGTTTGGGGTTAAGGTTAGGGTAATGTTAAGGGTTAGGGTTAGGGTAAGGGTTAGATTTAGGGTTAGGGTTATGGTTAAGTTTAGGGAAAGGGTAAGGGTTAGGGTTAAGGTTAGGGTTAGGGATAGGGTTAGCATTAGTGTTGGGTAAGGGTTAGGGTTAGGGTAATGGTTAGGGTTAGGGTTAGGGTTGGGTTTAGGGTTAGGGTTATGGTAAGGGTAATGGTTAGTGTTAGGTTTAGGGTTGGGGTTAAGGTTAGGGTTAGGGTAAGGGTAAGGTTTAGGGTTAGGGTTACGTTTAGGGTAAGGGTTTTGGTTAGGATTAGGTTTAGGGTGAGCCTTACGGTAAGGGTTATGGTTAGTGGTTGGGGTTAGTGTTATGGTTAGGGTGAGGGTTAGGGTTAGGGTTAAGGTAAGGGTTAGGGTTAGGTTTAGGGTTAGGGTTAGGGTAAGTGTAAGGGTTAGAGTTAGGGTTAGGGTTAAGTTTAGGGTTAGGGGTTAGGATTAGGTTTAGGGTTAGGCTAAGCGTAAGTGTTAGAGTTATTGTTAGGGTTAGGGTAAGGATAAGGGTTAGGGTTAGTGTTAGGGTATGGTTAGGTTTAGGGTTAGGGTTAGGGTAAGGTTAAGTGTTAGGGTTAGGGTTAGGGTAAGGATTAGGGTTAGGGTTAGGGTTAGGTTAAGGATTAGGGTTAGGGTTAGGGAAAAGGTAAGGATTAGGTTTAGGGTTAGGGTAAGGACTAGGGTTAGGGTTAAGGTTAGGGTAAGGGTTAGGGTTAGTTTTAGTGTTAGGGTTAGGATTAAAATTAGGGTTAGGGTTAGGGTAAGGGTAAGGGTTAGGGTTAGGGTTAGGGTTAGTGTAAGTTTAAGGGTTAGGGTTAGGGTTAGGGGCAGGTTTAGGTTTAGGGTTAGAGTTAGGGTTAGGGTAAGGGTAAGTTTTAGGGTTATGGTTAGGTTTGGTAAAGGTAAGGGTTAGGGTTAAGTTTAGGGTTAAGTTTAGGTTAGGGTTAGGGTAAGTGTCAGTGTTAGGGTTAGGGTTAGTGTCTTGGGTTATGGTTAGGGAAAGGGTTAGGATTAGGGTTAGGGTTAGGCTAAGGGTAAGTGTTAGGGTTATGGTTAGGGTTAGGGTAAGGATAAGGGTTAGGGTTAGTGTTAGGGTTAGGGTTAGGTTTAGGGTAAGGTTAAGTGTTAGGGTTATGGTTAGGGTTAGGGTAAGGATTAGGGTTAGGGTTAGGGTTAGGGTAAGGATTAGGGTTTGGGTTAGGGAAAGGGTAAGGGTTAGGTTTAGGGTTAGGGTAAGGATTAGGGTTAGGGTTAAGTTTAGGGTAAGGGTAAGGGTTAGGGTTATTGTTAGTGTTAGGATTAAAATTAGGGTTAGGGTTAGGGTAAGGGTAAGGGTTAGGGTTAGGGTTAGTGTTAGTGTAAGTGTAAGGGTTAGGGTTAGAGTTAGGGGTAGGTTTAGGTTTAGGGTTAGAGTTAGGGTTAGGGTAAGGGTAAGTTTCAGGGTTATGGTTAGTTTTGGTAAGGGTAAGGATTAGGGTTAAGTTTAGGGTTAAGTTTAGGTTTGGGTTAGGGTAAGTGTCAGGGTTAGGGTTAGGGTTAGTGTTTGGTTTATGGTTAGGGAAAGGGTTAGGGTTAGGGTAAGGGTTAGGGTTAGGGTTAGGGTTAGAGTTAGGGTTAGGGTAAGGGTTAGGGTTAGGGTTAGGGTTAGGGATACGCGTAGGGTAAGGGTAAGGGTAAGGGTTAGGGTTAAGATTATGGTTAGGGTTAGGGTTAGGTTTAGGGTTAGGGTTTGGGTTAGAGTTAGGGTAAGGTTTAGGGTTAGGTTTAAGGTTGGGTTTAGGTTAGGGTTAGGGTAAGGGTAATGGTAGGGTTAGGTTTAGGGTTGGGTTAAGGTTAGGGTTAGGGTAAGGGTAAGGGTAACGGTTAGGGTTAGGCTTAGGGTTAGGGTTAGGTTTAGAGTTAGGGTTAGGGTTTGGTTTAGGGTTAGGGTTAGGGTAAGGGTAAGGGTTAGGGTTAAGGTTAGGGTAAAGCTTAGGGTTAGGGTTAGTGTAAGAATAAGGTCTAGGGTTAGGGTTAGGGTTAGGTAAGAGTAATGGTTTGGGTAGGGTTAGGGTTAGTGTTAGGTTTAGGGTTAGGGTTAGGGTAAGGGTAAGGGTTAGGTTTAGGGTTAGGGTTAGGGTAAGGGTAAGGGTTAGGGTTAATGTTAGTGTTAGGGTTAGGGTTAGGGTTAGAGTTAGGGTTAAGGTAAGGGTTAGGGTTATTTTTATTTTTAGTGTAAGAGTAAGGGTTAGAGTTATTGTTAGTGTAAAGTTTAGGGTTAGGGGTTAAGTTTAGGGTTAGGGTTAGTGTAAGGGTAAGTGTTAGGGTTATGGTTAGGTTTAGGGTAAGGATAAGGGTTAGGGTTAGTGTTAGGGTTAGGGTTAGGTTTAGGGTTAGGGTTAGGGTGAGGTTAAGTGTTAGGGTTAGGGTTAGGGTTAGGGTAAGGGTAAGGGTAAGGGTTAGGGTTAGGCTTAGGGTTAGGGTTATGTTTAGAGTTAGGGTTAGGTTTAGGTTTAGGGTTAGGTTTAGGGTAAGGGTAAGGGTTTGCGTTATGGTTAGGATTAGGGTTAGGTTTAGGGTTAGGGTTAGGGTAAGGGTAAGTGTTAGGGTTAGGGTTAGGTTTAGTGAAAGTGTAAGGGTTAAGGTTAGGGTTAGGGTTAGGGTAAGGATTAGGGTTAGGGTTAGGTAAAGGGTAAGGGTTAGGTTTAGGGTTAGAGTAAGGATTAGGGTTAGGGTTAAGGTTAGGGTAAGGGTTAGGGTTAGGGTTAGTGTTAGGGTTAGCATTAAATTT
>JANJXV010000441.1:82500-97500 GCA_024803745.1 Megascapheus bottae
AGGGTTAGTGTTATGTTTAGGGTTAGGGTTAGGGTAAGGGTAAGGGTTAGGTTTCGGGTTAGGGTTAGGGTTAGGGTAAGGGTAAGGGTTAGGGTTAATGTTAGGGTTAGATTTAAGGTTAGAATTAGGGTTAAGGTATGGTTAGGTTTAGAGTTAGGGTAACAGTAAGGGTTAGAGTTAGGTTTAGCGTTAAGTTTAGGGTTAGGGGTTAGGTTTACTGTTAGGGTTAGGTAAGGGTAAGTGTTAGGGTTAGGGTTAGGGTTAGGGTAAGGATAAGGGTTAGGGTTAGTGTTAGGGTTAGGGTTAGGGTTAGGGTAAGATTAAGTGTTAGGGTTAGGGTTAGGGTTAGGGTAAGGGTAAGGGTAAGGTTTAGGGTTAGGCTTAGGTTTAGGGTTAACTTTAGAGTTAGGGTTAGGGTTAAGTTTAGGGTTAGGGTTATGGTAAGGGTAAGGGTTTGGGTTAGGGTTAGGATTAGGGTTAGTTTTAGGGTTAGGGTTAGGGTAAGGGTAAGGGTTAGGGTTAAGGTTACGGTTACGGTTAGGGTTAGGGTTAGGGTAGGGGTAAGGTTTAGAGTTTGGTTAGGTTTAGAGTTAGGGTTAGGGTAAGGGTTAGGGTAAGGGTAATGGTTAGCGTTAGGGTTAGGGTTAGTGAAAGTGTAAGGGTTAGGGTTAGGGTTAGGTTTAGGGTAAGGATTAGGGTTAGGGTTAGGGTTAGGGTAAGGATTAGGGTTAAGGTTAGGGAAAGGGTAAGGGTTAGGTTTAGGGTTAGGGTAAGGATTAGGGTTAGGGTTAAGGTAGGGTAAGGGTTAGGGTTAGGGTTAGGGTTAGGGTTAGGGTTAGGTTTTGGGTTACGGTTAGGGTAAGGGTAAGGGTGAGGGTTAGAGTTATGGTTAAGGTTAGGGTTAGGTTTAGGGTTAGGGTTAGTGTAAGGGTAAGAGTTAGGATTAGGGGTAGGGAAAGGATAAGTGTTAGGGTAAGGGTTAGGGTTAGGTTTAGGGTTAGGGTTATGGTTAGGGTTGGTAAGGGTAAGGTTTATGGTTAAGTTTAGGATAGGGTTAGAGTAAGGGTTAGGGTTAGGGTTAGGGTTAGTGTTTGGATTATGGTTAGGGAAAGGGTTAGGGTAAGGTTAGGGTTAGGGTTAGGGTTAGGGTTAGGGTAAGGGTTAGGGTTAGGGTTAGGGATAAGGTTAGGGTAAGGGTAAGGGTTAGAGTTAAGGTTAGCATTAGGGTTAGGGTTAGGGTTAGGGTTAGGGTTAGGTTTAGTGTAAGGGTTAGGATTAGTGTTAGGGCTTTTTTAGGTTTGGGGTTAGGGTTAGGGTAATGTTAAGGGTTAGGGTTAGGGTAAGGGTTAGTTTTAGGGTTAGGGTTATGGTTAAGTTTAGGGAAAGGGTAAGGGTTAGGGTTAAGGTTAGGGTTAGGGTTAGGGTTAGCATTAGTGTTGGGTAAGGGTTAGGGTTAGGGTAATGGTTAGGGTTAGGGTTAGGGTTGGGTTTAGGGTTAGGGTTATGGTAAGGGTAATGGTTAGTGTTAGGTTTAGGGTTGGGGTTAAGGTTAGGGTTAGGGTAAGGGTAAGGTTTAGGGTTAGGGTTACGTTTAGGGTAAGGGTTAGGGTTAGGATTAGGTTTAGGGTGAGCCTTACGGTAAGGGTTATGGTTAGTGGTTAGGGTTAGTGTTATGGTTAGGGTGAGGGTTAGGGTTAGGGTTAAGGTAAGGGTTAGGGTTAGGTTTAGGGTTAGGGTTAGGGTAAGTGTAAGGGTTAGAGTTAGGGTTAGGGTTAAGTTTAGGGTTAGGGGTTAGGATTAGGTTTAGGGTTAGGCTAAGCGTAAGTGTTAGAGTTATTGTTAGGGTTAGGGTAAGGGTAAGGGTTAGGGTTAGTGTTAGGGTATGGTTAGGTTTAGGGTTAGGGTTAGGGTAAGGTTAAGTGTTAGGGTTAGGGTTAGGGTAAGGATTAGGGTTAGGGTTAGGGTTAGGTTAAGGATTAGGGTTAGGGTTAGGGAAAGGGTAAGGATTAGGTTTAGGGTTAGGGTAAGGATTAGGGTTAGGGTTAAGGTTAGGGTAAGGGTTAGGGTTAGGTTTAGTGTTAGGGTTAGGATTAAAATTAGGGTTAGGTTTAGGGTAAGGGTAAGGGTTAGGGTTAGGGTTAGGGTTAGTGTAAGTTTAAGGGTTAGGGTTAGGGTTAGGGGCAGGTTTAGGTTTACGGTTAGAGTTAGGGTTAGGGTAAGGGTAAGTTTTAGGGTTATGGTTAGGTTTGGTAAAGGTAAGGGTTAGGGTTAAGTTTAGGGTTAAGTTTAGGTTAGGGTTAGGGTAAGTGTCAGTGTTAGGGTTAGGGTTAGTGTCTTGGGTTATGGTTAGGGAAAGGGTTAGGATTAGGGTTAGGGTTAGGCTAAGGGTAAGTGTTAGGGTTATGGTTAGGGTTAGGGTAAGGATAAGGGTTAGAGTTAGTGTTAGGGTTAGGGTTAGGGTTAGGGTTAGGTTTAGGGTAAGGTTAAGTGTTAGGGTTAGGGTTAGGGTTAGGGTAAGGATTAGGGTTAGGGTTAGGGTTAGGGTAAGGATTAGGGTTTGGGTTAGGGAAAGGGTAAGGGTTAGGTTTAGGGTTAGGGTAAGGATAAGGGTTAGGGTTAGTGTTAGGGTTAGGGTTAGGTTTAGGGTAAGGTTAAGTGTTAGGGTTATGGTTAGGGTTAGGGTAAGGATTAGGGTTAGGGTTAGGGTTAGGGTAAGGATTAGGGTTTGGGTTAGGGAAAGGGTAAGGGTTAGGTTTAGGGTTAGGGTAAGGATTAGGGTTAGGGTTAAGGTTAGGGTAAGGGTAAGGGTTAGGGTTATTGTTAGTGTTAGGATTAAAATTAGGGTTAGGGTTAGGGTAAGGGTAAGGGTTAGGGTTAGGGTTAGTGTTAGTGTAAGTGTAAGGGTTAGGGTTAGAGTTAGGGGTAGGTTTAGGTTTAGGGTTAGAGTTAGGGTTAGGGTAAGGGTAAGTTTCAGGGTTATGGTTAGTTTTGGTAAGGGTAAGGATTAGGGTTAAGTTTAGGGTTAAGTTTAGGTTTGGGTTAGGGTAATTGTCAGGGTTAGGGTTAGGGTTAGTGTTTGGTTTATGGTTAGGGAAAGGGTTAGGGTTAGGGTAAGGGTTAGGGTTAGGGTTAGGGTTAGAGTTAGGGTTAGGGTAAGGGTTAGGGTTAGGGTTAGGGTTAGGGATAAGCTTAGGGTAAGGGTAAGGGTAAGGGTTATGGTTAAGATTATGGTTAGGGTTAGGGTTAGGTTTAGGGTTAGGGTTTGGGTTAGAGTTAGGGTAAGGTTTAGGTTTAGGTTTAAGGTTGGGTTTAGGTTAGGGTTAGGGTAAGGGTAATGGTAGGGTTAGGTTTAGGGTTGGGTTAAGGTTAGGGTTAGGGTAAGGGTAAGGGTAACGGTTAAGGTTAGGCTTAGGGTTAGGGTTAGGTTTAGAGTTAGGGTTAGGGTTAGGTTTAGGGTTAGGGTTAGGGTAAGGGTAAGGGTTAGGGTTAAGGTTAGGGTAAAGCTTAGGGTTAGGGTTAGTGTAAGAATAAGGTCTAGGGTTAGGGTTAGGGTTAGGTAAGAGTAATGGTTTGGGTAGGGTTAGGGTTAGTGTTAGGTTTAGGGTTAGGGTTAGGGTAAGGGTAAGGGTTAGGT
Organism: Megascapheus bottae; assembly: GCA_024803745.1. Lineage (NCBI taxonomy): Eukaryota > Metazoa > Chordata > Mammalia > Rodentia > Geomyidae > Megascapheus > Megascapheus bottae. Next base: position 86,135 of record JANJXV010000441.1, read on the forward strand.
TTAGGGTTAGGGTTAGGGTAAGGGTAAGGGTTAGGGTTAATGTTAGTGTTAGGGTTAGGGTTAGGGTTAGAGTTAGGGTTAAGGTAAGGGTTAGGGTTATTTTTATTTTTAGTGTAAGAGTAAGGGTTAGAGTTATTGTTAGTGTAAAGTTTAGGGTTAGGGGTTAAGTTTAGGGTTAGGGTTAGGGTAAGGGTAAGTGTTAGGGTTATGGTTAGGTTTAGGGTAAGGATAAGGGTTAGGGTTAGTGTTAGGGTTAGGGTTAGGTTTAGGGTTAGGGTTAGGGTGAGGTTAAGTGTTAGGGTTAGGGTTAGGGTTAGGGTAAGGGTAAGGGTAAGGGTTAGGGTTAGGCTTAGGGTTAGGGTTATGTTTAGAGTTAGGGTTAGGTTTAGGTTTAGGGTTAGGTTTAGGGTAAGGGTAAGGGTTTGCGTTATGGTTAGGATTAGGGTTAGGTTTAGGGTTAGGGTTAGGGTAAGGGTAAGTGTTAGGGTTAGGGTTAGGTTTAGTGAAAGTGTAAGGGTTAAGGTTAGGGTTAGGGTTAGGGTAAGGATTAGGGTTAGGGTTAGGTAAAGGGTAAGGTTTAGGTTTAGGGTTAGAGTAAGGATTAGGGTTAGGGTTAAGGTTAGGGTAAGGGTTAGGGTTAGGGTTAGTGTTAGGGTTAGCATTAAATTTAGGGTTAGGGTTAGGGTAAGGGTAAGGGTTAGGGTTACCATTAGGGTTAGGGTTAGTGTAAGTGTAACAGTTAGGTTTAGGGTTAGGCTTAGGGATAGGTTTAGGTTTAGGTATAGGGTTAGGGTTAGGGTTAGGGTAAGGGTAAGTTTAAGGGTTAGGGTTAGGGTTAGTTTTAGGGTTAGGGTTATGTTTAGGGTTGGTGAGGGTAAGGGTTAGGGTTAAGTTTAGGGTTAAGTTTAGGTTAGGGTTAGGGTAAGGGTTAGGGTTAGTGTTAGGGTTAGTGTTTGGATTATGGTTAGGAAAAGGGTTAGGGATTGGGTAAGAGTTAGGTTTAGGTTAGGGTTAGGGTTAGGGTTAGATTTAGGGTTAGGGTTAGGGTAAGGGTTAGTGTTAGGGTTAGGGTTAGGGATAAGGTTAAGGTAAGGGTAAGGGTTAGGGTTAAGGTTAGGGTTAGGGTTAGGTTTAGGGTTAGGGTTAGGTTTAGGGTACGGGTTAGGATTAGGGTTAGGTTTAGGTTTGGGGTTTGGTTAGGTTTAGCGTTAGGGTTAGGGTAAGGGTAAGGGATTGGGATAGGTTTAGGATTAGGGTTAGGTTTAGGGTTAGGGTTAGGGTAAGGGTAATGGTTAGGGTTAAGGTGAGGGTTACGGTTAGGGTTAGGGTTAGGGTAGGGGTAAAGGTTAGGGTTAGGGTTAGGTTTAGAGTTAGGGTTAGGGTAAGGGTTAGGTAAGGATAATGGTTAGGGTTAGGGTTAGGGTTCCGGTTAGGGTTAGTGAAAGGGTAAGGGTTAGGGTTGGGGTTAGGTTGAGGGTAAGGGTAAGGTCCAGGGTTAGGTTTAGGGTTAGGGTTAAGGTAAGGGTAAGGGTTAGGGTTAGGGTTAGGTTAGGGTCAGGGTAAGGCTTAGAGTTAGGGTTAAGGTTAGGGTTAAGGTGAGGATTAGGGATAGGGTTAGGTTATTATTATGGTAAGGGTTAGTGTTAGGTTTAGGATAAGGGTAAGTTTTAGGGTCAGGGTTAGGGTTAGGGTTAGGGTAAGGGTAAGGTCTAGGGTTAGGTTTAGGGTTAGGGTTAAGGTAAGGGTAAGGGTTAGGGTTAGGGTTAGGTTAGGGTTAGGGTAAGGGTTAGGGTTAGGTTTAGGTTTAAGTTAAGAGTAAGGTTTAGGGTTAGGGTTAGGGTAAGGGTAAGGGTTAGGGTTAGGGTTAGGGTTAGGGTAAGTGTAAGGGTTAGGGTTAAGGTTAGGGTTAGCGTTAGGGTTAGGTTTAGGTTTGGGGTTAGGGTTAGTGTTCGGGTTAGGTTTAGGGAAAGTGTTAGGGTTAGGGTAAGGGTTAGGGTTAGGGTTAGGGTAAGGGTTAGGGTTAGGGTTAGGGTTAGGGTTAGGATTAGGGTTAGAGTTAGGGTTAGGGTTAGGGTAAGGGTAAGTGTTAGGGTTAGGGTTAGGTGTTGGGTTAGGGTTTAGGGTAAGGGTTAGGGATAGGTTTATGGTAAGGTTTAGGATTAGGGTTAGGTTTAGGGTAAGGGTAGTGTTAGTGTTAGGGTTAGGGTTATCGTTAGGGTTAGGGTAAGAGTAAGGGTTAGGGTTAGGATTAGGGTTAGGGGTTAGGGTTAGGGTTAGGGTAAGCGTTAGGATTAGGGTTAGAGTTAGGTAAGGGTAGTGTTAGGGTTAGGGTTAGGGTTAGGGTAAGGGAAAGGGTTAGGGTAAGGTTTAGGGTTTGGGTAAGTGTTACGGTTAGGGTTAGAGTTAGGTTTAGCTTTAGGATAAGGATAAGGGTTAGGGATAGGGTTAGGGTTAAGGTTAGGGGTTAGGATTAGGGTTAGGATTGGGGTTAGGTTTAGGGTTAGGGTTAGGATAATGGAAAGGGTATGGGTTAGGATTAGGGTAAGGGTTAGTGTTAGGTTTAGGGTTAGGGTTAGGGTAAGGGTAAGGGTTAGGGTTAGGGTTAGTGTTAAGGTTAGGGTTAAGGTTATGGTTAGGGTTAGGGTTAGGAAAAGGGTAAGGGTTAGAGTAAGGGTTAGGGTTAGTGTTAGGGTTAGGGTAAGGGTTAGGGTTAGGGTAAGGTTTAGGGTTAGGGTTAGGGTTAGGGTTAGCATTAAATTTAGGGTTAGGGTTAGGGTTAGGTTTAGGGTTAGGGTAAGGGTTAGGTTAGATTTAGGGTTAGCATTAAGGTTAGGGGTAGTGTTAGGGTAAGGGTAAGTGTTAGGGATACGGTTAGGTTTAGGCTTAGGCGTTAGGGTTAGGGTTAGGGTTGGGGTTAGTTTTAGGGTTAGGGTTAGGGTAAGGGTAAGGGTTAGGGTTAGGGTTAGGGTTAAGGTTAGGGTTATTTTTAGGGTAAGGTTTAGGGTTAGAGTTAGGGTTATGGGTTAGGGTTAAGATTAGGGTTAGTGTAAGGGTAAGGGTTAGGGTTAGGGTTAGGGTTAGGGTAAAGGTTAGCGTTAGGGTTAGTGTAAGAGTAAGATTTAAGGTTAGAGTTAGGGTTAGGGTAAGGGTAAGGGTTAGGGTAGTGTTAGGGTTAGTGTTATGTTTAGGGTTAGGGTTAGGGTAAGGGTAAGGGTTAGGTTTCGGGTTAGGGTTAGGGTTAGGGTAAGGGTAAGGGTTAGGGTTAATGTTAGGGTTAGATTTAAGGTTAGAATTAGGGTTAAGGTATGGTTAGGTTTAGAGTTAGGGTAACAGTAAGGGTTAGAGTTAGGTTTAGCGTTAAGTTTAGGGTTAGGGGTTAAGTTTACTGTTAGGGTTAGGTAAGGGTAAGTGTTAGGGTTAGGGTTAGGGTTAGGGTAAGGATAAGGGTTAGGGTTAGTGTTAGGGTTAGGGTTAGGGTTAGGGTAAGATTAAGTGTTAGGGTTAGGGTTAGGGTTAGGGTAAGGGTAAGGGTAAGGTTTAGGGTTAGGCTTAGGTTTAGGGTTAACTTTAGAGTTAGGGTTAGGGTTAAGTTTAGGGTTAGGGTTATGGTAAGGGTAAGGGTTTGGGTTAGGGTTAGGATTAGGGTTAGTTTTAGGGTTAGGGTTAGGGTAAGGGTTAGGGTTAAGGTTACGGTTACGGTTAGGGTTAGGGTTAGGGTAGGGGTAAGGTTTAGAGTTTGGTTAGGTTTAGAGTTAGGGTTAGGGTAAGGGTTAGGGTAAGGGTAATGGTTAGCGTTAGGGTTAGGGTTAGTGAAAGTGTAAGGGTTAGGGTTAGGGTTAGGTTTAGGGTAAGGATTAGGGTTAGGGTTAGGGTTAGGGTAAGGATTAGGGTTAAGGTTAGGGAAAGGGTAAGGGTTAGGTTTAGGGTTAGGGTAAGGATTAGGGTTAGGGTTAAGGTAGGGTAAGGGTTAGGGTTAGGGTTAGGGTTAGGGTTAGGGTTAGGTTTTGGGTTACGGTTAGGGTAAGGGTAAGGGTGAGGGTTAGAGTTATGGTTAAGGTTAGGGTTAGGTTTAGGGTTAGGGTTAGTGTAAGGGTAAGAGTTAGGATTAGGGGTAGGGAAAGGATAAGTGTTAGGGTAAGGGTTAGGGTTAGGTTTAGGGTTAGGGTTATGGTTAGGGTTGGTAAGGGTAAGGTTTATGGTTAAGTTTAGGATAGGGTTAGAGTAAGGGTCAGGGTTAGGGTTAGGGTTAGTGTTTGGATTATGGTTAGGGAAAGGGTTAGGGTAAGGTTAGGGTTAGGGTTAGGGTTAGGGTTAGGGTAAGGGTTAGGGTTAGGGTTAGGGATAAGGTTAGGGTAAGGGTAAGGGTTAGAGTTAAGGTTAGCATTAGGGTTAGGGTTAGGGTTAGGGTTAGGTTTAGTGTAAGGGTTAGGATTAGTGTTAGGGCTTTTTTAGGTTTGGGGTTAGGGTTAGGGTAATGTTAAGGGTTAGGGTTAGGGTAAGGGTTAGTTTTAGGGTTAGGGTTATGGTTAAGTTTAGGGAAAGGGTAAGGGTTAGGGTTAAGGTTAGGGTTAGGGTTAGGGTTAGCATTAGTGTTGGGTAAGGGTTAGGGTTAGGGTAATGGTTAGGGTTAGGGTTAGGGTTGGGTTTAGGGTTAGGGTTATGGTAAGGGTAATGGTTAGTGTTAGGTTTAGGGTTGGGGTTAAGGTTAGGGTTAGGGTAAGGGTAAGGTTTAGGGTTAGGGTTACGTTTAGGGTAAGGGTTAGGGTTAGGATTAGGTTTAGGGTGAGCCTTACGGTAAGGGTTATGGTTAGTGGTTAGGGTTAGTGTTATGGTTAGGGTGAGGGTTAGGGTTAGGGTTAAGGTAAGGGTTAGGGTTAGGTTTAGGGTTAGGGTTAGGGTAAGTGTAAGGGTTAGAGTTAGGGTTAGGGTTAAGTTTAGGGTTAGGGGTTAGGATTAGGTTTAGGGTTAGGCTAAGCGTAAGTGTTAGAGTTATTGTTAGGGTTAGGGTAAGGGTAAGGGTTAGGGTTAGTGTTAGGGTATGGTTAGGTTTAGGGTTAGGGTTAGGGTAAGGTTAAGTGTTAGGGTTAGGGTTAGGGTAAGGATTAGGGTTAGGGTTAGGGTTAGGTTAAGGATTAGGGTTAGGGTTAGGGAAAGGGTAAGGATTAGGTTTAGGGTTAGGGTAAGGATTAGGGTTAGGGTTAAGGTTAGGGTAAGGGTTAGGGTTAGGTTTAGTGTTAGGGTTAGGATTAAAATTAGGGTTAGGGTTAGGGTAAGGGTAAGGGTTAGGGTTAGGGTTAGGGTTAGTGTAAGTTTAAGGGTTAGGGTTAGGGTTAGGGTTAGGTAAGAGTAATGGTTTGGGTAGGGTTAGGGTTAGTGTTAGGTTTAGGGTTAGGGTTAGGGTAAGGGTAAGGGTTAGGTTTAGGGTTAGGGTTAGGGTAAGGGTAAGGGTTAGGGTTAATGTTAGGGTTAGGGTTAGGGTTAGGGTTAGAGTTAGGGTTAAGGTAAGGGTTAGGGTTATTTTTATTTTTAGTGTAAGAGTAAGGGTTAGAATTATGGTTAGGGTAAAGTTTAGGGTTAGGGGTTAAGTTTAGGGTTAGGGTTAGGGTAAGGGTAAGTGTTAGGGTTATGGTTAGGTTTAGGGTAAGGATAAGGGTTAGGGTTAGTGTTAGGGTTAGGGTTAGGTTTAGGGTTAGGGTTAGGGTAAGGTTAAGTGTTAGGGTTAGGGTTAGGGTTAGGGTAAGGGTAAGGGTTAGGGTTAGGTTTAGTGAAAGTGTAAGGGTTAAGGTTAGGGTTAGGGTTAGGGTAAGGATTAGGGTTAGGGTTAGGTAAAGGGTAAGGGTTAGGTTTAGGGTTAGAGTAAGGATTAGGGTTAGGGTTAAGGTTAGGGTAAGGGTTAGGGTTAGGGTTAGTGTTAGGGTTAGCATTAAATTTAGGGTTAGGGTTAGGGTAAGGGTAAGGGTTAGGGTTACCATTAAGGTTAGGGTTAGTGTAAGTGTAAAAGTTAGGGTTAGGGTTAGGCTTAGGGATAGGTTTAGGTTTAGGTATAGGGTTAGGGTTAGGGTTAGGGTAAGGGTAAGTTTAAGGGTTCGGGTTAGGGTTAGTTTTAGGGTTAGGGTTATGTTTAGGGTTGTTGAGGGTAAGGGTTAGGGTTAAGTTTAGGGTTAAGTTTAGGTTAGGGTTAGGGTAAGGGTTAGGGTTAGTGTTAGGGTTAGTGTTTGGATTATGGTTAGGGAAAGGGTTAGGGATTGGGTAAGAGGTAGGTTTAGGGTTAGGGTTAGGGTTAGGGTTAGAGTTAGGGTTAGGGTTAGGGTAAGGGTTAGTGTTAGGGTTAGGGTTAGGGATAAGTTTAAGGTAAGGGTAAGGGTTAGGGTTAAGGTTAGGGTTAGGGTTAAGTTTAGGGTTAGGGTTAGGTTTAGGGTACGGGTTAGGGTTAGGGTTAGATTTAGGTTTGGGGTTTGGTTAGGTTTAGCGTTAGCGTTAGGGTAAGGGTAAGGGATTGGGATAGGTTTAGGATTAGGGTTAGGTTTAGGGTTAGGGTTAGGGTAAGGGTAATGGTTAGGGTTAAGGTGAGGGTTACGGTTAGGGTTAGGGTTAGGGTAGGGGTAAAGGTTAGGGTTAGGGTTAGGTTTAGAGTTAGGGTTAGGGTAAGGGTTAGGTAAGGATAATGGTTAGGGTTAGGGTTAGGGTTCCGGTTAGGGTTAGTGAAAGGGTAAGGGTTAGGGTTGGGGTTAGGTTTAGGGTAAGGGTAAGGTCCAGGGTTAGGTTTAGGGTTAGGGTTAAGTTAAGGGTAAGGGTTAGGGTTAGGGTTAGGTTAGGGTCAGGGTAAGGCTTAGAGTTAGGGTTAAGGTTAGGGTTAAGGTGAGGATTAGGGATAGGGTTAGGTTATTATTATGGTAAGGGTTAGTGTTAGGTTTAGGATAAGGGTAAGTTTTAGGGTCAGGGTTAGGGTTAGGGTTAGGGTTAGGGTAAGGGTAAGGTCTAGGGTTAGGTTTAGGGTTAGGGTTAAGGTAAGGTTAAGGGTTAGGGTTAGGGTTAGGTTAGGGTTAGTGTAAGGGTTAGGGTTAGGTTTAGGTTTAAGTTAAGAGTAAGGTTTAGGGTTAGGGTTAGGGTAAGGGTAAGGGTTAGGATTAGGGTTAGGGTTAGGGTAAGTGTAAGGGTTAGGGTTAAGGTTAGGGTTAGCGTTAGGGTTAGGTTTAGGTTTGCGGTTAGGGTTAGTGTTCTGGTTAGGTTTAGGGAAAGGGTTAGGGTTAGGGTAAGGGTTAGGGTTAGGGTTAGGGTAAGGGTTAGGGTTAGGGTTAGGGTTAGGATTAGGGTTAGAGTTAGGGTTAGGGTTAGGGTAAGGGTAAGGGTTAGGGTTAGGGTTAGGTGTTGGGTTAGGGTTTAGGGTAAGGGTTAGGGATAGGGTTATGGTAAGGGTTAGGATTAGGGTTAGGTTTAGGGTAAGGGTAGTGTTAGTGTTAGGGTTAGGGTTATGGTTAGGGTTAGGGTAAGAGTAAGGGTTAGGGGTTAGGATTAGGGTTAGGGGTTAGGGTTAGGGTTAGGGTAAGCGTTAGGATTAGGGTTAGAGTTAGGTAAGGGTAGTGTTAGGGTTAGGGTTAGGGTTAGGGTAAGGGAAAGGGTTAGGGTAAGGTTTAGGGTTAGGGTAAGTGTTACGATTAGGGTTAGGGTTAGGTTTAGCTTTAGGATAAGGATAAGGGTTAGGGATAGGGTTAGGGTTAAGGTTAGGGGTTAGGATTAGGGTTAGGATTGGGGTTAGGTTTAGGGTTAGGGTTAGGATAATGGAAAGGGTGTGGGTTAGGATTAGGGTAAGGGTTAGTGTTAGGTTTAGGGTTAGGGTTAGGGTAAGGGTAAGGGTTAGGTTTCGGGTTAGGGTTAGGGTTAGGAAAAGGGTAAGGGTTAGGGTTAATGTTAGGGTTAGATTTAAGGTTAGAATTAGGGTTAAGGTATGGGTAGGGTTAGAGTTAGGGTAACAGTAAGGGTTAGAGTTAGGTTTAGCGTTAAGTTTAGGGTTAGGGGTTAAGTTTACTGTTAGGGTTAGGTAAGGGTAAGTGTTAGGGTTAGGGTTAGGGTTAGGGTAAGGATAAGGGTTAGGGTTAGTGTTAGGTTTAGGGTTAGGGTTAGGGTAAGGTTAAGTGTTAGGTTTAGGGTTAGGGTTAGGGTAAGGGTAAGGGTAAGGTTTAGGGTTAGGCTTAGGTTTAGGGTTAACTTTAGAGTTAGAGTTAGGGTTAAGTTTAGGGTTAGGGTTATGGTAAGGGTAAGGGTTTGGGTTAGGGTTAGGATTAGGGTTAGTATTAGGGTTAGGGTTAGGGTAAGGGTAAGGGTTAGGGTTAAGGTTACGGTTATGGTTAGGGTTAGGGTTAGGGTAGGGGTAAGGTTTAGAGTTTGGTTAGGTTTAGAGTTAGGGTTAGGGTAAGGGTTAGGGTAAGGGTAATGGTTAGCGTTAGGGTTAGGGTTAGTGAAAGTGTAAGGGTTAGGTTTAGGGTAAGGATTAGGGTTAGGGTTAGGGTTAGGGTAAGGATTAGGGTTAAGGTTAGGGAAAGGGTAAGGGTTAGGTTTAGGGTTAGGGTAAGGATTAGGGTTAGGGTTAAGGTAGGGTAAGGGTTAGGGTTAGGGTTAGGGTTAGGGTTAGGGTTAGGTTTTGGGTTACGGTTAGGGTAAGGGTAAGGGTGAGGGTTAGAGTTATGGTTAAGGTTAGGGTTAGGTTTAGGGTTAGGGTTAGTGTAAGGGTAAGAGTTAGGATTAGGGGTAGGGAAAGGATAAGTGTTAGGGTAAGGGTTAGGGTTAGGTTTAGGGTTAGGGTTATGGTTAGGGTTGGTAAGGGTAAGGTTTAGGGTTAAGTTTATGGTTAAGTTTAGGATAGGGTTAGAGTAAGGGTTAGGGTTAGGGTTAGGGTTAGTGTTTGGATTATGGTTAGGGAAAGGGTTAGGGTAAGGTTAGGGTTACGGTTAGGGTTAGGGTAAGGGATAGGGTTAGGGTTAGGGATAAGGTTAGGGTAAGGGTAAGGGTTAGAGTTAAGTTTAGCGTTAGGGTTAGGGTTAGGGTTAGGGTTAGGGTTAGGTTTAGGGTAAGGGTTAGGATTAGTGTTAGGGCTTTTTTAGGTTTGGGGTTAGGGTTAGGGTAATGTTAAGGGTTAGGGTTAGGGTAAGGGTTAGTTTTAGGGTTAGGGTTATGGTTAAGTTTAGGGAAAGGGTAAGGGTTAGGGTTAAGGTTAGGGTTAGGGTTAGGGTTAGCATTAGTGTTGGGTAAGGGTTAGGGTTAGGGTAATGGTTAGGGTTAGGGTTAGGGTTGGGTTTAGGGTTAGGGTTATGGTAAGGGTAATGGTTAGTGTTAGGTTTAGGGTTGGGGTTAAGGTTAGGGTTAGGGTAAGGGTAAGGTTTAGGGTTAGGGTTACGTTTAGGGTAAGGGTTAGGGTTAGGATTAGGTTTAGGGTGAGCCTTACGGTAAGGGTTATGGTTAGTGGTTAGGGTTAGTGTTATGGTTAGGGTGAGGGTTAGGGTTAGGGTTAAGGTAAGGGTTAGGGTTAGGTTTAGGGTTAGGTTTAGGGTAAGTGTAAGGGTTAGAGTTAGGGTTAGGGTTAAGTTTAGGGTTAGGGGTTAGGATTAGGTTTAGGGTTAGGCTAAGCGTAAGTGTTAGAGTTATTGTTAGGGTTAGGGTAAGGATAAGGGTTAGGGTTAGTGTTAGGGTATGGTTAGGTTTAGGGTTAGGGTAAGGGTAAGGTTAAGTGTTAGGGTTAGGGTTAGGGTAAGGATTAGGGTTAGGGTTAGGGTTAGGTTAAGGATTAGGGTTAGGGTTAGGGAAAAGGTAAGGATTAGGTTTAGGGTTAGGGTAAGGATTAGGGTTAGGGTTAAGGTTAGGGTAAGGGTTAGGGATAGGTTTAGTGTTAGGGTTAGGATTAAAATTACGGTTAGGGTTAGGGAAAGGGTAAGGGTTAGGGTTAGGGTTAGGGTTAGTGTAAGTGTAAGGGTTAGGGTTAGGGTTAGGGGCAGGTTTAGGTTTAGGGTTAGAGTTAGGGTTAGGGTAGGGTAAGTTTTAGGGTTATGGTTAGGTTTGGTAAAGGTAAGGGTTAGGGTTAAGTTTAGGGTTAAGTTTAGGTTAGGGTTAGGGTAAGTGTCAGGGTTAGGGTTAGGGTTAGTGTCTTGGGTTATGGTTAGGGAAAGGGTTAGGATTAGGGTTAGGGTTAGGCTAAGGGTAAGTGTTAGGGTTATGGTTAGGGTTAGGGTAAGGATAAGGGTTAGGGTTAGTGTTAGGGTTAGGGTTAGGGTTAGGGTTAGGTTTAGGGTAAGGTTAAGTGTTAGGGTTAGGGTTAGGGTAAGGATTAGGGTTAGGGTTAGGGTTAGGGTAAGGATTAGGGTTTGGGTTAGGGAAAGGGTAAGGGTTAGGTTTAGGGTTAGGGTAAGGATTAGGGTTAGGGTTAAGGTTAGGGTAAGGGTTAGGGTTAGGGTTATTGTTAGTGTTAGGATTAAAATTAGGGTTAGGATTAGGATAAGGGTAAGGGTTAGGGTTAGGGTTAGGGTTAGGGTTAGTGTAAGTGTAAGGGTTAGGGTTAGGGTTAGGGGTAGGTTTAGGTTTAGGGTTAGAGTTAGGGTTAGGGTAAGGGTAAGTTTCAGGGTTATGGTTAGTTTTGGTAAGGGTAAGGATTAGGGTTAAGTTTAGGGTTAAGTTTAGGTTTGGGTTAGGGTAAGTGTCAGGGTTAGGGTTAGGGTTAGTGTTTGGTTTATGGTTAGGGAAAGGGTTAGGGTTAGGTTAAGGGTTAGGGTTAGGGTTAGGGTTAGAGTTAGGGTTAGGGTAAGGGTTAGGGTTAGGGATAAGCGTAGGGTAAGGGTAAGGGTAAGGGTTAGGGTTAAGATTATGGTTAGGGTTAGGGTTAGGTTTAGGGTTAGGGTTTGGGTTAGAGTTAGGGTAAGATTTAGGGTTAGGTTTAAGGTTGGGTTTAGGTTAGGGTTAGGGTAAGGGTAATGGTAGGGTTAGGTTTAGGGTTGGGTTAAGGTTAGGGTTAGGGTAAGGGTAAGGGTAACGGTTAGGGTTAGGCTTAGGGTTAGGGTTAGGTTTAGAGTTAGGGTTAGGGTTAGGTTTAGGGTTAGGGTTAGGGTAAGGGTAAGGGTTAGGGTTAAGGTTAGGGTAAAGCTTAGGGTTAGGGTTAGTGTAAGAATAAGGTCTAGGGTTACGGTTAGGGTTAGGTAAGAGTAATGATTTGGATAGGGTTAGGGTTAGTGTTAGGTTTAGGGTTAGGGTTAGGGTAAGGGTAAGGGTTAGGTTTAGGGTTAGGATTAGGGTAAGGGTAAGGGTTAGGGTTAATGTTAGTGTTAGGGTTAGGGTTAGAGTTAGGGTTAAGGTAAGGGTTAGGGTTATTTTTATTTTTAGTGTAA
>JANJXV010000441.1:100000-115000 GCA_024803745.1 Megascapheus bottae
GAAAAGGGTAAGGGTTAGAGTAAGGGTTAGGGTTAGTGTTAGGGTTAGGGTAAGGGTTAGGGTTAGGGTAAGTTTTAGGGTTAGGGTTAGGGTTAGGGTTAGCATTAAATTTAGGGTTAGGGTACGGTAAGGGTAAGGTTTAGGGTTAGGGTTAGGGTGAGGGTAAGGATTAGGGTTAGGTTTAGGGTTAGGGTAAGGGTAAGGGTTAGGGTTAGATTTAGGGTTAGCATTAAGGTTAGGGGTAGTGTTAGGGTAAGGGTAAGAGTTAGGGTTACGGTTAGGTTTAGGCTTAGGCGTTAGGGTTAGGGTTAGGGTTGGGGTTAGTTTTAGGGTTAGGGTTAGGGTACGGGTAAGGGTTAGGGTTAGGGTTAGGGTTAAGGTTAGGGTTATTTTTAGGGTAAGGTTTAGGGTTAGAGTTAGGGTTATGGGTTAGGGTTAAGATTAGGGTTAGTGTAAGGGTAAGGGTTAGGTTTAGGGTTAGGGTTAGGGTAAAGGTTAGCGTTAGGGTTAGTGTAAGAGTAACATTTAGGGTTAGAGTTAGGGTTAGGGTAAGGGTAAGGGTTAGGGTAGTGTTAGGGTTAGTGTTATGTTTAGGGTTAGGGTTAGGGTAAGGGTAAGGGTTAGGTTTCGGGTTAGGGTTAGGTTTAGGGTAAGGGTAAGGGTTAGGGTTAATGTTAGGGTTAGAGTTAAGGTTAGAATTAGGGTTAAGGTATGGTTAGGGTTAGGGTTAGGGTAACAGTAAGGGTTAGAGTTAGGTTTAGCGTTAAGTTTAGGGTTAGGGGTTAAGTTTAGTGTTAGGGTTAGAGTAAGGGTAAGTGTTAGGCTTAGGGTTAGGGTTAGGGTAAGGATAAGTGTTAGGGTTAGGGTTAGGGTTAGGGTAAGAGTAAGGGTAAGGTTTAGGGTTAGGCTTAGGTTTAGGGTTAACTTTAGAGTTAGGGTTAGGGTTAAGTTTAGGGTTAGGGTTATGGTAAGGGTAAGTGTTAGGGTTAGGGTTAGGGTTAGGGTTAGGGTTAGGGTTAGGGTAAGGTTAAGTGTTAGGGTTAGGCTTAGTTAGGGTTAGGGTAAGGGTAAGGGTAAGGTTTAGGGTTAGGCTTAGGTTTAGGGTTAACTTTAGAGTTAGGGTTAGGGTTAAGTTTAGGGTTAGGGTTATGGTAAGGGTAAGGGTTTGGGTTAGGGTTAGGATTAGGGTTAGGTTTAGGGTTAGGGTTAGGGTTAGGGTAAGGGTAAGGGATAGGGTTAAGGTTACGGTTACGGTTAGGGTTAGGGTTAGGGTAGGGGTAAGGTTTAGAGTTAGGGATAGGTTTAGAGTTAGGGTTAGGGTAAGGGTAATGGTTAGCGTTAGGGTTAGGGTTAGTGAAAGTGTAAGGGTTAGGGTTAGGGTTAGGTTTAGGGTAAGGATTAGGGTTAGGGTTAGGGTTAGGGTAAGTATTAGGGTTAAGGTTAGGGAAAGGTTAAGGGTTAGGTTTAGGGTTAGGGTAAGGATTAGGGTTAGGGTTAAGGTAGGGTAAGGGTTAGGGTTAGGGTTAGTGTTAGGGTTAGCATTAAAATTAGGGTTAGGGTTAGGGTAAGGGTAAGGGTAAAGGTTAGGGTTAGGGTTAGGGTTAGGGTTAGGGTTAGGGTTAGTGTTGGGTTTAGCGTTAGGGTTAGGGTAAGGGTAGTGGTTAGGGTTAGGTTTAGGGTTGTGGTTAAGGTTAGGGTTAGGGTTAGGGTTAGGGTAAGGGTAAGGGTTAGGGTTAGGGTTAAGGTAAGGGTAAGCGTTAATGTTAGGGTTAGGTTTAGGGTGAGCGTTAGGGTTAGATTTATGGTTAGTGGTTAGGGTTAGGGTTAGGGTAAGGGTTAGGGTTAGGGTTAAGGTAAGGGTCAGGGTTAGGGTTAGGGTTAGGGTAAGAGGAAGGGTTAGAGTTAGGGTTAGGGTTAAGTTTAGGGTTAGGGGTTGAGTTTAGTTTTAGCGTTAGGCTAAGGGTAAGTGTTAGGGTTATGGTTAGGGTTAGGATAAGGATAAGGTTTAGGGTTAGTGTTAGGGTTAGGGTAAGGGTAAGGTTTAGGGTTAGGGTTAGGGTTAGGGTTAGGGTAAGGGTAAGGATTAGGGTTAAGGTTAGGGTTAGGGTTAGGGTTAGCATTAGGGTTAGGGTAAGGGTTAGGGTTAGGGTAAGGGTTAGAGTTAGGGTTGGGTTTATGGTTAGGGTTAGGGTAAGAGTGAAGGTTAGGGTTAGGTTTAGGGTTGGGGTTAAGGTTAGGGTTAGGGTTAGGGTATGGGTAACGGTTAGGGTTAGGGTTAGGGTAAGGTTTAGGGTTAGGTTTAGGTTTAGGGTTAGGGTTAGGGTTAGGGTTAAGGTAAGGATTAGGGTTAGGTTTAGGTTTAGGGTTAGGTTTAGGGTTCGGGTTAGGGTAAGGGTTAGGGTTAGGGTTAAGGTAAGGGTTAGGTTTAGGGTTAGGGTTAGGGTAAGGATAAGGGTTAGCGTTATGGTTAGGGTTAGGGAAAGGATAAGGGTTAGGGTTAATGTTAGGGTTAGGGTTAGGTTTAGGTTTAGGGTTAGGGTTAGGTTTAGGGTTAGGTTTAGGGTAAGTGTTAGGGTTATGGTTAAGGTTAGGGAAAGGATAAGGGTTAGGGTTACTGTTAGGGTTAGGGTTAGTTTTAGGGTTTGGGTTAGGCTAAGGTTAAGTGTTAGGGTTAGGTTTAGGGTTAGGGTTAGGATAAGGGTAAGGGTAAGGCTTAGGTTTAGGCTTAGGGTTAGGGTTAGGTTTAGAGTTATGGTTAGTGTTAGGTTTAGGGTTAGAGTTAGGGTAAGGGTAAGGGTTTGGGTTAGGATTAGGTTTAGGTTTAGGGTTAGCGTTAGGGTAAGGGTAAGGGTTAGGGTTAAGGTTAGGGTTAGGGTTAGGGTTAGGGTAGGTGTAAGGGTTAGGGTTAGGGTTAGGTTTAGAGTTAGGGTTAGGGTAAGGGTTAGGGTAAGGGTAATGGTTAGGGTTAGAGTTAGGGTTAGGGTTAGGGTTAGTGAAAGGGTAAGGGTTAGGGTTAGGGTTAGGGTTAGGGTAAGGGTAGGTTTAGGGTTAGGGTTAGGGTTCTGGTTAGGGTTTGGGTTAAGGTAAGTGTAATGGTTAGGTTTATGGTTAGTGTTAGGGTTAGGGTAAGGGTTAGGGCTAGTTTTAGGGTAAGGGTAAGGTTTAGGGTTAGGTTTAGGGTTATGGTTTCTGTTAGGGTAAGGGTAAGGGTTAGGGTTAGGTTTACGGTTAGGGTTAGGTTTAGGGTTAGGGTTAGGGTAAGGGTAAGTTTTAGGGTTAGGGTTAGGGTTGTGGTTAGGGAAAGAGTTAGGGTTAGGGTAAGGTTTAGGTTTAGGTTTAGGGTTAGAGTTAGGGTTAGTGTTAGGGTTAGGGTTAGGGGTTTGGGTTAGGGTTAGTATTATTGTTAGTTTTAGGTTTAGGGTAAGGGTTAGGGTTAAGGTTAGGGTTACGGTTACGGTAAGGGTTATGGTTAGTTTTAGGGTTAGGGTAAGTGTAGTGTTAGGGTTAGGGTTCGGATTAGGGTAAGGGTAAGGGTTAGAGTTAGTGATAGGGTTAGGTTTAGGCTTAGGTTTAGGCTTCGGGTTAGGGTTAGGGTTAGGGTAAGGGATACTGCTAGGGTTAGGGTTAGTGTTAGGGTTAGGGTTAGGGTAAGGGTAAGGTCTAGGGTTAGGTTTAGGGTTAGGGTTAAGGTAAGGGTAACGGTTAGGGTTAGGGTTAGGTTAGGGTTAGGTTTAGGTTTAAGTTAAGAGTAAGGTTTAGGGTTAGGGTTAGGGTAAGGGTAAGGGTTAGGGTTAGGGTTAGGGTTAGGGTAAGTGTAAGGGTTAGGGTTAAGGTTAGGGTTAGCGTTAGGGTTAGGTTTAGGTTTGGGGTTAGGGTTAGTGTTCGGGTTAGGTTTAGGGAAAGGGTTAGGGTTAGGGTAAGGGTAGGTTTAGGGTTAGGGTTAGGGTTCTGGTTAGGGTTTGGGTTAAGGTAAGTGTAAGGGTTAGGTTTATGGTTAGTGTTAGGGTTAGGGTAAGGGTTCGGGCTAGTTTTAGGGTAAGGGTAAGGTTTAGGGTTAGGTTTAGGGTTATGGTTTCTGTTAGGGTAAGGGTAAGGGTTAGGGTTAGGTTTACGGTTAGGGTTAGGTTTAGGGTTAGGGTTAGGGTAAGGGTAAGTTTTAGGGTTAGGGTTAGGGTTGTGGTTAGGGAAAGAGTTAGGGTTAGGGTAAGGTTTAGGTTTAGGGTTAGGGTTAGAGTTAGGGTTAGTGTTAGGGTTAGGGTTAGGGGTTTGGGTTAGGGTTAGTTTTATTGTCAGTTTTAGGTTTAGGGTAAGGGTTAGGGTTAAGGTTACGGTTACGGTTACCGTAAGGGTTATGGTTAGTTTTAGGGTTAGGGTAAGTGTAGTGTTAGGGTTAGGGTTCGGATTAGGGTAAGGGTAAGGGTTAGAGTTAGTGATAGGGTTAGGTTTAGGCTTAGGTTTAGGCTTCGGGTTAGGGTTAGGGTTAGGGTAAGGGATACTGCTAGGGTTAGGGTTAGTGTTAGGGTTAGGGTTAGGGTAAGGGTAAGGTCTAGGGTTAGGTTTAGGGTTAGGGTTAAGTTAAGGGTAACGGTTAGGGTTAGGGTTAGGTTAGGGTTAGGGTAAGGGTTAGGGTTAGGTTTAGGTTTAAGTTAAGAGTAAGGTTTAGGGTTAGGGTTAGGGTAAGGGTAAGGGTTAGGGTTAGGGTTAGGGTTAGGGTAAGTGTAAGGGTTAGGGTTAAGGTTAGGGTTAGCGTTAGGGTTAGGTTTAGGTTTGGGGTTAGGGTTAGTGTTCGGGTTAGGTTTAGGGAAAGGGTTAGGGTTAGGGTAAGGGTTAGGGTTAGGGTTAGGGTAAGGTTTAGGGTTAGGGTTAGGGTTAGGATTAGGGTTAGAGTTAGGGTTAGGGTTAGGATAAGGGTAAGTGTTAGGGTTAGGGTTAGGTGTTGGGTTAGGGTTTAGGGTAAGGGTTAGGGATAGGGTTATGGTAAGGGTTAGGATTAGGGTTAGGTTTAGGGTAAGGGTAGTGTTAGTGTTAGGGTTAGGGTTATGGTTATGGTTAGGGTAAGAGTAAGGGTTAGGGTTAGGATTAGGGTTAGGGTTAAGGTTAGGGTAAGGGTTAGGGTTAGGGTTATTGTTAGTGTTAGGATTAAAATTAGGGTTAGGGTTAGGGTAGGGGTAAGGGTTAGGGATAGGGTTAGGGTTAGTGTAAGTGTAAGGGTTAGGGTTAGGGTTAGGGGTAGGTTTAGGTTTAGGGTTAGAGTTAGGGTTAGGGTAAGGGTAAGTTTCAGGGTTATGGTTAGTTTTGGTAAGGGTAAGGATTAGGGTTAAGTTTAGGGTTAAGTTTAGGTTTGGGTTAGGGTAAGTGTCAGGGTTAGGGTTAGGGTTAGTGTTTGGTTTATGGTTAGGGAAAGGGTTAGGGTTAGGGTAAGGGTTAGGGTTAGGGTTAGGGTTAGAGTTAGGGTTAGGGTTAGGGTAAGGGTTAGGGTTAGGGTTAGGGTTAGGGATAAGCGTAGGGTAAGGGTAAGGGTAAGGGTTAGGGTTAAGATTATGGTTAGGGTTAGGGTTAGGTTTAGGGTTAGGGTTTGGGTTAGAGTTAGGGTAAGGTTTAGGGTTAGGGATAGGGTAAGGGTTAGGGTTAGGGTTAGGGTTAGGGTTAGGATTAGGGTTAGAGTTAGGGTTAGGGTTAGGGTAAGGGTAAGTGTTAGGGTTAGGGTTAGGTGTTGGGTTAGGGTTTAGGGTAAGGGTTAGGGATAGGGTTATGGTAAGGGTTAGGATTAGGATTAGGTTTAGGGTAAGGGTAGTGTTAGTGTTAGGGTTAGGGTTATTTTTAGGGTTAGGGTAAGAGTAAGGGTTAGGGTTAGGATTAGGGTTAGGGGTTAGGGTTAGGGTTAGGGTAAGCGTTAGGATTAGGGTTAGAGTTAGGTAAGGGTAGTGTTAGGGTTAGGGTTAGGGTTAGGGTAAGGGAAAGGGTTAGGGTAAGGTTTAGGGTTAGGGTAGGTGTTACGGTTAGGGTTAGGGTTAGGTTTAGCTTTAGGATAAGGATAAGGGTTAGGGATAGGGTTAGGGTTAAGGTTAGGGGTTAGGATTAGGGTTAGGATTGGGGTTAGGTTTAGGGTTAGGGTTAGGATAATGGAAAGGGTATGGGTTAGGATTAGGGTAAGGGTTAGTGTTAGGTTTAGGGTTAGGGTTAGGGTAAGGGTAAGGGTTAGGGTTAGAGTTAGTGTTAAGATTAGGGTTAAGGTTATGGTTAGGGTTAGGGTTAGGAAAAGGGTAAGGGTTAGAGTAAGGGTTAGGGTTAGTGTTAGGGTTAGGGTAAGGGTTAGGGTTAGGGTAAGGTTTAGGGTTAGGGTTAGGGTTAGGGTTAGCATTAAATTTAGGGTTAGGGTACGGTAAGGGTAAGGTTTAGGGTTAGGGTTAGGGTGAGGGTAAGGATTAGGGTTAGGTTTAGGGTTAGGGTAAGGGTTAGGGTTAGATTTAGGGTTAGCATTAAGGTTAGGGGTAGTGTTCGGGTAAGGGTAAGTGTTAGGGATACGGTTAGGTTTAGGCTTAGGCGTTAGGGTTAGGGTTAGGGTTGGGGTTAGTTTTAGGGTTAGGGTTAGGGTACGGGTAAGGGTTAGGGTTAGGGTTAGGGTTAAGGTTAGGGTTATTTTTAGGGTAAGGTTTAGGGCTAGAGTTAGGGTTATGGGTTAGGGTTAAGACTAGGGTTAGTGTAAGGGTAAGGGTTAGGGTTAGGGTTAGGGTTAGGTTAAAGGTTAGCGTTAGGGTTAGTGTAAGAGTAAGATTTAAGGTTAGAGTTAGGGTTAGGGTAAGGGTAAGGGTTAGGGTAGTGTTAGGGTTAGTGTTATGTTTAGGGTTAGGGTTAGGGTAAGGGTAAGGGTTAGGGTAGTGTTAGGGTTAGTGTTATGTTTAGGGTTAGGGTTAGGGTAAGGGTAACGGTTAGGTTTCGGGTTAGGGTTAGGGTTAGGGTAAGGGTAAGGGTTAGGGTTAATGTTAGGGTTAGATTTAAGGTTAGAATTAGGGTTAAGGTATGGTTAGGGTTAGAGTTAGGGTAACAGTAAGGGTTAGAGTTAGGTTTAGCGTTAAGTTTAGGGTTAGGGGTTAAGTTTACTGTTAGGGTTAGGTAAGGGTAAGTGTTAGGGTTAGGGTTAGGGTTAGGGTAAGGATAAGGGTTAGGGTTAGTGTTAGGGTTAGGGTTAGGGTTAGGGTAAGGTTAAGTGTTAGGGTTAGGGTTAGGGTTAGGGTAAGGGTAAGGGTAAGGTTTAGGGTTAGGCTTAGGTTTAGTGTTAACTTTAGAGTTAGGGTTAGGGTTAAGTTTAGGGTTAGGGTTATGGTAAGGGTAAGGGTTTGGGTTAGGGTTAGGATTAGGGTTAGTTTTAGGGTTAGGTTTAGGGTAAGGGTAAGGGTTAGGGTTAAGGTTACGGTTACGGTTAGGGTTAGGGTTAGGGTAGGGGTAAGGTTTAGAGTTTGGTTAGGTTTAGAGTTAGGGTTAGGGTAAGGGTTAGGGTAAGGGTAATGGTTAGCGTTAGGGTTAGGGTTAGTGAAAGTGTAAGGGTTAGGGTTAGGGTTAGGTTTGGGGTAAGGATTAGGGTTACGGTTAGGGTTAGGGTAAGGATTAGGGTTAAGGTTAGGGAAAGGGTAAGGGTTAGGTTTAGGGTTAGGGTAAGGATTAGGGTTAGGGTTAAGGTAGGGTAAGGGTTAGGGTTAGGGTTAGGGTTAGGGTTAGGGTTAGGGTTAGGTTTTGGGTTACGGTTAGGGTAAGGGTAAGGGTGAGGGTTAGAGTTATGGTTAAGGTTAGGGTTAGGTTTAGGGTTAGGGTTAGTGTAAGGGTAAGAGTTAGAATTAGGGGTAGGGAAAGGATAAGTGTTAGGGTAAGGGTTAGGGTTAGGTTTAGGGTTAGGGTTATGGTTAGGGTTGGTAATGGTAAGGTTTAGGGTTAAGTTTATGGTTAAGTTTAGGATAGGGTTAGAGTAAGGGTTAGGGTTAGGGTTAGGGTTAGTGTTTGGATTATGGTTAGGGAAAGGGTTAGGGTAAGGTTAGGGTTAGGGTTAGGGTTAGGGTTAGGGTAAGGGTTAGGGTTAGGGTTAGGGATAAGGTTAGGGTAAGGGTAAGGGTTAGAGTTAAGGTTAGCGTTAGGGTTAGGGTTAGGGTTAGGGTTAGGGTTAGGTTTAGTGTAAGGGTTAGGATTAGTGTTAGGGCTTTTTTAGGTTTGGGGTTAGGGTTAGGGTAGTGTTAAGGGTTAGCGTTAGGGTAAGGGTTAGTTTTAGGGTTAGGGTTATGGTTAAGTTTAGGGAAAGGGTAAGGGTTAGGGTTAAGGTTAGGGTTAGGGTTAGGGTTAGCATTAGTGTTGGGTAAGGGTTAGGGTTAGGGTAATGGTTAGGGTTAGGGTTAGGGTTGGGTTTAGGGTTAGGGTTATGGTAAGGGTAATGGTTAGTGTTAGGTTTAGGGTTGGGGTTAAGGTTAGGGTTAGGGTAAGGGTAAGGTTTAGGGTTAGGGTTACGTTTAGGGTAAGGGTTAGGGTTAGGATTAGGTTTAGGGTGAGCCTTACGGTAAGGGTTATGGTTAGTGGTTAGGGTTAGTGTTATGGTTAGGGTGAGGGTTAGGGTTAGGGTTAAGGTAAGGGTTAGGGTTGAGTTTAGGGTTAGGGTTAGGGTAAGTGTAAGGGTTAGATTTAGGGTTAGGGTCAAGTTTAGGGTTAGGGGTTAGGATTAGGTTTAGGGTTAGGCTAAGCGTAAGTGTTAGAGTTATTGTTAGGGTTAGGGTAAGGATAAGGGTTAGGGTTAGTGTTAGGGTATGGTTAGGTTTAGGGTTAGGGTTAGGGTAAGGTTAAGTGTTAGGGTTAGGGTTAGGGTAAGGATTAGGGTTAGGGTTAGGGTTAGGTTAAGGATTAGGGTTAGGGTTAGGGAAAAGGTAAGGATTAGGTTTAGGGTTAGGCTAAGGATTAGGGTTAGGGTTAAGGTTAGGGTAAGGGTTAGGGTTAGGTTTAGTGTTAGGGTTAGGATTAAAATTAGGGTTAGGGTTAGGGTAAGGGTAAGGGTTAGGGTTAGGGTTAGGGTTAGTGTAAGTGTAAGGGTTAGGGTTAGGGTTAGGGGCAGGTTTAGGTTTAGGGTTAGAGTTAGGGTTAGGGTAAGGGTAAGTTTTAGGGTTATGGTTAGATTTGGTAAAGGTAAGGGTTAGGGTTAAGTTTAGGGTTAAGTTTAGGTTAGGGTTAGAGTAAGTGTCAGTGTTAGGGTAAGGGTTAGTGTCTTGGGTTATGGTTAGGGAAAGGGTTAGGATTAGGGTTAGGGTTAGGCTAAGGGTAAGTGTTAGGGTTATGGTTAGGGTTAGGGTAAGGATAAGGGTTAGGGTTAGTGTTAGGGTTAGGGTTAGGGTTAGGGTTAGGTTTAGGGTAAGGTTAAGTGTTAGGGTTAGGGTTAGGGTTAGGGTAAGGATTAGGGTTAGGGTTAGGGTTAGGGTAAGGATTAGGGTATGGGTTAGGGAAAGGGTAAGGGTTAGGGATAGGTTTAGGGTTAGTGTAAGTGTAAGGGTTAGGGTTAGGGTTAGGGGTAGGTTTAGGTTTAGGGTTAGAGTTAGGGTTAGGGTAAGGGTAAGTTTCAGGGTTATGGTTAGTTTTGGTAAGGGTAAGGTTAGGGTTAAGTTTAGGGTTAAGTTTAGGTTTGGGTTAGGGTAAGTGTCAGGGTTAGGGTTAGGGTTAGTGTTTGGTTTATGGTTAGGGAAAGGGTTAGGGTTAGGGTAAGGGTTAGGGTTAGGGTTAGGGTTAGAGTTAGGGTTAGGGTTAGGGTAAGGGTTAGGGTTAGGGTTAGGGTTAGGGATAAGCGTAGGGTAAGGGTAAGGGTAAGGGTTAGGGTTAAGATTATGGTTAGGGTTAGGGTTAGGTTTAGGGTTAGGGTTTGGGTTAGAGTTAGGGTAAGGTTTAGGGTTAGGTTTAAGGTTGGGTTTAGGTTAGGGTTAGGGTAAGGGTAATGGTAGGGTTAGGTTTAGGGTTGGGTTAAGGTTAGGGTTAGGGTAAGGGTAAGGGTTAGGGTTAAGTTTAGGGTAAAGCTTAGGGTTAGGGTTAGTGTGAGAATAAGGTCTAGGGTTAGGGTTAGGGTTAGGTAAGAGTAATGGTTTGGGTAGGGTTAGGGTTAGTGTTAGGTTTAGGGTTAGGGTTAGGGTAAGGGTAAGGGTTAGGTTTAGGGTTAGGGTTAGGGTAAGGGTAAGGGTTAGGGTTAATGTTAGGGTTAGGGTTAGGGTTAGGGTTAGAGTTAGGGTTAAGGTAAGGGTTAGGGTTATTTTTATTTTTAGTGTAAGAGTAAGGGTTAGAATTATGTTTAGGGTAAAGTTTAGGGTTAGGGGTTAAGTTTAGGGTTAGGGTTAGGGTAAGGGTAAGTGTTAGGGTTATGGTTAGGTTTAGGGTAAGGATAAGGGTTAGGGTTAGTGTTAGGGTTAGGGTTAGGTTTAGGGTTAGGGTTAGGGTAAGGTTAAGTGTTAGGGTTAGGGTTAGGGTTAGGGTAAGGGTAAGGGTAAGGGTTAGGGTTAGGCTTAGGGTTAGGGTTATGTTTAGAGTTAGGGTTAGGTTTAGGTTTAGGGTTAGGTTTAGGGTAAGGGTAAGGGTTTGCGTTATGGTTAGGATTAGGGTTAGGTTTAGGGTTACGGTTAGGGTAAGGGTAAGTGTTAGGGTTAGGGTTAGGTTTAGTGAAAGTGTAAGGGTTAAGGTTAGGGTTAGGGTTAGGGTAAGGATTAGGGTTAGGGTTAGGTAAAGGGTAAGGTTTAGGTTTAGGATTAGAGTAAGGATTAGGGTTAGGGTTAAGGTTAGGGTAAGGGTTAGGGTTAGGGTTAGTGTTAGGGTTAGCATTAAATTTAGGGTTAGGGTTAGGGTAAGGGTAAGGGTTAGGGTTACCATTAGGGTTAGGGTTAGTGTAAGTGTAAAAGTTAGGGTTAGGGTTAGGCTTAGGGATAGGTTTAGGTTTAGGTATAGGGTTAGGGTTAGGGTTAGGGTAAGGGTAAGTTTAAGGGTTAGGGTTAGGGTTAGTTTTAGGGTTAGGGTTATGTTTAGGGTTGTTGAGGGTAAGGGTTAGGGTTAAGTTTAGGGTTAAGTTTAGGTTAGGGTTAGGGTAAGGGTTAGGGTTAGTGTTAGGGTTAGTGTTTGGATTATGGTTAGGGAAAGGGTTAGGGATAGGGTAAGAGGTAGGTTTAGGGTTAGGGTTAGGGTTAGGGTTAGAGTTAGGGTTAGGGTTAGGGTAAGGGTTAGTGTTAGGGTTAGGGTTAGGGATAAGTTTAAGGTAAGGGTAAGGGTTAGGGTTAAGGTTAGGGTTAGGGTTAGGTTTAGGGTTAGGGTTAGGTTTAGGGTACGGGTTAGGGTTAGGGTTAGATTTAGGTTTGGGGTTTGGTTAGGTTTAGCGTTAGGGTTAGGGTAAGGGTAAGGGATTGGGATAGGTTTAGGATTAGGGTTAGGTTTAGGGTTAGGGTTAGGGTAAGGGTAATGGTTAGGGTTAAGTTGAGGGTTAGGGTTAGGGTTAGGGTAGGGGTAAAGGTTAGGGTTAGGGTTAGGTTTAGAGTTAGGGTTAGGGTAAGGGTTAGGTAAGGATAATGGTTAGGGTTAGGGTTAGGGTTCCGGTTAGGGTTAGTGAAAGGGTAAGGGTTAGGGTTGGGGTTAGGTTTAGGGTAAGGGTAAGGTCCAGGGTTAGGTTTAGGGTTAGGGTTAAGTTAAGGGTAAGGGTTAGGGTTAGGGTTAGGTTAGGGTCAGGGTAAGGCTTAGAGTTAGGGTTAAAGTTAGGGTTAAGGTGAGGATTAGGGATAGGGTTAGGTTATTATTATGGTAAGGGTTAGTGTTAGGTTTAGGATAAGGGTAAGTTTTAGGGTCAGGGTTAGGGTTAGGGTTAGGGTTAGGGTAAGGGTAAGGTCTAGGGTTAGGTTTAGGGTTAGGGTTAAGGTAAGGGTAAGGGTTAGGGTTAGGGTTAGGTTAGGGTTAGTGTAAGGGTTAGGGTTAGGTTTAGGTTTAAGTTAAGAGTAAGGTTTAGGGTTAGGGTTAGGGTAAGGGTAAGGGTTAGGATTAGGGTTAGGGTTAGGGTAAGTGTAAGGGTTAGGGTTAAGGTTAGGGTTAGCGTTAGGGTTAGGTTTAGGTTTGGGGTTAGGGTTAGTGTTCAGGTTAGGTTTAGGGAAAGGGTTAGGGTTAGGGTAAGGGTTAGGGTTAGGGTTAGGGTAAGGGTTAGGGTTAGGGTTAGGGTTAGGATTAGGGTTAGAGTTAGGGTTAGGGTTAGGGTAAGGGTAAGTGTTAGGGTTAGGGTTAGGTGTTGGGTTAGGGTTTAGGGTAAGGGTTAGGGATAGGGTTATGGTAAGGGTTAGGATTAGGGTTAGGTTTAGGGTAAGGGTAGTGTTAGTGTTAGGTTTAGGGTTATGGTTAGGGTTAGGGTAAGAGTAAGGGTTAGGGGTTAGGATTAGGGTTAGGGGTTAGGGTTAGGGTTAGGGTAAGCGTTAGGATTAGGGTTAGAGTTAGGTAAGGGTAGTGTTAGGGTTAGGGTTAGGGTTAGGGTAAGGGAAAGGGTTAGGGTAAGGTTTAGGGTTAGGGTAAGTGTTACGGTTAGGGTTAGGGTTAGGTTTAGCTTTAGGATAAGGATAAGGGTTAGGGATAGGGTTAGGGTTAAGGTTAGGGGTTAGGATTAGGGTTAGGATTGGGGTTAGGTTTAGGGTTAGGTTTAGGATAATGGAAAGGGTATGGGTTAGGATTAGGGTAAGGGTTAGTGTTAGGTTTAGGGTTAGGGTTAGGGTAAGGGTAAGGGTTAGGTTTCGGGTTAGGGTTAGGGTTAGGAAAAGGGTAAGGGTTAGGGTTAATGTTAGGGTTAGATTTAAGGTTAGAATTAGGGTTAAGGTATGGGTAGGGTTAGAGTTAGGGTAACAGTAAGGGTTAGAGTTAGGTTTAGCGTTAAGTTTAGGGTTAGGGGTTAAGTTTACTGTTAGGGTTAGGTAAGGGTAAGTGTTAGGGTTAGGGTTAGGGTTAGGGTAAGTATAATGGTTAGGGTTAGTGTTAGGTTTAGGGTTAGGGTTAGGGTAAGGTTAAGTGTTAGGTTTAGGGTTAGGGTTAGGGTAAGGGTAAGGGTAAGGTTTAGGGTTAGGCTTAGGTTTAGGGTTAACTTTAGAGTTAGAGTTAGGGTTAAGTTTAGGGTTAGGGTTATGGTAAGGGTAAGGGTTTGGGTTAGGGTTAGGATTAGGGTTAGTATTAGGGTTAGGGTTAGGGTAAGGGTAAGGGTTAGGGTTAAGGTTACGGTTATGGTTAGGGTTAGGGTTAGGGTAGGGGTAAGGTTTAGAGTTTGGTTAGGTTTAGAGTTAGGGTTAGGGTAAGGGTTAGGGTAAGGGTAATGGTTAGCGTTAGGGTTAGGGTTAGTGAAAGTGTAAGGGTTAGGTTTAGGGTAAGGATTAGGGTTAGGGTTAGGGTTAGGGTAAGGATTAGGGTTAAGGTTAGGGAAAGGGTAAGGGTTAGGTTTAGGGTTAGGGTAAGGATTAGGGTTAGGGTTAAGGTAGGGTAAGGGTTAGGGTTAGGGTTAGGGTTAGGGTTAGGTTTTGGGTTACGGTTAGGGTAAGGGTAAGGGTGAGGGTTAGAGTTATGGTTAAGGTTAGGGTTAGGTTTAGGGTTAGGGTTAGTGTAAGGGTAAGAGTTAGGATTAGGGGTAGGGAAAGGATAAGTGTTAGGGTAAGGGTTAGGGTTAGGTTTAGGGTTAGGGTTATGGTTAGGGTTGGTAAGGGTAAGGTTTAGGGTTAAGTTTATGGTTAAGTTTAGGATAGGGTTAGAGTAAGGGTTAGGGTTAGGGTTAGGGTTAGTGTTTGGATTATGGTTAGGGAAAGGGTTAGGGTAAGGTTAGGGTTAGGGTTAGGGTTAGGGTAAGGGATAGGGTTAGGGTTAGGGATAAGGTTAGGGTAAGGGTAAGGGTTAGAGTTAAGTTTAGCGTTAGGGTTAGGGTTAGGGTTAGGGTTAGGGTTAGGTTTAGGGTAAGGGTTAGGATTAGTGTTAGGGCTTTTTTAGGTTTGGGGTTAGGGTTAGGGTAATGTTAAGGGTTAGGGTTAGGGTAAGGGTTAGTTTTAGGGTTAGGGTTATGGTTAAGTTTAGGGAAAGGGTAAGGGTTTGGGTTAAGGTTATTGTTAGGGTTAGGGTTAGCATTAGTGTTGGGTAAGGGTTAGGGTTAGGGTAATGGTTAGGGTTGGGTTTAGGGTTAGGGTTATGGTAAGGGTAATGGTTAGTGTTAGGTTTAGGGTTGGGGTTAAGGTTAGGGTTAGGGTAAGGGTAAGGTTTAGGGTTAGGGTTACGTTTAGGGTAAGGGTTAGGGTTAGGATTAGGTTTAGGGTGAGCCTTACGGTAAGGGTTATGGTTAGTGGTTAGGGTTAGTGTTATGGTTAGGGTGAGGGTTAGGGTTAGGGTTAAGGTAAGGGTTAGGGTTAGGTTTAGGGTTAGGTTTAGGGTAAGTGTAAGGGTTAGAGTTAGGGTTAGGGTTAAGTTTAGGGTTAGGGGTTAGGATTAGGTTTAGGGTTAGGCTAAGCGTAAGTGTTAGAGTTATTGTTAGGGTTAGGGTAAGGATAAGGGTTAGGGTTAGTGTTAGGGTATGGTTAGGTTTAGGGTTAGGGTAAGGGTAAGGTTAAGTGTTAGGGTTAGGGTTAGGGTAAGGATTAGGGTTAGGGTTAGGGTTAGGTTAAGGATTAGGGTTAGGGTTAGGGAAAAGGTAAGGATTAGGTTTAGGGTTAGGGTAAGGATTAGGGTTAAGGTTAAGGTTAGGGTAAGGGTTAGGGATAGGTTTAGTGTTAGGGTTAGGATTAAAATTAGGGTTAGGGTTAGGGAAAGGGTAAGGGTTAGGGTTAGGGTTAGGGTTAGTGTAAGTGTAAGGGTTAGGGTTAGGGTTAGGGGCAGGTTTAGGTTTAGGGTTAGAGTTAGGGTTAGGGTAAGGGTAAGTTTTAGGGTTATGGTTAGGTTTGGTAAAGGTAAGGGTTAGGGTTAAGTTTAGGGTTAAGTTTAGGTTAGGGTTAGGGTAAGTGTCAGGGTTAGGGT